>JAQIUQ010002850.1:0-82500 GCA_030378365.1 Hybognathus amarus
TTTGCAAATTCCGTTTTTTTCCGTTTTAATTTTTGGGAATTCATTTTTTTTACCCTTTACTGTTATTTTAGTTGTAAAAGAGTGCTTTTTATTCCGTGGTTCACAGAAATTATAGGGCCCTAATTTCAAATGCCCTGGTGAAGAGCTGCACTCTGAGTCTTCCTCCTTTTTGTGCCCTCTTTTGTGAGGATTTCTCTTTCTTTGTGCAAACAACGGCTTCCAGCCAGTTCTTACAGAATTTGCTGCCAGGGAACACATTCAATCAGACCTGTGACGTGAACTGAACTCATTTATTTTAATTGACAAACAATATGGAAAATAATTCAGTTTGGTGACGTTGTGGCACTGAATTATACCCCTATTCCCCTAACAAATGGAGGCTCTAGACCCTTCCAGAGCTGAGATATTGAGATATTTATGAAATATTTATGACATACTGAGATATTGAGCCATTATAAATATCTCAATATCTCAGCTCTGGAAGGGTCTAGAGCCTCCATTTTTGCACTCAGGTCTAAGTCCCATGGCCCTCTATCAGAATCCAGAGTTATTGGAGAAACTTTTTTCTCACACAAAAAAAACATAAGGGGTACCACTGTCGTTTTTTTTTTTGTGCAGATATTGAGATCCATTTATATATAGCATTTATCCCTTTATAAAAATAGTGGGTTCGCGGACGGTGGTCGTGGACAGAATTATGGGATGGGGCTTGGTGCTACGGACTCAGGGGCCCCAGCTGAGTGCAGTAAAACAGTATTTTTGTCATGAAAGAAACTTTAATTAAAATGTCCAAAAAATACACTACCCAAATCCGCATTCAATAGATTGCAGGCGGGATTCTGTCCAATTGCAGCTTATTGCATGAAGGAAATTGAAATGGTATACTGCTGGAATTTTTTTGACCTTGAGAAAAAGCTTGAAGTATAGACCAACACATTTTATGTTAATTAATTTATTTCATGTTGATACATTTTTGGGAAGTACACCTGTTTTGACCTGATGTCCATTGGAATGGACAAAAAAGAATCTCAATGAAAGCTTATATATATATATATATATATATATATATATATATATATATATATATATATATATATATATATATATATATATATATATATATATACATAATTCATTTGTTTTCATTTATAGAAACCTCGTGAGCTGGGAAAATGTACTTTTATATTTTTCAGAAACTTGAAACATAATTCTGGTCTGAGGGGGTTAATAATGTTTATGTTCATATTTTTACTATTTTTCTTTTAGTGAATGTGCCAAGACTGCTTCCTAACTGATCATCTTAGTGCTTTGCTTTCTTTTGTTAGTGAGTTAATCACGAGAAATCACTAGTATCACTTCCCTATGTCTGACTACACATGAGTTCAGTGCCAAAGAACTACATCTATCTTCAGCCTGTGGGATATGATAGCTAAATGTGTATGTTAATGATAAGAGCTGAATATTTTAAAGGGATAGTTCACCCAAAAATGAAAATCCTATCAATCATTTACTCACCCTTAAGTTGTTCCCAAACCTCTATGTGTTTATTTGTTCTGCTGAACACAAAGGAAGATATTTGGAAGAATGTTTTAATCAAACAGATCTCAATCCCTACTGACTACCATAGTATGCATTTTTCCTACTACGGTAGTCAATGGGGATTGAGATCTGTTTGATTAAAACATTCTTCCTTTGTGTTCAGCAGAAAAGAATAAACACATAGAGGTTTGGAACAATTGAGGGTGAGTAAATGATGAAAGAATTTTCATTTTTGGTGAACTATCCCTTTAAAGGGTTAGTTCACACCAAAATGAAAATTCTGTAAGCAATTACTCACCCTCATATTGTCCCAACCCCGTAAGATTTTCTTTCATCTTCGGAACACAAATTAATATATATTTTGATTAAATCTGAGAGCTGGATCACTCCTCCATAGGCCTTTTAGGGATTCGAAACTGGCCGGCCCAAAAGTTATGAAAGACATTGCTATTATACAAAAATAGTCTGAGTGGCTACAGTGGCTCAATATTAAGTTTATCAAGCAACGAGAATTATTTTGGTAAGTAAAAAAGCTAGAAAAAATAACAACTTTATGCAACAAATTAATTTCCTTCTCTGTGGGCTGTGATATTGCGCAAAGCTTCTGTGATGCAACAACAACATGAGGGTGAGTAATTACTGAGAGAATTTTAATTTTGGCTTGAACTAGCCCTAAAATGATTTAAAATACACTAAAAAAAATGAACTATAGGGAGGTTGTGCATTATACATAATATATTTATATATAGTTTACTTTTAATAATTGTGTTTTTTGACTTTACACTTGTACATCCAGAGGGTGGCAGTATAGTGCTGAAGCCGACTGCCATTTTGCCCGAACTTAATTTTATTGTGTTCAATCTGCTTAAATATATGAACAACTTAAGTTTACTTAATCCGTTTGTGTTGGATTACATGATTGATTTGTGTTGCCTTAACTGAAACTGGGCAGTGCTTTTAGTTCCCAGCATGCTTTGCATATGGTTGAATTAAGAGAGAATCATGTTAAAATTAAGTGTTATTTTATGTTTTTTTTTTTTGAGAAATTTAGAAAAGGGAAGACTTGATAGTGTGTAATAGTGTTTAATGTTCAATTACATTGGAATTATTAAACCATTTAAATTACAGTGGGTTACCATTGTGGAGAAGAGTGGAGCATTTTGTTTGGCTGTCGACTGATTTCATTATTTTCAATTGCTTTGAATGAAGGAGCATGTAAATCTTAGCATTCAAGATGCTAATATGTGCTTCTGCTAGCAAATAGCTAGCTAAAGTCTATCAATTTTAAATGTCACTGAATCAAATGAAATATAAATGGATGAATGTATATAATAAAATGCATTTGAATCATGTCAGGAAGCCTTAAAAAATTCACGTTGAGACTACTTAAATTGGGTAATTTAAAATTACATAATTCTATTATGTTGAAGTTACATGAACAAATTATGTTTGTTTAACGTAATCCAGTTATGTGGAACCTGTTGACAAATTAAAATTAATTAAAGCCAACATATAATTTTTTTTGAGTGTAGGTTATATATATATTAGAGGTGTAATGATATACGTATCTCGTATTGAACCGTTTCGGTACGAGGCTTTTGATTCGTTTTCGATATGCATTTTGAATTCGAAACGGTTCCGTTTGGTTCATTTTTCCTGCTAGAAATGTTGGCCCATATTGATAGGGTAGCATCTTGAAGTTGATGGAGATTTGTGGGATGCACATCCAGGACACGAAGCTGCTGTTCTACCACATCCCAAATATGCTCTATTGGGTTGAGATCTGGTGACTGTGGGGGCCATGTGCAAGACACAGATTGTTTAAGTCAAACTGCTTGTGTATTTGACAAATGAATGGTATTCAGATCGGATCTTTAATCTTACCTACAATATTATGAGACAAAAACATGTAATTTATGTTTTTGAAAAACCGTATGCATTTCCTTAAATTCCTTGTAACATGTGTTCTACTTGCATGCATTTGTGGGTCATACTGTTAATAAAGTGTAGTTTAAATTAAGATGTTTTACTTTTTAGTTATTTGTGGACAATCAAACATAGGCTACATGAAACCTCATGAAAATATTACACTGTTTACAAAAAATAGCACATTCTAAGTGTGTGACAGATTGCATGTTTTTTTTCTGTGCTCTGAATTCCTAAGGCTACAGTTAATGGGTTTTTTATGTGTGGAGGAAATCAGATATACAGTAAAAGTGTTGTAACTGACCTCTGCCCCTCCACGTTGGCTGAATGACGAGAGAGGTGTGTCTGGTTTGGGGTTTAAAACGTGTATAATAATGCTGAATGAGCCACTTCGTGTAAACTATATCTTTATTTATGTGAAAACAACAACTCTTACATGCAAATCAAAGCTCAACACAAATGATCATATCAAATTATCTACACTGAAAATATACAATCTAAGTGAATGTGAGGAGTTCAAGTCTCTAAAGTACTAATAACAGCATTTAAAGAATCTTTGGAAAACAATTATTAGTGTTATACTCAAAAGCATTGTCCTTGAGCAGACATTGATCTTTTTTTCTTTTTTTTTAACTATTGTCTTAAAAGGCATAGTTTACCCCCAAATTCTGCCATCATTCCCTCTTATTATTCCAAATGATAATCAGTATCCGAATAAGGTATGACTTTCTTTTTTGTGTGGAACACAAAAATTTGAAATTGTGAATAAGGAACTGTTCACACTTTTTCATGTTAGATATGCGCTGAGGCTTTCAAACCTCAAAAAAGAAAAAAAAATGACACAATGTAAAAAAATATATAGGCCTACATTAAAATCACAATAATAAATTATTATTTTGGGTGATTGTCACATAAACATATCACATAGAGAAAATGACAACAGAAACTGAATAAATCCAAATCTTACTTAAGCAAGACAAAGACTTTCTTCTAGAGCTGGTGTACAGTTGCATTAATTTTCTATTATCACAGTAAAGCCATATGAAAAAAAGATCTGTATTGTTAAAAAAGTGCTATATAAATTTGACTTGACTTGAAACTTGCAACAGCTTGCATACAGTCCCCATTGATTAGAAACAGTTTAAAGCACTCTTTTAAGTCAAATGTTTTTTTACAGAATGTATCATGATAAAATTTATTCTTATTCTTAATTTTTACATTATATAATCTTTATTTTAAAATGTAGGCTAGTAAAATGAAAACACCAATACAAAAAGGTGATGAGGCCACATTAGACTGTCTCTCAGTTAAAAGTTTACATCCTGAATCTGAACTAAATACTGTGGAAGCACAAAGGTCAACTTTATAGTGCTTAATTAAAAATACTAGTGCAGTGCCTGTGCAAAATGTGTGTGTTTTTGTTGGTTTGGTCTATTTGAGGTCTCATTGTTACAATTACACAGCAAAAGTTCTGTGACATTTTTATTTGTGCATGGTAGAAAGCAAACTGATGCTGACATAATGACATACAATACCGGTAAATATGGAAAATTGAACTACATTGCATAACAATTTATAATGGTGATATTAGGTCACATGTAGTTGGGTATCTGTGTAAAGGTAGCAGGAGTTTAGATTAAATTACATAGCAATTTAACATCACATAGTTACAGGCTAACTTAAGCAAGCATCACACAATACTAACTTAGCATTGAGACCAGGCTATGCTTGAGCAAACAGTTTGTGAATAGGCATAGGCTACTACAAATGATGACCGTGAAAGAGACTTTGAAGGCATTGAATAGAATATGTTTAGTTGTTGAATAGCAAAGGCTACTATTAAACAGCGATAACAGAAGTAAATAGCGTAGCTGATTTACAGATTCAGTTAACATCCACAAATAAATAACGATTCAGCGAGCAGGCTACACAGTGAACTAAAAAACGCTACACTTGAGCACGCTTGTCGCACACCTACATTTGAAATAATGAACTTGAGTGTGCAAAATATGCGAGCGTGATATGTGAACAGACCCAGCTACCACCAATCAGGCAACAAGCTACTGGTAGCTCGCGAGTGATGTGTTGCAGACCCCTGCTCTAAAACAATGTGAGAATAATCATTTTGAGCTTGTAATATAAGGAAAAGACAAAGAAACTTTGTAAAATGAACTGCAACTGTCAGAAGGACAGCTTATGAAGAACCAATCATGCACAGAAAGGAATGTTCAATTTTGGTGGAACATTTCAGAAGAAACGTTAATAATAAAGATTGAGGAGATTGGATCAGTTGTGCTCCTTTTTTTGGAATTGGCCTACATTAATACTATTTTTTTGTGTGGAATACTTGTTGTGGCCCAGCCTGACCCAGACTCTACCTCCAGTGGCCCCCAGTTAAGTTGAGTTTAAAACCCCTGTATGTATTAAGTGCTTCTTACCGATATATTTACCAGTATATTTATGTATATATTTTGCATTTCTAATCCAAACAACACCTGTCAAGTTTGAAATCCACCGGACTAATGGTTCGAGAGATATGCATGTAACAGACACACAGACGGACAGACATTCCTGTAATTTATAGATAGATGAAATAATAACTAAGAGAAACAGCATCAGTGAATTATAATGACAAATAAACTATAAATTAAATATATATATATATATATATGTTCCTTTCAAAGATCTTATTATTCAAAGCTTACAAAAGAGATTCGAGTTAAATTCCCACTGAAAACACTGTGGCTCTGTCTAGAGTCAAGAGAAAGGTTGTCTAAGGCGATTTAGATTCATTATCAGTAGGTTCAAAGCACAACATCATGTTACAGCAGGTTGTGGGGGAGTGACACTGACAGCATGGCACTGGATGCTGGACTTTGATTATCTTCTGTAGATTATTTAACTGTGCACATACACACACACATACGTGCATATATATATATATATATAAGCCTCAGACTGTCTGGACTCACAGAGGGTTACTGGACTAAGCAATACCAGGGGGACTCAAAGGTAATTTAAGATTAACAGTCTATAATAAATTACTAAAATACTATTACAAATAGTATTTTAGTGTCTGTAAATACATTGTGCAAAAAATATGAAATGTTTTAAACATGCAAATGACATTTATTTCTTTACTACTTTTTAGCAAACAGCTGTGAAGATGAAACTGTATCTGATTCTTGCCTTTGTGGCATTCACAGGTAAATCATGTTGTTGTTCTTTTGTGACCAAGAAGCTGAAGCACTTAACCTATTATCAACACATTATGTAGTATTAGATAAAGCCTATATGTCAAGAATTCAAGACTTCCATTTAATTTTAGTCTTTGAATTCAAGTTAAAATACCATACCAAAATAATGGGGGAAATGATAAAACAGAAATTGATTAAACAGACAAATACAGACATGAACAAATACATATACTGCAATATTTAGCTGTTTGAGTAGATTGAAAACTGTCTGGTGGATTTATAATTTATTAATTTTTTTCCAGGTTGCCAAGCCAACCTATTTTATGCTGATGAGCCCAAGCCACAGCTGGAGCAGCTGACTGATGCATTCTGGAGCTATGTTTCCCAGGCCACACGCACCGCAGAGGACACCCTGAAAATGATCAGAGAATCTCAACTGGGACAGGAAGTCAAGTAAGTAATGTCCATAAGTCTCAGTTTATATTTGAAATACTCGAATCTTGAACTGCATTAACATAAATGTACATTTCAACTTTTCACATCTCAGTACTAGACTGACCCAGAGTGCCGATGTGGCCAGCGAATATGCCGTCACCCTCAAGAAACAGATGGATCCTCTGGCTGAAGAGCTGATGACCAGAATCACCAAAGAGACTGAAGTGTTGAGGGAGCGTTTGGGCCAGGACCTGATCACTGTGAGAGACCAGCTGGAGCCCTATGCCGACAACCTCAAGAGCCAGATCCAGCAGAGAGTGGAGGAGCTCAGGACAGCCATGACTCCATATGCAGAATCCCTGGATTCTGAGACCCTGAAGGCCACTCTGCTCCAGAAGAGTGAGGAGCTGAGAGGAAACCTGGAGCAGAGCGTGAAGGAGCTGCAGGCTCAGCTGGAGCCCTACACTGCTGAAATCAAGGAGAAGGTTGACCAGCGTCTGCAGGAGTTCCAGAGAACCGTGACCCCTCTGGCTGAGGATCTTCAGGCTCAGATTAGAGAGAGAGCCCAGATGGTCCAGCAGAGTCTCACACCCTACGCTGAAGACCTGAAGGAAAAGCTGGACCCCTACGCACAGGACCTGAAGGACCAGCTCACCACCCTGTACGAGTCCTTCATCAAGAGAAATTAGATGTTTCAAAGACTTCTTCCTTTGTCACTAACAGAACTGTTTTTCCTTCCATTAGAATTGTGACACCAAATCTGACATATCTCCCATAACCATGACCTAAATCATACTATATTAGGCATCAACAAGATGTCTTCAGTTGATAGGCCAGACACTAATAAATAGGATAAGTGATTTTTTTAACTAATATCCTGTTGTTTACATCTTAACCACTCATCTATATAGATGCAGAAATGTTGCTCTCTTTCTGTAAAAACTCATGTGTATTTATTTCAGTTTAGCAACTCTTTATTACCTCTGACAGAAAATGTGTTGCTTCTTGCAAATTTATAAATGCCAAGTGTATCATTTGTCTTATTTATCAACAATAAAACACCTGCCATTTATCAACAATGTTTTTGAATATTATGTCCAGTAACGTAGATCAGCATAGCTGAATTGTCATTCATAATATATATATTTTTCATGTAATTAATCAGAAAATGCTCAAGGCTAATAGGAAACATTTTTAAAGAAAATCTCCAGAAAAACAGGAGTTATAAATGGCCGTGTTATCTAGCCATTTGAAGTGTGGCAATTGACACAATATAATACTCAGACAGATTAATACAAAATTTACAAAAGTCTGTACAAGTGATCATTTAAATAAAGCATAACATATACGGACATGCAGAAATAAGAAAGGTCATAAAGATTAGATAAGGTTGAGAGCTTTCCAAATAGACCTTTTCCAGTCACCAGTCAGTAATAATGATATCATACATTATGTTAATGTCTGTACTCCATTATCAGTGCTGACGCAGGTAGTAACTCTTTGACCCGTTCTTTTCAAATGACATCCAGATCTGCACATCTTGTCACACAGAGTGTGTAGTCACAACATATCTAGATGAAAACATCCAATGGAGATTAAAATACATGCCCAATACTATTTAAATACAGATATGAAACAGTCACCACCACACTTGCTATTCACACTGGACAGTGTAAATTAAATCATACTGACAAAGGTAAGAAGATACATTTACTATACCAGTTTTAAAACTGTTTTATATAAAATGTTCTACATTTTATTGACTTGTTTAAATGAAAAATGTGTTGTTATTTTACAGACTAAGCACCGGAAAATATGAAGTCCCTTGTCATTCTTGCATTGGCTGTTTTTACAGGTTAGATTTATAACCATTGATATAAAGTACTGAAGAAAGAAGAAGAAACAAAGGTTCCAAATTCCAAACAGGATATTAAATCATGTTCTACCAGTCAAAAGTTTGGACACATTATAGATTTGTTTAAAACACTTTGGATCTAGGCTTGTGAATAGAAGCTTGACTATAGTTTTGAGGAAAATCCTACTTCTATACTGTTCGAAGAAGCTAAATTATAAGAAAACACATGTTAAAAATATGCTATTCCAGACCTAAGGCTTTCTCTCCTCTCTCTGTGCACAAATTGTAATATTCTGTTTACCTCAAAAATGACGTTTGAACCATCTGATATTTTCAATTCCCACAGCAGGTTGCAAAGCCAACATATCTAATGAAGAGAAGCCAAATCCACATCTGGAACACTTAATAAATGTATTCTGGAACTACATTGCCCAAGCAGTACATACTACTGATGAAACTTCACAGATGATAAGGACAACCCAGCTGGGACCAGAAATCAAGTAAGTCATATTTATCAGCATTATTATTTTTATAATTAGAAATATTTTCCGTTACCAAAAATAAATTACACTTTTCCCCCTCCACATCCCCACACTAGACTAACACAGACTCCTCCATCTGAAGAAATGATGACCAAAATCACAGAGGAGACTGAAGTGTTGAGGGAGCGTTTGGGCCAGGACCTGAACACCATGAGAGACAAACTGGAGCCCTATGCTGACAACCTCAAGAGCCAGATCCAGCAGAGAGTGGAGGAACTCAGGACAGCCATGAGTCCATATGCAGAATCTCTGGATTCTGAGACCCTGAAGGCCACTCTGCTCCAGAAGCGTGAGGAGCTGAGAGGAAACCTGGAGCAGAGCGTGAAGGAGCTGCAGGCTCAGCTGGAGCCCTACACTGCTGAAATCAAGGAGAATGTGGACCAAAATCTGCGGGAAATGAAAAAATCTTTTGCTGCATAACTGAAGACCTCCAGTCCCAGATTTACTCTGCAAAGTTTTTTTTTTTTTAGTTTTCATATTTTTGAAATGTATTTCACATTATATTATTTCTAGCATTTGTCCTTCCTTGTAATTGCAAAAATAAAAACATCCGCCATAGTTTATTATTTGTCACTGATGTAAAAAAGTAGAAAATGTGAAAATTTTCTACAGTTGTTTTATTTGAGGTTGACTTTTCGCTTCAGGCTTAATTAAAAAAAGGCTGATGCACTCTTAGCACATCATACATGTTTTGCTTCTTGCAGGAAGTGATATGATCTTTTTTAATGTAAACAATTAGTTTGTTGGTTATTTTAAAACACAACCAACACCATCAGATCGCCTTTCTATTTCTTAATCTAGCTGTTATAATTCACATACAACAGCCAAACTAAATCTAAAGTTAATTAATTAAGGGTCAAGAGCCCAACTAAAGCAAACACTGATCATCATGATGGTGACTTAAAAATGACGTTTTTCTCCTTCAGAGATTCTGCTTGTTAACATCAGGTGTCTTCAATAATGATCAATCATCACTCAATTATTCAGTTAATTATCTCAATAACTTTTAACACTGCTTTAGTGTTAATTTAACACTCTGCTCAGAGTTTATATAATTCTCACTTCTCAGTGTTAATTTAACACTGGGGATTTTGCTTAGATAGATAAAGAGTTAACTAACCCATATAGCGTCTCTCAGTGGTTGTGCTACCTGTTGAGAAATGCATTATTCCATGCATCTCTCATTCAAATTAGATTATTAGTAGGCCTACTTCTCATCAACTTTGGTGAAAATTAATTATATGATAAAGTGACAAAATATTACTTTCAATATTTATTGTAAGTAATCAACTCAATGATTTTCATGATGATATCTAAAGGTTAAAATTTGTATCCTTTTCACGTGAGAAAAATAATGAATAGGCGTATGGAATGGGAAATATTTTTTGGATTTTTTGAAACTTTCCCCTAATGAGATTTTTCAGGGCTTTTTTTTCCTTACTCACAACAAATTGAGGATACAAAATCAGTTGAGTTTGCTTCTGTTGCAATTTGTTCAACATTTTCATAAAAGGACTAGACCATAAATGGCAAATCATTATCATTGTTAATAAAGTTAACACCTTGATTTAAAGCTAAATGACAAGAGTACAAATACTTAATACCAGCAGAAACAAAATCAAGCAGCTTTGTGTGATGTGTCAGATCTTATCATAGTGTGCAGAATGTCTTTTATCATTTGTAGTTTTAAAGGTCGAATGTTCAAATTTGGGGCTCTGTCTGGTTTTAGCACCTAATATGGACCTTAAACAATTGGATTTTTTTTCTGCTTTTTTTGCTTTAAAATTTAACTTAATGTTTCCATTATGTATACTTTTCTTGTTTGATTTACGAAGTAGGGGAATTCTCAGTTAAACTTCCCTTTAATGACATCTGTGCAATGTTAAGTGCTAAGCCGTAGAAATATTTTATGTATTTTTATTTGGCCCAATTAAAACTTCATCAAAAAACATATTACTGCTTTTAAAGACAAAGGTCCACTGTTACCATTATCTGTGCTGAATCTGAAAGTCTCTGTGGTTGAAGGTACAGTCAGGGCATAATGATGTGGAGATAGTGACAACAAAAGCACTACCCAATGGACTTTGGGTTTCCACTATGACAATCACCTCCATATAAATACAGATGTGAAACCACAACCTTCACACTTGTTCTTCAGACAGGACAGCATCAATCAAAACACACAGACACAGGTAAGAACTTTCACACTTTTCAGTAAATTCGAAATAGAGCACTATTTACATTTATGTCGAAGAGAGACATTCATTAAAAGTATTTTTTTACTCATGAGACTAAAACTGAACACCATGAAGGTTCTTGTGGTTCTTGCACTTGCTGTGTTTACAGGTGAGAAATTCAGAGAAAATCACTATATAATAATGTTTTAAGGCTTGAACAATTTACAGAATCTATTAAAAATACCCATGTGATCAAACTGAAATGCTCCATCAACAGGTTGCCAGGCCAACCTATTCTCTGCTGATGAGCCCAAGCCACAGCTGGAGCAGCTGACTGATGCATTCTGGAGCTATGTTTCAAAGGCAACACAAACCGCAGAGGAAACCGTCAAGATGATCAGGTCTTCCCAACTGGGACAGGACGTACAAGTAAGAATATTTACATGCAGGACACTGTTATTTAGACTATTTCTTATGCCCTGATATGAAACTCAAATGTCCTTCTCTATTTAACAGTGCTAGACTGACCCAGAGTGCCGATGTGGCCAGCGAATATGCCGTCACCCTCAAGAAACAGATGGATCCTCTGGCTGAAGAGCTGATGACCAGAATCACCAAAGAGACTGAAGTGTTGAGGGAGCGTTTGGGCCAAGACCTGATCACTGTGAGAGACCAGCTGGAGCCCTATGCCGACAACCTCAAGAGCCAGATCCAGCAGAGAGTGGAGGAGCTCAGGACAGCCATGACTCCATATGCAGAATCCCTGGATTCTGAGACCCTGAAGGCCACCCTGCTCCAGAAGAGTGAGGAGCTGAGAGGAAACCTGGAGCAGAGCGTGAAGGAGCTGCAGGCTCAGCTGGAGCCCTACACTGCTGAAATCAAGGAGAAGGTTGACCAGCGTCTGCAGGAGTTCCAGAAGACCGTGACCCCTCTGGCTGAGGATCTTCAGGCCCAGATTAGAGAGAGAGCCCAGATGGTCCAGCAGAGTCTCACACCGTACTCTGAAGACCTGAAGGAAAAGCTGGACCCCTACGCACAGGACCTGAAGGACCAGCTCACCACCCTGTATGAGTCCTTTGTCAAGAGAAATTAGATGCTTCAAAGACTTCTTCTTTTGTCACTAACAGAACTGTTTTTCCTTTGATGAGAATTGTGACACCAAAATCTCACATCACTCCCACAACCATGACCTAAATCATAGTATTAGGCATCAACCAGATCTCTTCAGTTGACAGGCCAAACACTCAGAAATAGGATAAGTGATTTTTTACTAAAATACTGTTGTTTACATCTTAACCACTCATCTATATAGATGCAGAAATGTTGCTCTCTTTCTGTAAAAACTGCTGTGTATTTATTTCAGTTTAGTAAATCTTTATTACCTCTGACAAAAAATGCTGATTGTATAATTTGTCTTATTTATCAACAATAAAACACCTGCCATTTTTTTAACAATGTTTCTGAATATTATGTCCAGTAACTTAAATCAGCATAGCTGAATTATCATTCAAAATATACAATTTTTCGAATTAAGTAGCACTCAGAAAATGCACAAGGCCAATATGACATATTTTTAAATAAAATCACCAGTCAAAACAGGAGTTACCAATGGACTTGTTATCTACCCATGAGAAGTGTGGTATTTTACACAATATAAAATACTCAGACAGATTAATACAATATTTCAAAGTTTGTCCAAGTAACAAAAGATTATTTAAATAAAGCAACTCTATAACACATATGGACATGCAGAAATTGATTTCTTGAAACATAATATTAAATAAGGTTGGGAACTTTCTAAAAAGAGTTCAATAATTCACCGTTGATTATGCTAGACTATGTGTAGTGGACCTTAGTGGTTATCTTGCACTGAATGAGAGTGCAAAATTATTCTAATAGAAATGCATTCCCCCAGTTTCACAGACAGGGCTGAAGTCTTGTCTCAGACTAAAAATAAAGCAATAAACCCCTGAAGCCATGTTTTATAGTGAAGTTGGAACAGCAAAAGGGTCTGGTTGCTTCATAGAAATATTAATTTTAAAGGGGTGGTTGATTGCGATTTCACTTTTTTTCATTTTAAATAGTGTGTAACGTTGCTGTTGGTCCATGAATAGTATCTGCAAAGTTGCAGCGCTGAAAGTTCAATGTAAGCAGAGATCTTCTTTTAAAAATCAGGACGTTTAATGCCTACAAAAACGACCTGGGGTACAATTTCCAGAAAGCATCGTTAGCCAACTATGGTCGCAAGTTCCGTCGTTATCAGCATAGTTCAACAAGTCTGTGTTTCCCGAAACCATCGGTCCAACGAACATTCACAAACAGCATCGCAAAGTTGTGTGGTTTGAACGACAGCTCTCGACATGTGGTTAGAGGCAGAGTTTCTATATTGCATCACAATCAGACGTAATAAATCCTTATTTTGAGCAAATTAAGCAAGCTGACATTCAGTACAACCGGTGCCTTTTATTTAGAATGCATACAAATTTAATTTACGTCTTTTTCAAAAGATTTTAAGTACCGATTTTGAAGAGTGCGCATGTGCGAACGTGCTCTACATAAGAACGAGTCAAATATTGAGTCTGCTAATAAAGCAAAATGACTGAGAACAATTAGAAATAGTCCTCAGATGACATGTCTGTAATTTATATATAAAAAAATCTAGCGTTAATTCGATCTCAAACAGTTTCATTAAAAGTAGTTATTACTCCACCACGTGCGAAACCAACGTGGTTGAACGATATGTTGCGACAATGGGTTTCGGGAAACAGTCGTGACTAGCTAGTTGATTTCTCCAACGATGCATCGTACTATGGTAGTGAAGTAGCGAACTACATAGTTGTACGGAAACGCACCCTGAAAAGGACTACACCCTTACGAAACAAAAATATTGCAGTATATTGGAAAATACCATGTGATATATTAGGAAATATATCCCATATATAGGATTAAATATTTATATTGTCCAATATATTGCAATATATGCATAGTCCATATGTGAATACTGTATATTGATACATATATTGCAATCAAGACCAAAAAGGGCACTATATTTTTTACATATAGGCTAGTTTGTCTTTTTATTTGTGAAATGGAAATGGAAAATTTCTTATTTTTCATAAACTTCACCTTTATTGTAAGCCGCACTCTCCTCTGTCCCCTGACGAACGGTTCACTTCCTGACTCTATGAAACCACTCCCTCAGAAACAGGCAGTGAGCTCAGATTGGTTAGTTTGGGCTGGTGTGTGGTGATTGGCTAAACTGTCGCTCACGTTGTCCGGAAGGTTAACGCCCATTACCTTTTAAGAGCGAAACGTGCCTGCGGCACTCTGGTCCAGATGTAAATAATGGTGTCGAACTGCAGTATCAGTTTGAGGCAGAATCAGACCGAGAAAGCAGAGATTGCGAGAGGCAAACAGAAATCTCACCACACATGGCTCTTACTAAACGTTGCTTAATGATAATTTGCTACATTTTTTAACTTTATGCACGATTGTTTAACACAATAGCATCTGACTGGCAACAATAGCAACTGACTGGCTACTAATGTTATTCTCAAACAGTGTAGGCATTAGTTTACGTTCTTGATCAAATCGAAAATAACGTCATAAAGCATATATACATGAACAATTCGTTTAAAAAATTAGGTCTTATACGAAATTCAGGTCCATAATGCAGAGCCGGCGCCAGCCGAGCGCTGATGAGGGGGCGTCTGAAAACTGAGAGGGGGCTTTCACATTAACCCACGTCACCACTTTTTTCGGGGGCTCCCACTACTTTCTGAAACATCTTCGCTAGTACGGACGAACACAATGAAAAATGGATTAGGCCTAAACATCTTCAGTTAACTAGCAGAGCATTCATTTTGTTCGTTTGTCAAATTAGAGACGTTATAGTGCTGAAAATGTTTTTTTTTTTAAATCAATCAAAGTGCTTGTTTCGATCAGTGAAGCGGATAGTGTTGTCTTGTGGCTCGCGCTGTCTTCCCACGGACACGCGCTTCAATCAGTTGCGGAGACTAACCCAGGTGAAAAAAAAAGTTCACTAAAATACATTTTATTTAAGTGCACTTAGTACACTTCCATAATGCACTTAAAGTGCTCTATTTTCGCGCACTTATTTTGTACTTAATATATTAAAACAGCTTATCTTTAGTACTGCTTAATAATAAGACGACACGTTTTACATGTTAGAAACAGTGTTTGTAGAGATTGTGTAATTGTGTAAGTAGTTACATTTTGCTCTATTCTTCTCCCAGTTCATCGGCCACTTACTTTCATGTATTTCGTGATTAGTGGAGAAATTGACGTGTTGTAAATCCAAAATCCAACAGATCCGATTCTGAACACACAGCTCTAACTAACGCGATCGTTATAAATGTGTTTAAACAACAAAACACATCCACTTGCACATATTTGACAATCGGAATATCAGTGTTTCATGCTATAGCTAATACATTTGTGAATATTTTGAATAAAAAAGGAAAAATGACATAAAAGCAGATCATCGTTTATTCAGCTGTGTTGTGATTGCGCTCTGTCAGGTGACAAGCAATGACAGCTGTCACCGTGGAAACATTAAAGTGAAAGGTTCTAAATAACAGTCGCCTTGAAAATCTCACGCTGGGGGGTCAGATGGAATTTTTTTAACTTACGTGTGGAAGGGTTAACTACATATTATTAATTTAGCTTAATATTCACAAAAATAAGGAAATGTGAAAATGTAATTGGCAAAATGGGATTTTTAAATAACATATTTTATCAGTAAAATCCTGTTTACATTCATTGTGATCTGAGGGGGCGGGAGAGTCCCGTGAGAGGGCGTCGCCCCCTCACACCCAATCGACGCCGGCCCTGCCATAATGTTTGTATGCGTTTGTCGTAGACATAAAATAGCATAACTAGTAGCCTTGTGGCTATAAAGCCAACGCTGGCATTTGAAAAAAAAAATGCCTTAGCCTACTTACAGGTTGTGGCCCAACAACTGCTGCCTCTGGTTTTAAAGTTGAAACTGCTTCACGTTTTAGTAACAGTTTCTTGTTGAATCCGGTGCTGAATTCGTGGAGATTCTGGAAGCTGTCTTTCGTAAATGCGCAGCACAGACAGCTAAATTATGATTTTTCAGGAACATAATCAAAAATTGTATTCATTGTTGACGAAGTACAGCGTCTGTGGGAAGCTCGAACACAGAAGACTTGACAGCTGGGTGAACACAACACACTTCGACGAGCCGCAGAATATGGACATGCCCTTTTTTGCATTTTCCGGAGGGAAGGGTTGATTCAAATGTGCGGGTTAGTGACGTCTAAAACCCAGCTGTAGTCCCAATCGAGTTGTTTTTAAAAGACGATATCTCTGCTTACACTGAACTTTCAGTGCTGCAACTTTGCATATACTGTTCATGCACCAACAGCAACATTACACACTATTTAAAATCAAAAGTGAAATTGCAAAAGTGAAATCAAAATGTAAACTGGTTCTGACATTGCAGTAAATTGCGCTGATTAAATCTAACAATCTCCTAAAAGTCATATCCCTCAAAACCCCCAAAAAAACTACAGACTGCAGCTTTAATGTTTCCAAATATTATACTTTTCTTGTTTGTTTTAGGAAGTTGGGGATTCTAGTTTTACTTCCCTTTAATCACATCTGTGTAATGTTAAGTGCTAAGCCCAACATTTTTTTAATGTATTTTCATAAAAAATTTTCAATTTCAATCATATATACTTTTGAATGCTTATACTTAATTATTGATTTTATGAAAGAAATACATATTTATTATTAATCATTAACTGACATATTTATTCTTTGTACTTTTGCTTGTGAAATCATATTCTTAAAATGCATGCTGATGTAAGTAACCAGCTTCTTTTAGGTGCACAAGGCCATTTGTCTCTTTCTCTGATATCAGGAGAAAGGTTTATGGATCCTAACGTGAACACACATGTCCAACACATATGCTCTTTCTCTGTACAGATTGTCAAGCTATATTGAGCATCGCTATATTGAACTTTAATTGTTGTATTAAAATGTATTCCTTCTATTATTATAATTCCTTTCTGGGGAGCAAATGTTATCCATTTTTCTCCCAAATGAGTAAATGATTTACCATCATGTTTTGGTACACTTAACTGATAATAAGCAGCTCAGCTCTCTTCAGCCTTGATGGGAGCTCTTATTTGCCATTGTCCTATGTGAATGCAGTAACAGTGAAAATAATAGGGAAATAGGGATTTGGTTTGTGTTTGAGTGTTAAAACATAAAGGGGTCATTGAAGCCAATAGTTTAAGGCACCATTTCTTTGTTAAAGTTGTACTCCAGACTAAAGTTTAGTGTTGGTCTTCTTGGTTGCAGGTTAAGGAACCACTGCCATTATTGGAGATTGACTGGGTTGTTGTTTTGGACATACTGGCGCCCAGCAACCCAAATTTGTGACCTGGAAGGCCATGATGTGCCTGAATGTCAGATGCATCATCGATGGAGATATGCTTCCTCTATCTGTATATGTGTGGAAAATTACTGTGTTTATCTATTTCTTAGCCAATGAGAATCATTCAACGTGTAAGCAATGACGTAGCTTAGACCTTGGAAAAGGTATAACTGCTGTGATCTTTGTAACTGTAAGGAGGGCGGCCTACGAACTTCTCTGTTCGAAGTCTTGAAGCTGACTTCTGCTGATGAAACTGCAAACTACGTTCAGTAAAACTTTCTTTTATTTTTTATAATTCTGACTCTGACTTCATTCTTCATGTCTGGTTCTGGGTTTTTTGACTGTTAACCCCTAACAGTGTTATACTACCGGTCACAATTGTGACCGTAAACAAATGTACAAGTCTTACGAGCAAAATATATATCGGGGAGTATAATTCTCAAAAAATATATGTAGTAGACCCTTTAAAGAATATATGTACAATATATGATAGTTCTATCTGTAAATTAAGACGTTTTATATACTACTTTTTGTAGTAGTCTGAGGAAGAAATCTTCTTCTAGATTTGCAAGCAGGAAGTGAACTGATCTGGTCATGTGACCTTTCACACTAATCACATGACATTAATTGATTTTAATCAAGACAATCTATTTTGCCATTCAAAAGTTAAATTTATTGCCCAAAGTCAATAACAACATTTTAGAGCTTCCAGAAATAAGAAAAAAGCTGCAGTCACAATTGTGACCAGTGGGATTAACTTAAGAAAATTCACACAAATAAATTAAAGCTAAATGACAAGAGTAAAAATGCGTAATGCCAGCGCAGACGCAGAATCAAGAGGCTTTGGGTGATGTGTCAGATCTTATCAGGATGTGCAGAACTTTTTTTATTACTATTGTTGTTTTATTAGGTAAAATATTAAACTTGGGGCACTGTCTTTAGTACCTAAAATGGACCATAAATAATATGATTTAATATCATAAAACCAGATATTTTCTGGATAACTCAGTTTAGGCTTTAAGATTATATTAAAGCTGCAGTCCGCAGTTTTTCCTCTTTAATGCCATATCTGTTCGAAATCTGCAATTGCAGTCATTTGTGGAATGATTAAGTTGTACTTCAACACCCTCGACATGGCACATTGCGAATGAACACAATGTTTGAGAAGACTGTGAGGCTGTCAGTCACAGTGCCGGTGTGGATACTGTCATTCAGAATCACTGATTATTCTTTTTGGAAGAATGACCAATATAAGAATTTTCACTGGAAAATGTCATCATGAACTAGTAAGAAACTGGTTCTGGTTCTGACATTGCAGTAAATTGCGCTGATTAAATCTAACAATCGCCTAAAAGTTATATCACTCAAAACCCCCCCAAAAAGCTAAAGACTTAATGTTTTCAAATAATAAACTTTTCTAGTTTGTTTTAGGAAGTTGGCGGATTCTAGTTTTACTTCCCTTTAATTACATCTGTGTAATGTTAAGTGTTAAGCCCCCAAAAAATATTTTATGTATTTTCCTTTTAGGCCAATTAAAACATCAAAATATGTATTACTGCTTAGACAAAGTTCCACTGTTACCATTATCTATGCAAATCTGAAAGTCTGTGTGGTTGAAGGTACAGTCAGGGCATTATGATGTGGAGTAGTGACAGCAATGCACTACCCACTGGACTTTGGGTATCCACTATGACAATCACCTCCCTATGCTATATAAATACAGATGTGAAACCGTAACCTTCACACTTGTTCTTCAGACAGGACAGCGTCAATCAAAACACACAGACACAGGTAAGAACTTTCACACTTTTTAGTAAATTCGAAAGAGAACTATTTACATTTATGTCAAAGACAGAGACATTCATTAAAAGTATTTTTTACTTACAGACTAAAACTGAACACCATGAAGGTTCTTGTGGTTCTTGCACTTGCTGCATTTACAGGTGAGATATTCAGAAATTCATAACTATATGAAAATGTAACCAGGCTTGAACAATTTACAGAATCTATTAACAATACCATGTGATCAAACTGAAATCCTCCATCAACAGGTTGCCAGGCCAACCTATTCTCTGCTGATGAGCCCAAGCCACAGCTGGAGCAGCTGACTGATGCATTCTGGAGCTATGTTTCAAAGGCAACACAAACCGCAGAGGAAACCGTCAAGATGATCAGGTCTTCCCAACTGGGACAGGACGTCAGAGTAAGTCAAGAATATTTACATGCAGGACACTGTTATTTAGACTATTTCTTATGCCCTGATATGAAACTCAAATGTCCTCTCTATTTAACAGTGCTAGACTGACCCAGAGTGCCGATGTGGCCAGCGAATATGCCGTCACCCTCAAGAAACAGATGGATCCTCTGGCTGAAGAGCTGATGACCAGAATCACCAAAGAGACTGAAGTGTTGAGGGAGCGTTTGGGCCAAGACCTGATCACTGTGAGAGACCAGCTGGAGCCCTATGCCGACAACCTCAAGAGCCAGATCCAGCAGAGAGTGGAGGAGCTCAGGACAGCCATGACTCCATATGCAGAATCCCTGGATTCTGAGACCCTGAAGGCCACTCTGCTCCAGAAGAGTGAGGAGCTGAGAGGAAACCTGGAGCAGAGCGTGAAGGAGCTGCAGGCTCAGCTGGAGCCCTACACTGCTGAAATCAAGGAGAAGGTTGACCAGCGTCTGCAGGAGTTCCAGAAGACCGTGACCCCTCTGGCTGAGGATCTTCAGGCTCAGATTAGAGAGAGAGCCCAGATGGTCCAGCAGGGTCTCACACCCTACGCTGAAGACCTGAAGGAAAAGCTGGACCCCTACGCACAGGACCTGAAGGACCAGCTCACCTCCTTGTATGAGTCCTTTGTCAAGAGAAGTTAGATGCATCAAAGACTTCTGTCCTTAACAGAACTACAGAATTTCTCTGTTTGACATATTTGATCCGTTTTTCTCCATTCATTCAACCTACCATGCTTTACACTAAAGCCAAAAAACAAAAATTTGATACAGTCTAGTAAATTACAGTATGCAAAATCAGATGTCATTCACATTTGCAAATTCTCTCTCTTTTTTTAACAGTGGATATTTATTTAGAATAAATAATAAACTTATTATTTCTGAGAAAAAATGGTGTGATGTTTCTGTTTTTTGCAAGTTTACAAATGCTCCATTTCCATTTTATTTCTGTGTTTAAATATAATCATGCACAATTTCAGATATTTTTACTGTATAACTTTGAAATCATAATACAGTTAGATGAGATCTCAGCTGTGTTTGAGGGGTGTTAAAAGTTGCACTGGGGCCTTATACCCATTGTGCTTGACTGTCACCCTGCACAAGGACATTTTTACTGTTGCATTTTGAAGTTATCCACCAATGAAGTTGACAGATGTGAGAATGCAGTCATTCCAGAGAAGTTGCATTTTTGATTTCAATTGCATTTACTGCCCATTTTGCAGCTCTGTTTAATGGCCGACTCAGAGGGTGCGTTAAAATGGACATGAGCACATTATAGTAGAGCTATCCTCTTAATGAAATAGCCTGGCTAACGTCAGACCCAATTCTCGTTGAGACTTGGGTCTGGGAACCCATTAACAATTTCTCTTATTTGAGGCGTGGTTTACGAATGTCCGGCGCCGTTCATTGGGTGCTAAGAATGTCTATCAAATGCTCCTGTGCGTAGCTCATAGCCATTCGTTTCAATTAGAAGAACACAAGTATTAAGTACAGTTTAACATAGATGTTGAAGTTGTTATTTTGTATAGGAAATTTTTTGCGCTTGTAAGTTAAAAAAATTAAAATTTAATTTAATGACTAAAGTGTCAACAACTTTAATCGGGTATGTGTGCACAGCTGAAAAGTTATGCTACTAAAGCGGTAGCTGTATACTGATATTGAAAAACAACACAACTTAGTGGCACTATGACAACCACAGTTTAGTCTACAGGCATAATGACAATATGATATTAAATACCACTTACCATTCTTCGTCAAAGACTATGCTTAGCAGGTTGGTAATTACTACAACTCCGTGGCTAACATGTATTGCCACTTTGCGCTTTTCCTGCCACAGAAGTTGCTATCGACAATTCTTTATCGCATTTTCTTTCTCGGAGACAGCTGAGCGGCAGATATTCCAAGGTTGACCGCCTCCTGTACCTGGTCCTCCATTAGGGCGATTAATGGCGAGACAACAATAACAACTGGGGTCTCGCGAAGTTTAACGGCAAAAGCGGCTCTTTTTTCTAAATAACTTGCATTCTAAACTACTTAGAACAATAAGGCTGCATCAAAAGGTAGCTTCGCGTCTGCTGCCATGTTAAATTCATAGATATAAACAAACTGCGGTGTGTGGCATAGATGTCGTCATTGTCTTGCTGTTCCCTCCACGTTCTGTGATTGGTTCCCTAAATGAAAAATATGGCCTTTCCGCGTGAATAAAATCTCGCTGCGGTAAGGCAGTAGGCCTATGGGAAAACCCAGACTACTAACGAAATACACATTTTGAGCAGTTTTTACTGTATATTTTATGAATTTTTGAATTTTGCATTTTATAGTGCACAATAAGCCGCCTAATACATGTTTGTTGCCCATTTAGCAGCGCTGTTTCTCGGCCAACTCAGATGGTGCGTTAAATTTGACATTTTCTCATTATGGTAGCTACTACTCTAATGATATCCACATTTTGACCAGTTTTTAGAGTTTGTTTTTTATGATTTTTTCAATTTAGCTTTTTTGACAGTGCACAATTAGTTTTCAATACATTTGTATTTCAATGTATTTCTAATACATTTTCTGCACATTTCGTGGCGCTGTTTCTTGGCCGCCTAAGAGGGTGTGTTAAATTGGACATCATCCTATTATAGGACAACTGTTCCTTTATATTCATTTGTATAATGCTTTTCACAATACATTAAAAAGGAGCTCTAAAAAGGCACGTTTCTGTTTTACAAAAACACCATAGAATTTATCATAAAGTACATTTATATAAGTTAGTAAAAAATTGTATTTACAAATATCAAACATGCATTTTACCAAGATTATTGTGCAGTTTAACGTAATGATATTTTTTTGTACAATCATCTGGTGTTTGATTCTGGAGTCCTTGCAGGGGTATATTTCATCATCTATTCAAAGGTGCTGGATCATCTGAAATCTTCATAAGAGCCTGGATCCAAGCTGGAGCATATTATCTGTTTACCTAAACATTAAATTATAATTTGTAATAATAATAAAAAACTATACATGTATTGAATGTATTACTGTGAAATTATGTTATTTTGTTCTTTTTTGAAAATATAAACAATACAAAAAGGTCTCTAAAAAAGTGTGAATGCTTGAAAACAGTGCAGCAGCTAGCAGACCTAGAGCAGGCTGTCTAGAGTGCTCATAGGCTGCCCTGCGGGAACTGCAGCAGATATCATATAGCACATACCCATTAGTGCAGCTCAACCAGAAGAGCTAGGAGAGTAGAGAGAATAGCCTGAGCACGATCATATCTGGACAGAACGTACATCTCACTTAAACTGACAGAAGTTTTGCCTGTAGAGCGTGAACTTCTAGGTTATAAAACTTGACAAAGGTGGTCGGGGAGGCCCAGCCCGCCGCGACACGTATGTCGTGAATAAAAATTTCGCTGGACCATGCCCTTGATGAGGCCATGCCTCTAGTGGAATGAACCCTGATGCCCAAGGAGCATTGCAGACCTTTCAATGCATAAGCGGCAGCTATAGTGTCTACAATTCATCTGGACAGGCTTTGTTTCGAGGCGGTAAGACCCTCGGTGCGCCCACCAAATAAAACGAAAAGCTGCTCCGAGTGCCTGAGAGGAGTGGAGCACGCAGTGTAAACCCTCAGCGTCCTGACTGGGCAGAGAAGATTAACATTGCTCTCGCTATCAGATGATGGCAGAGAAATGACCTGCGCACTGAAAGGAGTCCCAATCACTTTAGGGACGTCTAGGTTTGAGGATGAACTTCAAAGTCATTTGGCCGGAACTCAAACGCAGCACTGATGGACAGCACGCAGGTCTGAGTCACTCTGATTCGTTCGCAGCCAGAAGCCCAAGCTCGGCGAAGACGCTCGAGCGTCCAGTAAGCCCAGCTGAAACACTGCTGCAGCTGAGCCTCTGGAATGTCTTCAGGGGGAAGCTGCTGTCCTTCTGGAAAGATGCGGCTAGATGTCGAACACAGCGCGAGGGCTGTGTCGATAAACGAGCCGCCATGGCCACAGAGTCCAATTCTATTCCTAGAAAGGAAATTGACTGACTGGGTAGTAATGAGCTCTTGGTCCAGTTGACCATGAGACCCAAGCTTTCCAGGTGACTGAGGAGCACAGTTCTGTGAGATAGCAGTTCTGACTCTGACTGTGCCAAAATCAGCCAGTCGTCCAGAGCTTAATTCGCAAACCCTGATTTCTCAAGAGGGGGAGATCCACGTCCATGCACTTCGTGAATGTACGGGGTGCTAGAGGCATTCCGAAAAGCAGGACAGGGCATCTTTCAATCAAGAGAGATAAACCTAAATCTCTTCCTGGTCGTAAGCAATGTGAACAGTCTTTTTAGAAGCACTTTGTTCAAATGTCTCAGATCAAAGATAGGCCTGAGGGCTCCATCCTTCTTGGGCACGAGAAAGTTGGTACGTTTTACAGTGGTTTTAGGCACGCCCCCTACCTTCCACTAGGCTGGGCGACGTGACATCATAGAAGGGACTCCAAGCTTTTACTGTCTATGCTCCAAGCCTATAGACCTTATGCACCAGAGAAACGAGGGTGCCGTCATCTTTAGAATATTGTCTTTGAACTTCTGGTTTCCCGGTCGCTCTGTATATTTATATGGCATCGCTGTCGAGGAGTAATTAGCTGGTGAAAGTGGATTTACTTATTGTAGAGTTAACAAAAGTTATCATGAGCATTGTAATGTTTATCATAAGCATTGTAAAGCAGATGTCTTGACAAATGTCGACCGGGAAATTTTTTATGAGCAGTTCATTCATACCTATGCAAGATCGCTATGAAAATACAGACCGGAAGTCAAAAGACAACGAGCGCAACGCTGAAAAAGGGCGAGACTACAAAAGGTCTATAGAGTTACTGTTAGTCTAAATGCCAAGTAGGCTAGCAGTTATATTGGAGACCTAGCTAGCAAAAATGGTTAACTATTGTGTTTGTGCAGGATCTACAAATACAAGGAAAAATGACTGATTCGTGCCTGTAAGTGTTAGCACACCAAGGTAGATTCTCGGGTATGCAAGCCCAACCCTACACTAAAGCATTAAACCACACATAATATTAACATTAACACACAAACCAGTTATAACATAAAAACAAGCAGGCTAAATTACAGTAATGCATGGTTTGGCATGACTGCGCAAAGTGCACTCCCATAATAATTCCTAAAAAAAGCTGACATCAGTTCATCGTGATCTCACACATCTCTGTTATTATCAACGAATCTTTAATAATATCTACACTTTGTTTGTTATACAGTAATTAGGATTTGCCAGCATTCAGAATTCATCACTGAACAAAAAGTCAGTTTTGAGCGGTGAGGGAAGTCTACAAATATAAACTCTGGCCTTTAAATCATTTCTATTTTGTTTTCATAGTTCTTGTTGCTTTTCTGCAACAGATGCATTAAAATGTATTAGTTTTTATGTTTTATTCATAGATATTTAATATCTATGTTCGCCCAGTTAATCTAAAAAACATGCTACCTTTGAAGAAACCCCAATAAATTATATTTTACATATTGAGCACTTTAAAACATATAGCATGTTTTGCGATTATTAGTTTTTTTCCCACTGTTTTGCTGAGACGTGTAAATCAACATTTCATTGTTTAAAGAGTCCCTTGGATGTTCAAACTAGAGTTGTATACCGTTTGTATACCGTCACAGTCTCTTCACATTTGCATTGGTAAATTATATGAGTATAATAAATATTTGGTTCAACTTACATCTAGTTTTTAACTTCTGAGTTTACAAGTAGGCTATTGTGGCTTATTTAAGGCCTACTCATAATCATTGTTGTCTTAGTGCAACAGATTTAAGGTCTATCATTTAGCCAAAGGAAAATGAAACTTCACTAAACAAACCTAACAGATTATCCCTGAAATTCACCACAGTCACCTTTTAGGAGTTAAAATGCTATTTAAGTTACTCAAATAGCTTGACAAGTGTTAACTTGACCTTCTATAAGCCAATTTGTTTGAACTCTTTTTTACTTTAAAAAAATGCAAGTTTCCATAGTCTGCATTTTTTAAATGTTAGGAGGATCATACATCCTTCAGCAGCAATAAATTGGTTCTAGGTCAAACAGTCCCCCTTATCTATAGGTGTTTAGCAGGATGTGTAACCTGGACAGAGTGTTATGTGTAAAGTCACTGACTCTGATAACAACTCCTCCTAAGAATCACTTGAGGTCAGTTTAAATAGCTCTGGATAGGTTCATTTAAATGAACTGAAAGGACTTACTGCAAACTTTTAAGACATAAGAGTAAGAAACATATCCACCTTCTTGAAATGAATGTATATAACTCAACTATTCAACAAGGATCAAAAACATATCTTTTTAGTGATGTGTCAAATCTTATCAGGAAGCGAACAAAGTCTGGTATCATATGTTACTGTTATTAGTTCAAAGGTTCAACATTAGCTTCAGTCTGGTTTTATGGTTTAAGTAAATGGTGGTATTGAAAAAATCTTTATGTGAAAATTAATTAAATTAGAATGATTGTCTGTGTTGAATTCCCTGTAATTGTAAAAAAACAAACAAACAAAAAAAAAAACAGCTATGTGTCAACAGAAACCTTTCCCAAAATACTATTATTCCTTTACTGATAAACATCTTTTACTGATATTTTACAAATAGTCTTATGTGTTCAAATACAACAATATTTATATTGGCATTTAGTACAATTTGCTGTCCAATTAGTTATCATAATCTACATTGAATTCAGGAATCTTTGGTGATAATAGGTACAGTCAGGGCATTATGATGTGGAGTAGTGACAGCAATGCACTACCCACTGGACTTTGGGTTTCCACAATCACCTCCCTATGCTATATAAATACAGATGTGAAACCACAAACTTCACACTTGTTCTTCAGACAGGACAGCGTCAATCAAAACACACAGACACAGGTAAGAACTTTCATACGTTTTAGTAAATTCGAAATAGAGTACTTACATGTATGTAAAACAGATTTTTTCATTAAAAGTGTTTTTAACTTACAGACTAAAACTAAACACCATGAAGGTTCTTGTGGTTCTTGCACTTGCTGTATTTACAGGTGAGAAATTATGGTGAGAAAATAACTATAAAAATACTTTAAGGCTTTAAAAATTTACAGAATCTATTAATGGGACCATGTGATCAAACTGAAATGCTCCATCAACAGGTTGCCAGGCCAACCTATTCTCTGCTGATGAGCCCAAGCCACAGCTGGAGCAGCTGACTGATGCATTCTGGAGCTATGTTTCAAAGGCAACACAAACCGCAGAGGAAACCGTTCAAGATGATCAGGTCTTCCCAACTGGGACAGGACGTCAAGTAAGTCAAGAATATTTACCTGCAGGACACTGTTTTTTCAGACTATTTCTTATGCCCTGATATGAAACTCAAATGTCCTTCTCTATTTAACAGTGCTAGACTGACCCAGAGTGCCGATGTGGCCAGGCGAATATGCCGTCACCCTCAAGAAACAGATGGATCCTCTGGCTGAAGAGCTGATGACCAGAATCACCAAAGAGACTGAAGTGTTGAGGGAGCGTTTGGGCCAGGACCTGATCACTGTGAGAGACCAGCTGGAGCCCTATGCCGACAACCTCAAGAGCCAGATCCAGCAGAGAGTGGAGGAGCTCAGGACAGCCATGACTCCATATGCAGAATCCCTGGATTCTGAGACCCTGAAGGCCACTCTGCTCCAGAAGAGTGAGGAGCTGAGAGGAAACCTGGAGCAGAGCGTGAAGGAGCTGCAGGCTCAGCTGGAGCCCTACACTGCTGAAATCAAGGAGAAAGTTGACCAGCGTCTGCAGGAGTTCCAGAAGACCGTGACCCCTCTGGCTGAGGATCTTCAGGCTCAGATTAGAGAGAGAGCCCAGATGGTCCAGCAGAGTCTCACACCCTACGCTGAAGACCTGAAGGAAAAGCTGGACCCCTACGCACAGGACCTGAAGGACCAGCTCACCTCCCTGTATGAGTCCTTCATCAAGAGAAATTAGATTCTACCAACAGACTTTTGCCGATTGCTGCTAATGTAATTAGATCTTAGATACAGTTAAATGTGAAAGTGTTCTTCACTTTCTGTGGTCAACATTAACAACTGCTGCTAACAGTATACATTGACCTGATGGAAGTATTCACAACCATGAAACAAAACACAAAGTTCCATTGAAAAACGTGTATCTACATTTGGACAATGATTTCAATGTTTGAAATTAAATTGTTTAAATGAAATAAAAATTTTGTTAAAGGATGTACGTCTCAAATGTTTCTTTACCAGTTACAGGGTAACAGAATGACAGATGTATGGCAAGTTTTTTTTTTGGGGGGGGGGGTTACATTTTTTTCATAAAAAATGTAAACAGGAAGTAATAATAATAATAATAATAATAATAATACACTGTAACAAATATTTTCGAGATTTGTTATCAAAAATTTCATTTTGTCAAATCAACTTTATAATAATTTATTTAGATGAGATAACTTATTATTTTGAGTTTCTGATGATTAAATTAATCTCCTTCATTGTATTAACTCACTTTTTCCAGTTTAATCAACTTAAAATTAAGGCAACCAGGTTAAGTTAAACCAACAATATTTTTTTAGTGTAGTAATCACAAATTTTTTTCTTTTGTCAAATCAACTTAAATAATTTATTTAGTTCAGATAACATATAATTTTGAGTTTCTGATGATTAAATTAATCTCCTTCATTGTATTAACTCACTTTTTCCAGTTCAATCAACTTAAATTTAAGGCAACCCAGGTTACTTACTTTTTTAAGTTAAACCAACAATATTTTTTACAGTGAGTAAGCACAACATTTTTTCTTTTGTCAAATCAACTTTATAATAATTTATTTAGTTGAGATAACTTATTATTTTGAGTTTCTGATGATTAAATCATTCTCCTTTCTCAGGCTACCAGATTACTTGCTTTAAGTTAAACCTACAATATTTTTTACAGTGTACATTTAATTTTTAGCCCGCTTTTCTAGACACTCAAAAAACGCTTTACAGTTGTTGGTTTACATCGATAAAACAAACAAACATGGTATATAGACATGGTTGCATAACTAGCACAAGAAATAAAAAATAAATAAATAAAAAAACTGTTATAACTTAATTTATAAAACGGTTAGTTCCAATCCTTGATTTTGATTGGTCAATTTAATGCAACCTTGCTGAATAAAATGTTAATTCCTTTAAAAAAAAATCTCATAGCATTAAAATTTTAAACGGTAGCTATACTTGTAGTTATTTTTAAGTCGGAGTATTAAATGATAGAGTATAAAATCAAATGTCATTAATACTTGAAAACAATTACAGGATGGGACAGTATATATATATATATATATATATATATATATATATATATATATATATATATATATATATATATATATATATATATTTTTTTTTTTTTTTTTTTTTTTTGCACAAAGGATTATTTGACAATGGACCTCTGGGAATATAGATCATTGGAACAATGGCCTATTTATAAAAATAAGAGCTGCACCAATCACAAGTTATTATGTGGACAATGGTGCTGCCATGTACTATGTACTAGTTTTGTGAACCACATATGCCACCTAGTGGATGCCCACTATCATTTTAAATCACCACAAACATAAGATGATTAAGATTTACAGGTCATGCAACCATTTGTTATTGACTGAATACCAGTTCCTTTTAATGGATGCATTGAAACACATGTGCGCTGCCAGAAAATCATAAACACCCACATCATGATCAACACAGAAAAATCCCACATAAATGCCAGGGGCAACATGTCAGGAGCTGCCCTTGCAGGTCTGTAAAAGTACATGTCCTGAAATTTCCAAGAGTCTCCCACACACTCCCATCAAAACAACAAAAAACAACCTTCAGCTTCTACCTCACACAAAGAAGCTAATCCTCACATTCAAGAGTTCGTTCAAGCATCATCATTATTAAGACACTACCTTCCTGGAAAAACAGCTGTAACCAGCCTATGCTGGTTACTATTGTCTAACTGGTCTTACAGCCTGCATGCACAGAGGATGACGGTCATATTAAACCAGAGCTAGCATTGGCATCAGGCTGGATTAAACATTGTTCATTGTTTCATTAGCATTACTATTAGTGCACTTTTACATTAAGTTAACTGACTTACAGTTAAGTTGAGTTAACATCTGAACTCTACTCAAAGTCTAATGGTATGCCATAGTCTATCCTCTTGATATTTATAAAGATTTGTGTGTCATTTGTAAACACAGATTAACTAATTTAGCCCATTCTGCACTGATATAGCGTAAACGCACTGATGAACAAAGGAAGATATTTGGAAGAATGTTATAATCAAACAGATCTCAATCCCCATTGACTACCATAGTATATGTATTTTTTCCTACTATGGTAGTCAATGGGGATTGAGATCTGTTTGATGAAAACATTCTTCCAAATATCTTCCTTTGTGTTCAGCAGAACAAATAAATACATAGAGGTTTGGAACAACATGAGGGAGAGTAAATACTGACAGAATTTTCATTAACTAACCCTTTAAAATGACTAAGAGTACTGCATTCTTATTGGTAACTGGAAGCATTATCAAATTAGCCCAAACATTTCATTTTAACTAGTCCCATTTTATGGTAAGTGTGATTAAACATTTAAAGTAATAATTTTATTGTGCAGAGATACATGTTTTAACATTATTTAAAAAAATACCTGCATGTGATTACAGCTGTAATTATTCCTTTTTTCTGTACAATTTATGTAATTACATCTATAATTACACTGTTGACTTGAATTACATCTAACTATACCACAAAACCAGCCCCTGACTATACCTATCCCACCTTAATAGCAGCAAAAGTGGTTTGCAATACAACATGAACACAATCAGTACAATGTACCAAACAACTTATTTATGTAAGTACATGCTAATGACATCTAATATAAAGTGTGAACAAATAACTTTTTGCACAGAGACAAGGGGGTTAAGACAGATTACAATACAGATGACTGATTCATCTGACACAAAGCAGCTGAGAGGCCTTTGACCTGGAATGCCTGAATGTTGAAAACAATGAATGTAGACAATCTTCCCCAATGACACAACTGAGGAATTAACCACAAACCACAGAAAGCATGAAAAGAGAAAAACAGTCGAGTCACTAGAGTTCATCTACCCTCATTTTAGGCCTACTTGTGCTGTTTGTGTTAGATAAATCCAGTCAGTGTATCTGCTTGAGTCATGGCTGTGATGAAGAATAGATGCTATCAGCGCATAGACCCTCTCACACGGTAGACTGGACGTAGCAGCCCCATTCTGCTAAATGATGAGTTGGCCGAGGTTACATGCGTTCATTGCTTACTATTCACCTTTCACACATTTATCCAAAAACCACATGGGACATAAACAACCAAGTCCTTTCATGAGCTTATAATTAAATCATCAAGCTAAATTGTTTTGTTGTTTTTTTTTGTTTTCGAAAACAGGATATAATTTTTCAGCCATATTTTCTCCAATTACATTCTTCATTAGATGCAACACCAAATAAATATCACTCTGCTGAAACACCATGTTAAATACTTAATGATAAAAATTCAGTCCAAAAAAGAAAAAAAGAAAAAAGATTTCACTCCTACCTAATTGTAAACCCACAGGAAATGTTTTGTCCAACATTTGGCACTGATCTTCTCCCTATGAAAGAACTGTTATCAAAAACAGAAAAAAATGAATTACAGAGGGAGCTCTGTTTGCAATGCTTTCATCAAACTAATCCATTTAGAGCGTAAAACAAAAGCAAAAAAAGGGTCTGAAGCAACCATAACTGTCATCTTTCTTAATCTTGCCTTTTTGTTTCTTCGTGGTCAATTAAAATGTATTTATTGTACTGTCAGTCATAGTTTGCAGTATTCATATGTTGCCCTATACTCTCTTTTCAAAAATGGGAAGGATATATTTTGATATAATGCATCAGCATTTTGGTGATAAACAAACGTTTCATCAGTGTCAGTGGTCATGTGGCACACACATTGCAACAAAAAATAAACGTCATTGTAACGTCTTGCGTCCGTTTCACACATACTCTGTTTGCAGTGTGTACACGTGCATTTATTCCGTACCATGTTAACGATGTGAATAAGTCTTTCACGCTGCACGCGGAAGCAGTCCATCGTCCCATTCCAGGTGTGGGGCGTATCGTTTCTATTTTTGCTGTGCTACAAACGCTAAATTAAACTGACAACGCACAGTTCGTGGTCAGAAATGAACACAGATTGACCTGAAAATGTAGTAATCTGACCATAAATGTGTTTAATTAAATACTACTTTTCATCTTTTTACTTTAAGACCCGGGGTTTTAAGCAAGTATTCACTTCAACAAGGACCCAGCTAGCAAAAATTGTGCGGCCCGAAAGTGGTCCCATTAAGGGTAAAACACTAGCCTGGGTTTCCCCATTCTGCCTTGCCTCAGCACAATTTTATTTCGCGCTGCTAGGCAGTCTTAGCCTGGATGCCAGCCCGAACTCCGCCCACAACATTTTTTGGACGGGAAGTTCGGTCTGGACTCGAATCCATTGAGGAGTAATTATGATCGGTTCAGAAATCATCGGGCCAATCAAATTGCCAGGACGGGCTTTATACGATGATGGACAGGTGATCTGAAGGGACGTAATCATCACGTTATCAAAGAGCGCTAACTGTCTTCCCTCAAAGATGACTGCAGCTGGAGAATTGAGATGTACAGATTCCGCTGTTGCGTCTGTTGTGAAATAAATCGACAGCGCATTAATTTTAATAGACAAACAGAAAACTGCAATCAAGGCATTTGTCGATCGGAAAGATATTTTTGCCGTCCCACATGATTCGGGAAAAGTGTAACTTATCAGCTGGCTCTGGCATTTGTAAACCACGCCTCAAATACGAGAAATTAACATGTGGTTTCCAGACCACGTTTCATTCTCAATGATACGTTGTCTGGTGTTAGCCAGGCAAGGTAAAACACTTGATTGCTCTGCGAGCATTCAGTTTTAAAGTGGCCCTATTATAGCTAAAACACTCGGCTGAGTGATGGACATGATGAACGACATGATGAACGACATTCGTCTCATTCGCGGAGGTGGAAAAACAAGTTATTTGTGTATATGCAAGATTCATTGTAATAAAATGTAAATGCAAAAGAAAAGGCATGAGAGTCGGCTTTTGTCAGTTTATAAGTTTTAATTTAAAAAGTTTGCGATAATTTAAGTAGCCTACATGGTTAAATATTTGACCACTTGCTTGAGCAACTTAATAGGCTAGCTATGTAGAATTAATGGATGGAATTATAGGCCTGCGTTGTTTAAATAGTGTTTAAACTTGCATACGGTCCATTCAAGTTTGTGTGTGTAGGCTAAAACGGCGCTATATGACGCACATGGTACCCTTTATTGTTTATATAACACGGCGCTGTGATGGGTAGGTTTAGGTGTGGGGTAGGGTAGGGTAGTCTCATTACGCTAAAGGATTTATGACGCCTTGATTTTGCGTGTTATATAAACGAAAAGGGTACCATGTGCGTAGTATAGCGCTGTTTTGTCATAATAGTGTGCTATATGATGCTAAAGGATGAGAATGCGTAATCGCAATGCTGACAAAACTTTTTTTTATTTGCTGCATAAAGTCTGGATTTGAAATTAAAAATAGTAAGTTCATATCTATGGCACGAATGTCATTTCTCGTGGCATTTATACGCCAAAAATAGTTTTTGCGTGTAGGCCTATATGTATAACATATACGTGTTTATCGTATAATAGCCTATGCACGAACTCCCACTCCACTCCCCTCCCCCTAAACCTAAACCTACCCAAGGGGTTTTCAGTGCGTAGAATATGCACGCAATACAAATTTTGCCGTAAAAATGCCACGAGAAATGACATTCGGAGGTATGGATACGCACTTTCATGAGACTGTGTTGGAATGTGTTTGTGGTACAGCGCGATCAGTTACGCATGGCAGCATATGTGAAAGCACTATAGCGTTATGCACCGCATAAGCACTGCAACGGAGTAGGAAACGCGCGTTTCATTTACGATAGTCTGATGCTTTTATCGGAAGCATCATATGTGACAACCTGATTCATCCTTAGGAGGCATAAACATCCCAAAACATTAAGACAAAGAAATTGACCATAAATAATAAATCAAATATTTTATAGGTGGAGGTCTATTTCAATAAAATAAAATGAAATTTATTTGCAGGAGGGATCAACTATTGAACGTACAGAGGAGTATAAATAATAGTGCAAGTCTGCATGTGCAGTGATCATACTGGGCCCTCTGTATACTATAAAGCCATTGTTTTCATCAGCTGCAGACAGAGCTGAGCCAGGAAAAGGACAAGTTGGGACAAGAGGCTAAAGATCACTGTGAATAGGTGGAATCAAATTAAGGGTGATAAGGCTTTATTCCGTTGTCACGGGAGAAAAAAAAAACATAATTAGCCAAGGCGCTTTGGCCCGAAAAAAAAAATGTGTTTTACAAAAAAACACGGTCATGTTGGGCGGTGTTCAGAATAGAACCGCTGAAACAAATATAGGGCTGTAGGCTACATTAGGCTATATACTCTTTACAGAGAATGCAAAGGAATGTCTTATCTTTTAAGGTAAACACTATGCCATTTAGACGTGGAACTTGCATTGTGATCAGAGTGCAATCAGCAATAGCCTAGTTTGAAATTTATGACATTCACTTGCCTACATAGGCAATTACACCATAATATCATAAAATTACTAGCCTATATAGCCTAAAAATACAAGGAAAGGGAAAATGTTATAAAGAAACATTTGTTTTTCCTTAAATGTAGGCTGTTGTTGTTGGGCACTGTTGCCGTTGCTCATATGAATGCTAATCCGAATGTGTAAAGTGAGCAATAGTGATAGGCATAGTAGTATAGCATTAATAGCCTATAGGTCTCTATAAAAATGCAAATAGGCTCATCCATCTCGATTTCGTAACTGCATCAATGTTGGCGCCTGCAAAAAAGGCTCAATTGTCTCTTTAATCACGAGGAATCTGTCCAACATGGAATATTTATACAGTTGTTTGACTTTATAAACTCCGTTAGCAACTTTATCCACGCAGTAATATGTCTACTGAAACTAAATAATTAATTAAAAATAATAAAAATAAATTGTTAATATTATCAAATAGCCTACCTGTTATTAAGGACTATCATAAAGATTTTGCATTCAAGTTATGTACTGCTAACGATATTCTTTTAAATTATTTGTCTAATTAATAGAGTTGGCTACATAGATGGGACGCAAAGTTGCTGTAATAACCAGACCATACATGAGCAATTCCCGAACATGAAATGAAAAGGAAATGTGCCCTTAAAATTTTCTAGAAGAAACTATATAAATTGCGCAATATTTCTCCACCTGGTTCGAAAAGATGCGGACTTCGCACAGTTGCTGCAGTCAGTGACGCGTGGGATGATGCGCGAGAGCCGAACAAAGGCGAAATCACGTGGCAACGATTGTGAAGGCAGCGGGCGAGTCCCAGGACTGTATAAAAGACCTAACATCCCCTCTCCGCATACACGGAGGAAAATCACACTTCTCAGGTGAGTAACGCTCGCTCTTCACTAATGAGAGTAGGCTAATCAATAACTTTTTTTTCCTTACCGTCTATATATACAGAATAACCAGTTTGTCAGTAGCCTAAAACTATTTGCTTAGCCCACGTAACTTATAGTTAAGAGAACGCATATTCTTAAAGCAAATCCTGCATGCATACTCGTACCTTCAGATGCGGTTTTGTTTTGTGTGCATTTTTAGAAGGTGCTTTTTAAAAATACTGTTTGGATTTAAATTGTTTTCAGTTCAAATTCCTTATGTTGGCGGTGATCTGATTTATTTATTTTTTTTGTGCCAGTGGTTTAAATTATTGTTTTTTGATCTTTCCTCAGGTGTAACGTACTTGTCTGTCCATCAAAATGAGGTCTCTGGTGGTTGTCATCGTTGCTCTGGCAGTTTTTACTGGTATGGAAAAAAATATATTTGTTTTTCTGATTTGAATATCAGTGCAAAATTAAATGTTTAATAGTGCATCTTATCAACTACTACACATACTTTTAAATTTCATCTGCTAAGATTTGTAATCACTGTAAACTTATCTAGCTCTTCTCATTTGTGAATAACCTAATATGGCATAACGTTAACCGTCTCTTCACACCCCTTGTAGGCTGCCATGCTCGTAGCCTGTGTCCAGGCTGATGCCCTCAACCCAGATGGGAGGAGATGGTGGACCGATTTTGGCAGTATGTGTCCGAACTCAACACACATGCTAACGGTGTGGTGCTGAACATCAAGGAGTTCCCAAATCAGCAGAGAGCTTGAGTAAGTTCAGCAGCCATTTTAACATCTATCTACAGCAACATCATACTCATCCTCACATTATCAAAATAGCATATGTGCTGCTAAAGCATTGTTTGTGACCATTTTTTATTGTGTGTTTTCCAGTACCCTTATTCTTGACACCATGACTGAGCTAAGCTCGTACAGTGAAAATCTTCAAACCCAACTGACACCATACGCCTCTTGATGCTGCTGGTCAGCTGACCAAAGACCTCCAGCTTCTGGCTGGCAAACTGCAAACTGACATGACCGATGCCAAGGAACGTTCCACTCAGTACGTGCAAGAGCTGAAGACCATGGTAGAGCAGAACGCAGATGACGTGAAAGCCCGTGTCAACACATACACACGCAAACTAAAGAAACGCCTGAACAAGGACACAGAGGAGATCCGCACGTGAGTCTGGATGTGCTTTGATTGGGTCAAATGCAAGCTAAAAAATAAAGCTTTTAACTAAATGAAACATGGGTACATTTTAAAGATATTAAATCTTCACTTTCTCTACAGCACTGTTGCAACCTACATGGGTGAGCTGCAGTCTCGTGCTTCCCCAAAACGCTGATGCCGTGAAGGGACCGTTTAGAGCCATACCTCACTCAGGCCCAGGATGGTGCCAGCCAGAAATTGGGTGCCATTAAGCGAGCTGATAAAGTCCCAGGCGCAGGAGATGGGCGAGCAGTTGGAGGTCCAGGCTGGAGCTCTGAAGGAGAAGCTGGAAAAGACCGCAGAGGAACTGCGTACCTCTCTAGAAGGCCGCGTGGATGAGCTTACCAGCCTCCTCACCCCCTACTCCGAGAAAGATCCGTGAGCAGCTGCAGATTGTCATGGACAAGATCAAGGAGGCCTCAGCAGCTCTTTCCACTCAAGCTTAAAAGCTCTCGCTGTATCCAGTGTTAACACCAAACAGAAAAAAGAAGGGAGGTTTTGTGTTACTGAAATGTGCTTTTTCATTCTGTGAGAGGTTAATAAGTGGTTAAGAACCGGACTTGACTGGACTAGCACTGTCCATTATTGGACAAAAGATTACCATGTACTCACCATGTTTACTTTCTCAGTATTAACCCACTGTCTGAGGATATACTTTCCATAATGTCTTTACAGTAGTCATTTTAAGATCAATCAACTTGTCATGGAAGTGAAAATAAAATTCAAAAGTGCCTTCATCTGCTGAACTAAGTCAGAATATATGCAAAGATAGCATTATTTTGTTAGCCTCAAATCCACATATAAATGCTCCTTTACTGTACACGTTTGTGCACTACTGTGTTTGAATTTGTTTGCAATAAATGTGCGTCCTGACTACACAACCAGTTTCTCATTTTATTCTTGTCAAGTGTATTGCAAAGTATACTTCTGTTCCCTCTTCTCATTATAGCAATCCCACACACATCCCAACACTAGAAAAAAAAATCACTTTTAAAGAAATTTGAATTTTTAGTCAGCAAGGATGCATTACATTGAGACAAATTTATAAATGTCTTTACTATTTCAAATAAATGCTGTTCTTTATGTTTGCCAAAGAACCGTGAAAAATATATCCCTTTTTCCACAAAAAAAAAAAAAAATATTTAGCAACACAATCGTTTTTAACATTGTCAATAATAAGAAATGTTTCTTGAGCAGCAAATCAGTATAATGGTTTCTGAAGGATCATGTGACATGAGGACTGGAGTAATGATGTTGAAAATTCCATCACATGTATAGATTACAATTAAAATAGCACCCAATAAATATATTATATATTAAATATATAAATATTAGGCTGTGCAAAAGTTAATTGTGATTAATCGCATCCAAAATAAAAGTCTGTGTTTACATAATATATTTGTGTGTGCTGTATATAATTATTTTGTATATATAAATACACACACATGCATGTATATATTTAAGAAAATGTGTTATTCATATATAAAATATTTATATTTATATAATATAAGATTATGTATATATATATATATATATATATATATATACAAAATTTAAGCGCAAATAAATCTTAAATATATACATGCATGCATAGGTATTTATATATACAAAATATTTATATACAGCACACACAAATATATTATGTAAGCACAGACTTTTATTTTGAATGCCAATTAATCGCAATTAACTTTTGCACAGCCCTAATAAATATTAAATAATATTTCACAATATTGCCGTTTTTATGGCAGCCTTGGTGAACAGAATTATGGAAGCTTGTTTCCGTCACAAAATAAAAAAATAAAGGCAATGTGACTTTTTATCTCACAATTCTGACTCTATAATTCACAATTGTGACTTTTTCCTCAGAAAGGTGCAGTTATCCTTTGAATGGTAGCCCAGACTTTTGAAGGGTAGGGCATCTTACAAATCAACAATAACCAGATAAGGCTGGTGCCTGAAGTACTCAGGTTGTTTTTCTGTATATTTCCGTTCCATAATCTAAACTAACCTCTTAATGAACAGGCTAAGAAATTAGTCTGGTTAAGTATTAAGGTTGTTTTTCTGTAAATATCTGGCCCATAATCTAAACTAACCTCTTAATAACAGGCTAAGGAATGAGTCTGGCTAAAACATGCAAACATCACACATTCAACTAATAGGCCTATAATAAAAGTCAGAGAACACATATATGCCCCAGCAAAAAGCATGTTAGCATGGTCTCACATTTTCAGTGTTTGTATGTTTAGACTTGACTGCTCCACTTTTTTATATATTTCCAACTTGAGCTCACTGTCACGCATCTCTCTGCCGCCTCTTGCTTTTTCAATTGGACTTGTGTGGGCAAGATCCCACCTCTGGTCACACCTTTCTATCTCCAGTAACTGGAGATTTAAACCATTCCTAAGTTCTGGAGTTCAAGGAAAGGTCTGTTAATGTTGGATTTTTAAATACATTCAAGTCTTCGCAGAATTATTATCAATTAGGTGCAAATTAAACAATTTTTTTCATATTGTGTGTGTAGACATGGGTTAAATAGTGAACACAACTCATAACACTCTAAAGATTTTGCATCCATGGGGAACTAAAATAAATGAAATTCGGCATGACCTAATCAGAAGAATTTTCACTGTTGTTCATTTACAAGAAAAAAACAATCCACTGGCCAAAACAGATTACATGCATTTTACTTTTCACAGCGACTTGCATTAGAGGAACCTTTGTTTGACATTATCCTTTATGAAAAAAGCAAAAACATTATAAACACTTCCTGTCACCTTTTGAGAAGGATCCAACTTTTCTGTCTTTTCTAGTAAACTCTCTCCTCAAACTCGAGGCACAGAACTTTTTACTTTCGGATCCATGTTTCTCAGCTTTGATTGTCTCATGATCAAAGGATCCGTTACCCTCTCTCTCTCTCTCTCTCTCTCTCTCTCTCTCTCTCTCTCTCTCTCTCTCTCTCTCTCTCTCTCTCTCTCTCTCTCATCTCTCTCTCTCTCTCTCTCTCTCTCTCTCTCTCTCTCTCTTCTCTCTCTCTCTCTCTCCTGCTGCTTTGAATCTCAAGAAAGACATGTTGAGATGTGTTGCTAAATTCCATTTATTTGCCTGCGGGCCTGCAGCATAAAGGAACATGCTGTGCCCCTGGTTATGTTTGCTGTCTTTGTTTTTCCTTTTTTAATCTCTGCTATCTTGTACTCACATCTGGACCGAGCAACACACACCACATCAACAAATGCATTGAGACTGCAAACAATGCACTACCAAACAAACAGTTTCATGTGTATAGTGTAGTTGGACGTACATTTTACCAGATTCCACCTTTCCTTTCTTTTAATTTTTTTTATTATTTTTATATCATCATAGTTTCCGTCTTTGTAATCTACCTTTGTTATTACTGTGTTAGCTATAGCTAATAAAACATTTAAAAAGATAATACTAAGAAAGAAAAGATTACATAAGGTTATTGAGAATCACTCCTGAAAGGATCTGTCGTAATCCTGGTTACTCCCTGTTTTCCAAGGAAAAAGAGTCCCTTTCTTCACTATAAATGGATGGATTTGCTAGTTAGCTTGTGGTGAAAGAGAAATAACATTCCTTTTCAGTAGCAAACTGTGTCTCGATCTGAAGATTTTAACTTTTAATCACGCAGCTGGTCCGGCAGAAAAAAAATAAAATGCAAAAGCTTTAGATGCGCCAGCCCAGGCCTTTTCCTGTATATAACACATACTTAATATTTGTTTAATAAATCAATACATTCAAAGTAGGTTTGTAAAATGTACATTTTTGAAGAGCTAACATTTCATCAGCAAAATCACATTGCAGTTTTAGGTAATTTTTCACAAACGAAGAATTATTGAACTAGCCCTGAAACACATCTTTTGTCTCAAAGGTGAAACAATGAACCTGAGATGGCACAGCATGTCGCCGACTGTAGACACTAGGATGAGTCCTTCTATTCTCACATTAAATGAAAGACTGTGGTCCATCGAATATGTGAAACAAAGAAAAAGAAGTGGCAAACAATGCATGCATAACAAGGAAAGCTGTAAGCAGTTAGCAGGATTGTCTGAATGGCTTTGGTCTAAAGGTGCCGCAAAGACTGCAGATGACTAACAAAAGAACCCCCCAGCAGAGGTAACTGCAGATCACTGCCTCTTGGTGTGATCTTGCATAAACATAATGTCCTCATTTGCACAGAGCCCCACTTCCCCTCTTTTGAGTCTAGACGCTTTCAACACTTTGCATGATGCACTTAAGCACTTTGAACACTTTTCTCTGTCAGCATTTTCTATCACGATCGAGTCTTTTAATAGATCTAAGAAAGCATGTTATTTCGCAAAAAAAGAGAAAAAAAATCAATAAAAGGGCAGAGATATCTTATTGACCAAGAGAATAAAAAAAAACACAGTTCATTGGCCACTGCTCATCAAGAACTGCTGAGTTTGTGTGTGTGCCTGGTATTCCCAACATTATGGGGACCAAACTTCCCTATAATGAAAGTAATACCAGTAATTATTTATTTTTTTATTTTTTATTTTTCAGGAAAGATTTAAGATCAGTCGTGCAAGATTGTAACTCTTGGCTTGGGAAATAAATATCTAAAAAGGAATACTATTATAATAAATGCTAACATATTAAATCACATTAATAATTTAAGATATTTTAATGTTTTTGAAAAAAGTCATTTAATCAAAAATACAGTAAAAACCGTAAAGGGGAAATATTAATACCATTATAATTATTCTAAATTTATATTTAAAAAGTTCAATATTAACATACATAAAATATATTTGAATATATAAAATATATTGTCACATGCTTTTCAGAAATGATTCTAATGAAACATGTAAATGTTGATTCCAATATTAAATTATGGAATAATGGTTTTGGAAACTGCAAACTTATATACATTTCTAAGGACTATTTGATTAATATACGGTAAAGTAAAAAATAACACCATTTACATTTTCTTTTTTTTTACAGTGAGTAACTAAATAAATAGATACATTTCCAGACCTGTAACTTAATGGAAATTAAGTAAAATTTGGCATACAAGGTGATGTGTTGGTCATTTAAGCACAGTATGGCATAAATACTCATAACATCCAATCCTTTATTAAAATACAATTAGAAGGCTAGTGCATGATACTGGGTCAATACATTTGACTAGAGATCTAATCATCTTGCTGACCTAAAATCCAAAGGTGGTTTCAAAGCAGGCAATCCTGCATCTTTGTTATGTCATAGGTATGATGAAGCAAGGTTATGCAACTAAAGCGAGATAAACAACTTCAATTTACTTTAGTCCAAATCCTGTATCTCTATATCATGTTATGATGTGGCTAAAAGGTTAAAGAGCTGTGGAGTAAATCAGTGTGTCCTTACATCAAACAACAAAGTTATGCGCCTCCAGATCTAAAACACATTGTTAGACTGAAGTATGCTTTTAATCACTGATAACAACTAAGGTTAAGACCACAGCACTAGCTTTGCTTTACAGTCAGGAAGAATCTCTTTGCAGATTTGTTCAGACATCCAACGTCTCCAAAAAGATACATTGTCACCCTTAAGAAAAATAATTTTACTTCAGCTTATGAAGTATAAGTAATGTTCAAGTATATATTATCAAATATATATCAAGTAGATATTTTTAAGTATACTTTATGAAGTCAGTATACTAATATCAATGTGTACTTGTAGTAAACTTGTAGGTGACAATTTGACAGTTTGCAACTAAATTGGCCCATTTTTAGTGTATAAAAGTATTGGTTTAAGTGTACTAGTAAACTTTAAGTACACAACTTATAGGTTTCTCATGTGTTTACATTTTGTAGCTTATGGACACTGAAGTTTACTCTCAGTAAACTACTAGTTTAGTAGTTAGTAAACTACTAGTTTAGTAGTTTATACTGCAAGTATACTAGTTTTCTTTAAGTGAAAATAACATTATACTTATACTAGTTACTATTTATATATTATTTTTGCACTTGCATTATACTACTATGTTCAAATGTAGATATTTGTATACTAGAAGGTATAGGTAGGCTACTTAAAAAAACATTTTATTAGTGTATTATTCATGCATCCTTTTTATCAACACTTATATGTCTGTAAGTTTCATTAAGAAAGGCAACATTTTAAACAAAAAAGCTGAGAAAATCAAATTTTTTTTTGTGGGGAAAGAGTAAAGTAGAATTAACTGTACATTACCATTAATATATACATTACCAGTGGGCTAGCCTACACACACACAATTTTTTTTTTTAATTCAAAAAAATTATCTGTTTTACATCAATACTCTAATTAATATTTTCAAACAATGTAAGTTTCATAAGACTGTACATGAAAAACTATGTTAAAAAAAGTATAGTCTATTTAATAGGCTACTTGATCAAAAGAGTTAGCATAACTACGATCCATGGCATGGTAAATTTGTTACAATGCAAGTATACTTTGAATACCTAATTATACTATTTAGTATATCACGACTAAAAAATTGAGTACAAGCACAGGCTAAATGTACTTGGACTTTTCTCTCAGTACAAGTCAAGTACACTTAAGTAAAATTAAGTATATTTCTGAGAAGTATATAAAATCTAAATTGAGATTGTACTTTCTTATAAGTATACTAATAGAACACTTGAATCAACTTATTCTTCTTGAGGGCAGCCATCTTTAAAAGAAACTGACAGCAAAGTGGAATGGTGAAGGTATGCCATCTTAGCATGACATGACATGCTTGCCATCTGTTTGCATTTCCCAAATGTTGGCATTTTGCCCACTTCCTCTCTTTCCTCACCTGGTACAAGGCCTTCATTTAGACACAAATAAATGGTGCATTCTCTATTACAGATAAGAGGTCCCTCCAAGTATTAGTTCCAGTTTTAGTCATTCAATAGCATAGCGTGACTATTATTGAACTTTAAATAGGTACACTCTAAGAAAAAGGGTTCATTGGTATTCTATATGAAGCGTAGGGTTCTTTCCTCAACTCCAAAGAACCTTTTATGCTAAAAAGGTTCCATTATGACAAGAAAAAAAACATTTTGGCACAAAGGTTCTTTACAGGCTATTATTCACTCATATATTACATTATTCTGCAACATTTTGTAGTTGTAATTATATTATTGTTTATTAAACTGTTATAGTAACTTAATATCACATTGTAATCATGCTGACTTTTGGAGGAGAAAAACTGAAATGGCACTCTTTGTGTGATATTGATTAACTACATAAAATGATGTAAATATATACATTTTTTCTTGATGTTTGTCAATTATATGAAATTGAATCCCAAAAGGACAAAACAAATGATAATGAATGAACCCAAAAGGTTCCATATAGAAAAGGGTTATTATTATTGAACCCTTAAAAGGGTTCTGTATTGAACCTTTTAGGGATTTCAAATATGTAGCACTGATAGAACCTTTTAACCTTTTCTTCTAAGAGTGTAGCACTGAAACCGATATTAACAAAACTGCTGTCAGCTACAATGGGAACTAAAGTTTTAGATCTTTTTTTATCTTGTATAAATCAAAAAGTAATGACTTTGCCAATGAAGCACAATACTATTTTAAGTAAATGTTATTTTTTTTAGCATAACTTAAAAGTTTTTTTTTTTGCAAAATGGGGCAGTAGGCACCGAGGTTTGCTTGAGGAATTTGACTGAGGAAATATTTATTGAATTTAGTCCACAGACACTGTTGTATTGACTTTAAGAAGAGTTAAGAAAGTGTGTAAGTGTTGTAAGCAGTTGTAAAATAAGAGAAGAGCATGTAATCAGTTGTAGAATCCCTGATAATGAATTTATGTTGTAACATAGTGGCTGTACACTAGAGTACCAGATAAAGAAAATGCCTACTGTTTTGTAACATTTGTAACATTTATTTGTGACGGTTTCAAATTTAACTGATAGTCATTAATGTTATGCGTATCAGGAATAACAGGACAAAATGAGTATGCAGCTGTTATGGCAAACGGTTTACTCACCTAAGATGTTTACTAGAGCCATTGTCGACATGGCAAAACAAAAAGAAGTACAACAGCGATGTAGGCCTACGGAAAGAGTGAATGGCCACAGTTGGTCTTGATAGGTCAGAGGTGGCGTTATCACACTACGTCAGCTCAGTCCAGCTATAAATGGCCAAGCATCTGTGGGTCATCACAATCTCAACCCAATTCTCTTGAGGACTACAAGCAAGGTATGACAATTTAGGCTACATTAAATGTATTCTTCTCGTGATAAATTTCTAAACGTCTAAAGCTAATCTACGGAGCTTTCGGAGAAGCATTAGACCTGACTTTCTTTTCCTACCTGAAGTAAATAAATAGTATATGGCGACATCTAGGCGTCATTGCTTGTCATCATCTGTACATTCAGCTTTTAAGTTTTATTTCCCATGTTAATTAAAAACAGTAGACCTAGGCTATTTAACAATTACAGTGCTTTAAAAATATGGAAAAAGGAGCATTAGAATAAGCATTTATTTAGTTTTGTTTTGTATCTTCGTTTGCATTGATTTCCAAAAGCGAACGTCTTCGTGTATTCTCTTCTCGTCGAAGCAGATAAAAGCAGAAAGTTCTTTAAAATTATAATATATGTATATATATACATATCGCTTAAAACAGTTACGAAGTACAATAACAAGCGGGGAAATACGTCTACGCACTGCTTGTGACTTACAGGTTTACGTTAATTTGTGACGTAGTAGACTATATCAAATAATTTCATCTTAAATCTGTCAAAATGGCCGCACTGTCCGTAATCATTGGCTCTCTAAACTCGTTTCATTTTCTGTTACAGAAAAGACTGAAAAGATGAAACTGTATCTGGCTGCAGCCGTGCTGATGCTTGTACTTGCTGTACACACAGGTAATTGTCCATCTGATTTTTAAGATAAAATATTCTCAAGACATAGGCCTAGTGTATTATGCTATTTCACATGAGTACAAATGAGATTTATGCATTGACAATGTTTTCCTTAATTTAAACAGAGGCCCAGGAAGAGCCCACACTGGAGCAGCGTTTCGCCACTTTCCAGACCCAGATGAAGGCGATTGCAGAGGACCTGACAGAGAAGACCAAGACCACCTTTCAAAGAGTTGGACCAGAGCGAGTTTGCTACTAAAACCAAGTAAGATCATATAATCCATATTTTCTTTTAAATATATAAAATGTAACTTAACTTTGCATGTTATATTTATTTAGGCTATATAAAATGCATTTTAAAAATGGTCATGTTGTATCTGTACTTCAGCTGCTTCACATTTCTGTAGCTTTTTTTCTAAAATGAATTTGTGTTTTTGTCTTGCCAGGAGCTGGTTTAGTGAGCAGTTTGAGAAGATGAAGCAGAAGATGTCTGAATCATTCCAGTAAAATAAAAACGATGACCATACCCTTCATCTCTGCAACCCTGTAATTACTCTGTCATGTGATATCACCCCCCACCCTGTTGTGCCAACTGGTGCATTTGTTACAGTTTAAAACGACGATGATCTGCTTGTCATTTGTGTAATCAATGTATCTTGCAATTTTGTAGGATGCTGTTAAATATTATGAAAACATTTGAAATTCAGATTTTTTTTCAAAACAATAAACAGTGAAAAAAGAACCAGTTTGTGTCTGTTTAATTTGAAATGTCTTCATATCAAAAATGAAATATTGAAATAATTATTTTGAATATAAATTTGAATTAATTGTTTATATTTGTATCAACCTATATAACAAGACTCATTTTATAAATCAATTTTAGCAGTTAAGTCAGGTATTTCTAAAAGCAGATAAACAATATACAGACACTCACTAACTATAAATGATGCCATAACATCAAAATATCACCAACCAATAAATATATAATACAGAGCAGTATGCAAAGTTGCAAATCATAGGCCAAAGGGCTTCTAGCATCAGACCACATCAGGCTAAAGTCACTGTTTGTCCTCAGTTAATGATCATTACATTCCCATGATTAATATCAAGCCATGCACTTCAGCAGTCAATAGGATTGACTAACTGACCCCCTTTCTTTGAATTGCATCCCACTATTGAATTTCTCTGGCCTAAATGCAACAAATGTAAACTTGTTTTTCTGTTCAGTACTTCAAAGGATCAAGGTTGAAACATCCTCCATATGTGCTAACAGTCATCGAAAAAACTGTCAGCTGGTAAGAGGAATCATGCTTTGCCCAGGGGCATAGAATTTAGTAGGGATGCCCTATCAATATCCAGTGACACCGATATATCCCTAGCAATGATTTCGGTCAAAACTTAAAATATATTTATATAGTCCCCGCCCCAACCAATTTCAAAATCAAACCTACGCCATATAATAATCTAATATTTATAGACCTTTTGTGGAAGGCTGTGCACACTTAACATACCAATATGCTACCAATATACTATTGTTCAAATATAAATTATTGTAACAATACAGTGTTTATGTATAGTTGTTACCAGATGAGTTCAACAGCATGAAGGTTGCTATATGCATTGCTAAACTAAAAACCATCATGCTGTTGAACTGAACTGGCAATGATACTGTATATTATTCTCCATATTCTTACATTTTCTTTGGCCAAAACAAATTAAAACATTGTAAGATTAATGGAGAAACTCAAATGGCTCAGGGCCTTATGGACACCCCACAAACGAAACCCAGAGAAATAAATACTTATATTCATATGTCAAAAATGATTGTGATTTTTATTTATCTACTTATAGGCCCATATATACATTTATAAATATAAAATTGTACCCCAAACTCCACAAAGGCTTGCTTCTGCTGAGTAAACAGCAGACAGTGCCTACTCAGAAATGGTATGATCTGTTTGTCTGAATTGATACAAATACAGCATTGCTGGAGCAAGTTGGCACTCTTCGAAGAACACACTGAACTAAAGACAACCTCATCGCGCAAAAGCCTCAGAAAAACCACAGTGCGTCTGGCAAACAGTTCTTCTGAAGAAAAAAATCTTACATCTATACTTCTCCACTTCTACATTAACTCTAAAGGTACATATGTACTATATGTTTAAGTTTGATTTGTTACCACCATAGTGTAATACTGTGTTATGTAAGCAATTTCCAAATCTATTATTACCAATTGATGAATTTAACTGATTGTTCTGCCAGATGTCCAAATTGGTGCTCTTTGTTCTGGTGGTGCTGTTGCAAGGTCTGTCTACACACTGTATACATTTTATATATCACTGCTTTTGATATAAAAGACTAAAGATACATAGATTTAAAAAAAAAAATCAATGGAAACATCTATCATGCAACTTATTTTAAAATGTGTAAATCTACGGCCCTCCTAGTGTGTTGGACATTGTCCAACCCGTTGCCTTCTGCTGCTCCAGATAATGCTGGACTTCTTGCAAGAGCACAGCAGGTGTACAGGTACAGCTATATGCATAATGCATAATGTTATTTCACTGCTAAAATTTAGTGTGGACATGTTATTTTATTCATGTTTGTTTGTGTGTCTGACTTATACAGGGACACAAAGACTAAAGTTCTAAATGTTGGCAGCACAGCCGCTGGTTTCGCTGGCATGTACTACGAGGACCATCTCAAACCCGTAGCTGACTCTTACATGGAGTGGGCTAAAGACAGTGCAAGTTCCTTTTGGGAGAGACTGAAAGAAAAGTGTCCACCTTTAGATCAACCCAAGATAAATAAGCAGAACAGACCTTTAGGGAACAAAAAGACTCCTGATCAAACCTCACTTAAGTTTTAAGTATGCTGATATTGTGGAATTAATGCACTAAATCATACCACCAATGTAGTCATTTCATTGCAATAATGCAAACATGATGTAATAGTGCAACTAAACTGTAAGAATGTTTCCTTTTAACACCTAACTAATAAAAGTGCCGGATAATGTCACAGAACAAATGGATTGTGGAATCTTTGAATGAGAAACAGTGGATGGAGTAGGGAATGGGAAAATAATTAAGGAAGAAAATGAGATACAAAAATGCTAAATGAATAGAATATGAATAAGGATATTTTATCTAATTAAAAATTGTAAAAAGAAAAAAAAGAAAAAGAAAGAAAGGTCCACGGGTTGTAGATTAGACACGTTATGTTCCAAAGTGAAAAGTTCACTGAGTCTGATTTTGTCAATTTGGCATGTTGAAAGCTTTTCACAACCTTTGGACAGGCTTTGCTCAAACCTTATTAGTTTATGTACATTAAAGTCAACAATATTGATTCTGGCACTCATGGAAGAAAGAAAAAATGGCTGTCCAAGCACAATCAGTCAATTTAGGTTAAGAGATAAAAGTTTATTTGAATGTCTAAAAATGGCATTTTTTTCAGCCTTTTAGTTTGCCTACTTCTGTGTTGAGAAGTATATTCACATATTTAATATATTAATATTATAGATTTATTTTTATTAAAAAAGCTATCTTATGCAATTTATGATTGCAACTGTTACAGAAAAATGTCTCTTTTGTCTCATCTTTATGTTCCTGTAACTCAACTAGAGCAGGGTGCTTGCAACACCAAGATTTTAGGTTTAAACCCCAGGGAAATACATAAAATGTATACTTCACAGGCAGGACTTTTTGAAGCTGGGACTGGGGTCACCCAAGCGGTCGAAAAAGTTTCAAGGTGGTCATTTGAAAACCAGTGAAATATTTTATAACTCTATAGTATATAGAGTTTATACATCTCACATCACTTTAAAATGGGTAGAAAAGAAAGGATATGGTTAATAAAAAAGTAAATTCCAAAATTTCATATTTAATAATTTATTGGGATGTATACCATATCCTTTCTTTTATATATATATATATATATATATATATATATATATATATATATATATATATATATATATATATATATATATATATATATACACTTTATAGCTTTGCTTTCTCTTTCTTTTCTTTTTACATTGCTTTTCTTTTGAAGCTGCTTTCCTGTTAAGTGTACACATTTATTCTTATCTTTAAACACTCACATCAATGGACTGGCTTTAATAAATAAGAGGTCGCAAATAAATTAGGTCTCCCAAAAGTATAATAACAGTATTGTGAAAGTTACATAAATTTGAATTGAACTGAAATATTTCTCTCTAGGTTTGGCTAACATCACTCTAATAATGGGTAGAAAAGAAAGGATATTATTAATATAAAAAGTATATAAAGATTTGCTTTTCTTTCTTTTCTTTTTGCATTGCTTTTCGAAGCTGCTTTGTATAAAAGTGCCTGCTAAGTGTATACATTTATCCTTGGTGCATCTTTAAACACTCAGAGCACATAAACGTCTTTAATTAGGGGTTTCATAAGTACAGTCTCATGCCTTATTAATACACATACAGGGAACAGTGGACTTTGAGTGGACAAACCATGGTGGACATGTTTGCCCTGTAGGAACAGTAAGTCCACCCGCGTGGGTGTGTATACATGCAGCATGAGTGTGTGATTGATTGTGAGTTGTGTGTGTGTGATGACGTTTGTTTGGTCAAGGGGTCAGGCAGATATAGGGATGGACGGCAGACAATATAACTGCAAACTCAGCTGGTGCAGTTGACTCCAGTCCTTTATTTCTCTCTACAGGAATCTCACTAGCACAAGGTAAAGTGTGTCTTCAGTATGTTGCTCTTATTAATACATGCATTCATGCATTAACATTGGGCTAAACTACTTACAATACCTCACTATTTTAAAAAGATTTGAAATGCATCTCTCTTTTTTTCTGCAAATAGAAAACAAGGCATATGCCTTATATATTCAATTGATTTTTTTTGTTTGTAAGAGTTAAGAATAAAACTTTAAGAAAAACTGGTTATATTCACATACTGAATATTCCAAGCATTCATGTCTAAATGTCTCTTCATCTCCTCTCCCAGATGAAGCTGACATTTGCTCTCATCCTTGCACTCCAAGGTAAAAACCACCTCTTAAAAATTGTATTGCTTTGTTAACTGGACAAAAGAAAGATGTTTTAGAACAAAAGGCCTGTTCATTTTAATTTGCTCATCAAAATGATGACCCTAATGGAAGTTTTAGGCAGATTTCATTCAAACAAGACATAAAATAAGTCACAAGTCTATTTGCATTTAGTATTGTACAAATGAATGACTGACATTTTAGCTGCACAGCAGGTGCACATAATTGTGCAGAACTTTTTCTGGTACAAACTCTGTTTCACACATAATAATCAGAAATTATTCAGTGGATGTGGGTAAGCATGCTGTTTTAGGTGGTCACAGTGCTCTTTTACATCATTCTCAAGGTCTTGTCTTCCTCTTATAGTGTCAGTGTGTGTCTGGGCACAGCAATGGCCCAAAGCCTGACAAGGAGTTAGTTGAGAAATATGAGGGACTGAAGGCAGTTTTCTTTAAGAGGATTGTCAATGCTTGGGAAAAGGTCAAAGACTCAGCTCAGCCAATGCTAGAGAGCTCACCATCAGGAGGAAGAGCCCAGGAGATTTATGATGAAATTAAGAAAAACCCAAGAATGGAAAGTGCCGTCAAAATTATCAGGTGAGGGCTGTCTCAAACTAGTCATGTGGCTCTTACAGCATCACGTGAGGAAACTGTGAGTAAATCCATGTGTGCTTCTTATAGCGGTCTGGCCAGTGAGATGGAGCCTGTGGTGGACAAAGCTCGCTTGGCTCTTCTCGGTGCTTATGGCCATTACCTTCGGCCCTGACGTTGGCGAACACCTGGACAAAGCGATCAACAGCATCAAGCCAGTGCTGGATACCGTCCTGCCTCAAGAGTAGAGTCCACTGCTCATCAAACACTGACTACTTCAACCAAGCAAACATGCAATTTCATTGCTTCAATAATAGATCCAAATCTGAAACTGTTTGTCCAGCTCAGTCAGCATGTCAGTACAGTTTATTTGCATGTATATACTGTATCTGTGTATTTGAAACTGTTCTGTTAAGTGCAGAGAAAAAATAACACTTGGTCATGTGATTTTGTGTGCCTCATAAAGAAACAAGACTCATTCGAAATAAAAATCCTCTGAAAAATGCAAACCCTGGTTTTCAGATGTGATTAATGTGTGCTGTAGCACACAACTAGGTATTAATGTAAACATGATGTATTTATTTAAACGCCTGAAATGTCAATTTTCACACATGTATTGAACACTTGTGTTATGACCACTGATAAGGTCCACAGTCCTGCTCTGACTTGCACATAATAATTATGAAATGTGTTATTCGACAGAAAGGGAATCAAATAATAGGCTAAATAGCAGCTACTTTGTACTCGAACCTATATATTTCCATCTATGATAAAAATATATTTTCATTCAATTTTCACTTTTAGCTTTTGGATTATAGACATTTAGAGTCAACAAATAATAATAATACAGTCATGCTCAAAAGCAGAATCTGCAAAATGTTAATTTGAACAAAATAAGGGGATCATACAAAATGCATGTTACTTTTTTATTTTGTACATACAAAATGCATGTTATTTTTTATGTCATACTGTCCTGATCAAGATATTTTACATACAGTTCACAAGAAAAAAAAATACATTTATTAAAATGATATCCAGTTCAAAAATGTACATACCCTTGCTTCTTAATAGTGTGTCGTTACTGATTTTTGTTTGTTTGTTTTGTGATGGTTGTTCTTGAGTCCTTATTTGTCCTGAGCAGTTAAACTGCCCAATAATCTTCAGAAAAATTGGTAACACTTTACAATACGTGTGCACTAATAAGCATTAATTCATGGTTAACTAAAGCACAGACAATACTGAATTAATGTGTAACTAATGATTATCTGAAGCTATTTATTAATTAACTACCACATTAGGAAACTAATTAAGCGTCTGTAAGGTTAATGTGTTAGTTCATACATGAATTGTTATTAATTAAATATGTAATTGTGGATTAATTCCATAATAACTCATTTTTTTAACTAAAAGTGTTAATATGTTAATTACCAGTCAAAGCCTTGTATTTCAACTTCCAGATAATATGACAGGTACACTAATATGCATTAATACATGATTAATTACTTCATTGTTAGTGCAAATTCATGTGCAAATTAGTACAATTACTAAATGACTAGTTAATAATGATGTGCCCCAACAAGTAAAGTCATAATGTAATCATTAGCTAATGATTAATTAAATCAGACAACTGGAAGTGACAATGACACATTTAATTAATAGCAATGCATGTATTACTAAATCTATTAATCATATAGACTCTTTATTAGATGCTAATGTAGTAATCATTAATTCATGATTTAGTTCTTCATTAAACATTAACTCATGATTATCTGTGCATTAGTTAAGCATGAATTAATGTATATTAGTGCATCCGATATTGTAAAGTGTTTACTGAAAAATCCTTCAGGTAGCCTACTGCAAATTCTTCAGGTTTCCAGGATCTTTTGCATATTTTAACCCTTTTCAGCAGTGACTGTATGATTTTGAGATACCATCTTTACACACTGAAGACAATTGAGGGACTTAAACACAACTAATTAAAAAAAGGTTAATTCACTGATGCTCCAGAAGGAAATACAATGCAAGAGCCAGGAGGTGAAAAAGTTTTGAATTTAAAAATCAAGTTAAATTGTACTATTGTTTCTACTGTTGTCCTGTTGCTTCACAAGTTCAGTAATTTCCTATAACTTAATTCTGAAAAAAAAACAAAAAAACAACAGAGTTTCTAATGATTGTAATCCAATCCTGGGGCCGCACACATTCGAAAATGCGTTTGGCTGAGAGCATCTTGAACAGCAGCCTATGAAGGAAGTGGTTCAGAACGCAAAAGGCCAGGATTGGCTTGATCGCACCCTTTGCCAGTAGGGTAGCAACCACCGCTCTCATGAAGGGGCATTGCCACCATAGTCATTCCCTATATAGGGAAAACCCTAACACAGATGGCGGTTCTATGCATGTCCTGTCCCTCCCACCGGAAAGCCAATCGTCTGCTTAATCAGTCAAACTGGGAAACATTTAAGCCTATCGTCTGGTTCCACGAACACATGCGCACAGTTGAGGATTGTGAGAGGAAAATACGTTAATGTTTGAAAAGGTGTCAGATATTATATGCAGTGTATGTTTGGATATAAATATCAGACATCCCAAGTCTCCCAGAAGTTCTGCGAGTCAGATTGATAGTGGCTCCTTGATCCTGCAAATTAGTTCAAATCTCCGTAATCTAGAGCGAGGGAGCAAGAGCTTGCACATAGGCCTTAGTCGAAATAGCTGCCCGGAGGTGATGCTAAGATGGCAGCAGAGTGGCACGACTAGCTTAAAAGGACTTTGGGTCAGTGCACCTCCCCACAAGAGAAATCTTGGAGATATCCTTAATAAACTCTTAATAATCCTCCTTAATAATCTCTGCCTCTTCACCGATCAGAGCCCGCGCTGACACGGAGTAAAGCCTTGTTATACTCGACACACCCCCACGGCACGGCAAAAATGGCGCGTTCGGTGCGCAAGACCCCATTTCGCTTGGCTGTGTGCACAGCTGTTTTTGTAACAGTGTGCGTGGTGTCCGAAGATCAACAATTTCAAGCCGAATCTGCCCAAGCATGTGGGCTACTGTCTCGTCGCACCGGCACCGTCTAAATTTGCACGTCTAAATTGCAAAGGTTTTTTTGTTGAGGTTTTGTTCACAATGTGTAATTTATTTAATTTTAAAAAAATGTAGTGGTCTTGCTGTTAATTTTAAATAAACGTAGAGCAAGTAGTTAATCAGTGTCTGCTAGTTTATTCAAAGTAAGTTGTTCTATAACAGACGAACGTTCACCCTGCATACGTCACCTCCTTCATCACTCTGATTGGATTTAGGTCTATCCAATTGCACCCAGAGGAATAGAGCATCACAGTTCCGCCCACATTCCAAGAGAGCTTTGGTGCCGGAAGTAAATTTCCCATTAATTTCTCCCATTGACGTTTTGGAAAATCCGTATCTAAAGAGTTTTAGAGCATGTCTTAAGATAACCAGCTACGACTGAACTCATAAGCATACAACATATCATTTCGAGTGAAAAAACAAAGAGAAAATCCAAAAAAAGTCAAAGGTGCAAGACTGTGTACATATTTTCATTTCCGAGCGAAGGAACTACTCATCCCATAAACCACCGCGCCTCACTGAAGTCAACTAAAGCCACAACCGCCTGACTTCCAAATCTGACGACGGCTACGTGAACTTATTCCTCCAATGAATTTTATAGTGAACGTGCAGGGAAACTCCTTTTCCTCGATTGAAGCTTATATGTAAAACGCATTGCAACGCAAAGTAGCTGCACAGCTAACACATTGAGAATCTGGCTCGCTCATAGGCTGTGCTGCGGCAACTGCACATCCAATTGTGCGGGCACCTCTGACGTGCAACCAATGAACAAGCTCTGACATTACCAGACAGTTACATGACTTCCACCAATCAGATGCATCACTGTGGGATTGTTCAGGATTGTGGGTAATGAAGTACCTTTCCAAGACATAGCAAATTAAAGGCATTTATCTTAAAACAAGGTTAGTGTCCCATGAACTTTTGGCATTTACATGAGCATATACATTGACGATATACAATTCGCTTACAGCAGTAGCTGGTTTTAAGTCTACCATGTATGGTTACCTTTTTTGGCTTATACCCCAACTGTCAATGGAGAAATTGTATTGAATTCTTACTTCCGGCACCGGCTGTGGGCAGGACTGTGATGCTCTATTTGAGCTACATCCGTTGGTGACGCCCCTTTGGATATTATTTGTCTATGAAGCTTTGCCAGGCCATAACTCAGTTACAACAGAGAAGGGTCTGGTTTTAACCAGGCTAGGCCTGGTTAAAACCTAGGCTGGGCTAGGCTGTAGTTCTTGTAAAATTGTACATTTCAAAGAATTTTTTATTTAATGTTGATGCTTGATAAGCATGTTAGTTTAGTTAAAAATATGACAGTTTTTATAAGCTTATCTCCCATTCTTTGGGAATGCAACAGGTTTAGCTTTAAATGCATAACAAGGGTTAAAGTGGCTATAGAACGATCTGACCAACTGAAGCGTTGCCTTTCTATAATGTAATATTGCCCCCAAGTGTCCAACAATAGTGTGTCAGTCAAAACTGAAGCTCCCATAACCCCCTGGTGAAGTTAATCACTTGGCATATTGCATAACACATACAGGCATCATAGAACTATTTAATAGATGGGTTTTGGGCACTTTCAAGCAACACAGAACACCTAATATCTCCCTAAGGAACAACAGTGTCATGATTATGATTACATTTGGAAACCTCACTGTGATTTCTTACTTTTCACATCTTTCCATGTTGTTTAAGAATATCATGACATTTCCACAGCATGATATTATACAATCATGTTTGGGAGGAAATTGATTTCACAAACTCGAAAACATCCCACATTGATTCCAAATACAAACACTCTTTTACACAAATAACCTGAAGTAGCCTTAACAGGCTGACGTGTCTATGGTGAAACAGACTTAGGACTTTATTTGGAAACGTGTTGGAAGTTCAATTACGCAAGACAAGATCCTGAGAGCATTTATCTGTCTGCTGGTGGATGGGGCACAGAATATAAAAGACGCTAGCGTATTGTCATAATAAAAGAGTTCAGGTATGAGCTTTCCTTATTCTTAAATGTAGACTGATGATCAAAGCCAGCACATTTGTATAATGTGATCAGTCAGTTTGTCTCTATGTGAAAAGCCATATCTTTTTAACAAGTAATCTCATTTTAGTCATTCTTATCTTATACAACAAACCCCAGCAAAAAGCACAGCCACATAAACACACATACACACTCGCATAGCATTTATCTGAGATGGTTGCACTTTGGCACTTGGGTTATCAGGTCAATAAATCTCCAACCACATATATAAGATAGGCCAAAGAGTGTTTGCCTCTAACCCATCTGACACACTTTCGGCAGAAGAGAAACTGTGAGTACAGCCATGTTTTCTTGTATACACTTGTATTAATTAAAGGGCATTATAATGTTTAAATAGGACAGATTTTATGATGCTTGACTGTTTAGCACTTCCATAAATCTTCTGAATTCCTATAATGCACATGACTTAAGTCTTTATAGAGGGCTATATGGAGAAAAGTTAGGTTAAGTACATGCTTTCTTACAAAAAATAAATAAGTAAGAGTAAAGTAAAATAAATAAAAATTAATTGTTTATATACTACTAAAACTGCCTTGTAATGTTCAGCAACACAAGACATAATCTATAGTGTAACAGAATAAATATGCTTTTTGGCTTATTGATGACTTAATTGAGTTTGTCACAAGGGATAAAATACTGCCCTCTTGTGGTCATATTTTCATTATTGTGCTGTCATGATCTGACTAGTGCTTTACTGAATCCCTCAGACCTACCTGGCATTATGAACAAGCTTCTGGCGATCACAGTGCTCATTGCTTTCCTTGCTCTGGGTACGTACACACACTCATAACACACGCACACAATTACATTTGTGTTATGTCCTCTTTGTGGCTGACAGTGTAAAGTGAGGTAACACCTTTCCCTCCTCCTGCAGGAGCGGAGAGCTTCCGTATGCCCAGGCAGGCAGAGGAGGAGGAGAAGGGAACCATTGCCACTGTGGTGGACAGCCTGAAGTCTTACTACGACCAGAGCATTGACACTGCCAGCAGCTATGTAGAGAGCATCAAGGGCTACAAGCTGGAAGAGAAAGCCAAGTAAGTCCAATTTGATACGTTACCCTAGTCTGTACTCACAAACATCCCCTTCATCAACTCCTCTAGGCTTTAGATTTACATGGTCAATAAAGAGCTTTTAATGTTCACAACACCCTGACCACGATGACTCATTATTCATTTTGTTCTGATATTTTCTTTCCTCCCTCATCAAGAAACCTGTATGACGAGACAGTTCGGGCTGTCAGCACCTATGCCGGCATCTTCAACGACCAGGTGTACCACATTTTGTACCCTCAAGACAGTTCTTAAGTTATATCTACACCGCTCCATCTCATTCTCATCCTGAGTCAGTCACTACGCTGGAATCACAATGACATGCATCCCGCAAGAAGACGGCACAGTCTGGAGTGAACACATGACTTTTGAACTCTTATCTCCCAATTACCATTTACCTCTGCCCTGTCAACTGCAAAAGCACCCTGACACACAAAGTATGTGAAGTAAAATCAGCTATAAGGCTCAACCATATGCTGTTTTTGGATGAAGATCAGAGATTCTACGCATGACTGTTACCTGGTCACCTCTAACATGCTGTCTAGGTTAAAACAATCATCGACTGTTTTTCATTGTAGTCTGTATAGATCAAATAAATCCTTGTATGATATCAACTTTTAGTGGTTCTGTGTCCATGAGCATTAACACGTTGCAATAAAACTCCACATTTGTAGAAAAACAAGCTATTTTGTTTGCTTGTGAGCCTTTGCGCACAAACAGATAAAAAATATGAACACTCTAATTACCAATCATTTGGAAACACAAGTGCCACAAAATTTGCAAGTTTACACACTCCCATCAAGAATTAGGATTAATTTCCATGGCATCTGCTAATAGAAGTCTTTTTAGAGGGATCAAAGGATGCAACTATTTACATTCTCTACGTCAGTTAAGTACAATTTGTCATGACTAGAATTTCAATATAATGAATTTATGCTGCTAAAAACATTTTAGCAGCATAAAATGATCTTCTTTGTTTAATAATTCAAAGATTTAGCCTAAATATTACTTAAAATAAGTCCATCAGACATTGCTGAAACTGATATGCTATACCATAAAATTATCATGCAACATTAGATTAACTTTTTCAACCATTAACTATGTTGGCAATGAAAGAACAAATCCTTCCTCAAGCCATATCTGTGGAAAAAAAGGTCTCAAGACTGAGAATTAATTTGATTTATTTACTTATGGTTACTTTACAGACTGTTCTGTCACATTTCCTTTAAGATATTCAGTATATTAAATTAAACAATTAAAGCATGTCTTTATGCACTACACTGAAAAAAAAGGTTCTTCAGGGGTTATTTGCGGTGGTCATGGTGCTATATAGCACCACTAAGCCCAGTTTGGTTCTTCAACGGTTCTTCAGTGGTTCTCTGGGGTGGTTAACATGCTCTATAGCACTTCTTATGGTTCTAGATAGCACCATATGAAAAGATGGCACTTAAAGTTGTTCCCCAATGATTGCAAGCCAATGAACCACTTTTAGTGCTATTTAGCACCATTTTTTTAGAGTGGAAACATTTGGGGCAAGATTTTTTAATATATGTTTTTGAGACTATTAAAAAGTATTTAATCCACACCAAGGTTGCATTTGTTTGATCAAAATTACTGTAAAACAGTAATAATGAATGAAAATATGAAATATTTTGTTTTCTATAAGTTTTAAAATTTTATTTATTCCTGTGATGACAAAGCTGAATTTTAACATCATTACTCCAGTCTTCAGTGTCACATGATCCTTCAGAAACCATTCTAATATGCTGATTGTTGAATACAATTGTGCTACTTTAATATTTTTGTCGATAATCATTTATCTGCATCATTACAATTGTTTCGACTGATTTTAAGACATAATGGTAACACTTTACAATACTGGGTGCACTAATAAGCATTAATTCATGCTTAATATGATAATTTATTAGATACAGATAATACAGAATTAATGTGTAACTAATGATTATCATTTATGATTACAACATTAGGAACTAATTAAGAGTCTGTAAGGTTAATGTATTAGTTCATACATTAATTGTTATTAATTAAATATGTAATTGTGGACTCATTCCATAATAACTCATTTTTTTTTAACTAATAGTGTTAATTAATATGTTAATTACCAGAATGAGTCAAAGCCTTATATTTCATATTCCTGATAATATGACTGGTACACTAATATGCATTAATACATGATTAATTACTTCATTGTTTGTGCAAATTCATGTGCAAATTACTACAATTACTAAATGACTACTTAATAATGATGTGCCCCAACAAGTAAAGTCATAACATAATGATACCTTTGCAAATCATTAGCTAATGATTAATTAAAGCTGACAACTGGAAGTTGAAGTGCATAGCTTTGACTAATTGTGGTAATTAACACATTAATTTACACTATTAATTAATAAAATACATAATTAAGGAATTCATACACAATAACACATTAATTAATAGCAACTCATATATTACTTAATCTATTAATCACATAGACGCTTTATTAGTTGCTGATGCAGTAATCATTAATTAATGGTTTAGTTCTTCATGAGTTATACATTAACTCATGATTATCTGTGCATTAGTTAAGCATGAATTAATGCATATTAGTGCACCCGTATTGTAAAGTGTTACCGATGTAATACTTGCATAACACTACAATTACATATCTGACCATAACCCGTTTGTGGTTTCAGGCAGAAGATTATCAGGGAATAACAACTTAAATTTCAGTCTGTTCTTAAGAGTTGGGATGTAGTGATTGAGTTCAATGAATTAGTCCTTTTTTGGAGATTGACAGATGTGTCATTACACTCTCAGAAAAAAAGGTACAAAAGCTGTCACTGGGGCTGTACCTTTTCAAAAGGTACACTTTTGTACCCAAAGGCTGCATATTGGTACCTTAGTGGTACATATTACCACCTAAAATGTACATATTAGCACCTGAAATGTACATATTAACACATAATAGTACCTAAAATGTATCGATATTAGCACCTAAAATATACATATCAGCACCTAAAATGTACATATTAACACTTAAAATATACATATTAGCACTTAAAATTTACATATTAGCACTTAAAATGTACATATTATCACCTAAAATGTACATATTAGTACCTAAGATGTACATATTAGCACCTAAAATGTACATATTAGCACCTAAAATGGACAAAAGTTTACCTTTTGAAAAGGTACAGCCCCAGTGACAGCTTTTGTACCTTTTTTCTGAGAGTGTACTGGTTCAAGAGCTGTTTGGAAAAAGAAGAAAGTTTGGCACAACATATGAAAGAGTAATGAAAGTAATATTTCTTTATGTTTCACCCCACACTACAACCCTATAGTAATGCTGTCTATACAAACTGATTTTAGGTTTAAATATTTATAAATCGTCAGGTTTGCACAAACAGAGCTAGTAGCAGAAAAGAGTCAGTCGTGGCATACAGCACGCAGGCAGTGTACTTTGCTCCAGGGCAACAGCTGAATTCTGACGAAAAGCTTTCTGAAAGGAATTCAGAACAACAACCTTGTTTAATCACCTCCCACATCAAAAATAGAATAATCATATATTCTTTCAACTGAGAATTGATTGATTTCAGATCCCCATTCACAATTATAATGTGAAAAAACAAGTGGGTTATTTATATAATTCTGTTGATAATATTCCTAAATAGGTTTACATAACATTGTTAACTGTTTATAGACTCAAGTGAGTTTTACACGTAATGTGAAATTCATTGACTACGCCTGATAAGAAAAACAAATGTGAATGTACTCTGATAATATTGTGCAACAGTGACAATCAATTATTAACTGATGTTACTTACAACCTTGTTGGCAAAACTATCGCCTGGCCTTCACGTAGCATAAAAAGGGTAAAACGGCAGAAAAAGTTAACGATGATGTTGATTTGCACTATTTAATCATCTCCTTTGACATGTTATTTATATATTCATTCATTATTTAGATGTATTCAGGTTACAAATGGCTGTACGGGGGCTTCCCTATTAAAACAACAACAACAATATATATGGCAAATTAACTTTTAATGTGTGACATCGCTTTAACTTTCGGACGTGTGACATCGCTTAGAGCACCTTTAATGTATATGTTTCCTGTGACAGTACAGATGATACATCTGTGTGTGTTTATGTCTGACAGACTTTACCAAAAGCAAAAGCTAAAGTCAATATAAACACAATGTGCTTTGGCAAATTAAGTCTTATATATAGTTACACTCATTTATTATATATGATATGCCTTGTGAGAACTGAATCTTACTGATCTCCTCTCTTCCTCCCTTCTCTGTCTTTACCAATCTCTCCATCACTCTCTTTCTCTGAGATTCTCCTGTGGCTCTATGTGATCGCATAAATAAACTTGTTCTCCTTGCAGACAGCACCTGCAAATATATATAAATAATAACCAGAAAAATCAAACAATAAAGTTATGCTAATGTGTCCTTTCTTTAATGGGTTCTTTATCTGGAGGAGTGTCTCTAGGCTAATTTTCTGCTCTCAGGTGTTGAGCGCGTGTTTTACATTTTTCTGTTTTTCCATTGATGTGCAGTCCACTGGGATACCTCAGGTTTTCAATTCTTCATGCCTAATTCACTTTGATAAAAGCCATTAATGCTGCATGAGGAACACACAGAGAGAGAGAGAGAGAGAGAGAGAGAGAGAGAGATTCTTGATATTGAATTAATCTTTGGTTTTAATGAGTTCACTAAAAATGTTGGCTGTTAATTACATGACCTACGCATGTTAAATCCATGCTGTTTCCTTTATTAGCACTAGATGGCAGAAGATGTATAGGCTATTATTGTTTAATGACTCCAATGACTCCTTTTTTAGGTCTAGTTCACATATCAAATTTGTGCACATATCAAATTTTGTTCTAGTTTTACATTACTGTTAAAACCTGGTTCTTCAAAGAAAAAGAAGGAAAGAATAAAATGGCTGTTGAGGAGAGCATTACAATAAGAAATATTTACCGTTTTAGCTTATTACCTCGTTTTAAAACTTGTTGTCTTCTTCTAAATCCTTTTAGGTCAACCTGATATCTCATTTGATATTTGCAGAGGCCCCTATGACACCTTTTTTGAGAATCACTGGTCTAATAGCCTTCCTCTGTCTGCATTCATGTTCATAATAAATTAATAATATTTTAATAAATGTAGTAAATAACAACAACAAAAAAGTTGATTTATATGTAATTTAAATGATCACTGGTTAAACATCTAATAATATAATGAAATACACTATTTTTGCTTGAAGAAATAAATTTAGTCAGAGCAATTGGCTACCATTGAAAGGCAGTCACTGGAGAAAGAGGCTTTTTGGGAAAACAAATTCATCAATTAATCAAACAGTGGGAGAAAAAAATAGAATGAAAATCAAATGTTTTAAAATGTTTGTATTTTAGGAGTGTTAGTTATAGTCACACACATCTCTCTCTCTCTCACACACACACACACACACACACACACAAACACACACACACACACACACACACACACACACACACACACACACACACACACACACACACACACACACACACAGTGACAGCTGTGTCCATTAATACTTCTACCAAAACTGGAGTCATTCCACCATCTGTTTTTCCTCCACTGTCATCTATCTCTCTTGTTTTCTTTCTCTCGCTACCTCATTCTTCCCATCCCATCACCCATCCCAACAGATCCCTCTTGGCCTATTCCATCCTTTCCCCTTATCTGTCCTCCAATAGGTGTGTCTGTTTCAGCAGTCAAATACACTGCAAATTACTATCATCCTTTATTTCATGTGTTCCAGTAAAAAAAAAAAAAGATTTTTTAAAAAGTATTATGAAAAAATGTAATAAATTAAGTTTTATGTATTTATTGTTTTTTTATTATACTTCAAATAAACCCCCAAAATTACCCTTTTTTTCTCTTTACATTGTTGTAATCTACCTGCATAACATAATTTATTCTCATTTACACAGACCAGTGCACTTGTTTTTTAAACACTCCAGTTATTAAATTGCTCTCTGTTTATATGAATTTCAAGCTACAATAGAGATGGAAAGCAGACTTCTTACTGTACCAGGACACACATTTCCCTGCAAGCCATGGGCATCCTTCAACAGACCCCACACACTGCAAGCTTCTACTTCTCCTTTTCCATTTATCTATCCCATGTGTCTGGTCTTTAACAATAAACTGAAGCACATTAGCAACATATTTCTAAAGAGAACATATTTTTCATGTTGCTTCTGCAGTATAATTTTTCTTTCTTTCTATTTGTCTTTGCCATCTCAAACTAAAGGAGTGCAAATACTCCCCATAGAGCATTCTTCTGTATCTCAGTAAGTGCTTTTTCCATCTCATTTTACCTTCTCCCCTCATCTGTTCTCTTCTCATGTCCCCTAAATCAGCTACAACATTGTATTTGGATTCCATTTCTGTCTAATTACACGTGCCATTCAGCAATGGTTGCAATAGACGGTGTAAATGGTGCTGGATTCTGTCGCCCTCTTTTGCATAGCAGATAGATAGACTGTCTAGTCTAAACACCTCTGTTTATGTGGCTGCATAAACTCTGTGGTCATTTGCTCCATGCCACCCCTCCTTCCTCCATTGTTTCCCCAGGCCGCTAAGTGAGTGCTGATTCTCTGTTCTAATGGTTTCATTGAAGGGCTTTTAATACAGACTGAGTGATCTAGAGTCTTCAACAGCAACCATATTGATCTCGAAGTGTGTTGAGCTAAAAGGACACCTGTGTTTCATAATAACAGCATGCATTCAAGCTCAAGGTTTACCAACATAATAATATGTTTGATGACAAGTGGATAATGCATCACGCTCGTTTGTCTGTTATGCTAATAATAATAATACACACACTGAAATGGCTCTTTGTTTTAGCTAAAAGTTAGGCCTTATTGGCTGAATAAAACTGTACCTTTCTGAATATTTCAGATTAGCCTACATCCCCATTTGCAAGTAAGATATTTTAATACAACGTTTAAAGTAAACGTAATTAAGATTCAGGGTAAGTGTACCTATAAACCCACCAAAATCTAAGGGTAACGCTTCCTTTTACAGTACAGTACTTACAGTGTACTTACCTAGAAAGTACTGGCTAATATAAGGTAAGTACATGGAACAGGGGTAGGTTTAGGGGTAGGTTCAGGGTTAGTACTAGTTATTACCCAGTAATTGTAGTTACTAAAATAAGTACACAGTATTTACATAGGTAACTGGACTGTAAAAGGAAACTATTATCCAGTCTAAGTCTAGATATTGACCTTTGTAAGAAAAAAAAATTAAATGCAAGATTTATCTCTCATTTGAAAATGTATTAATTAGTTAATGTACTATTTAGAATATAAAATACAGATAATTTAGGAATAAAGTCAGAAGTCTGGCATGGGCTTAATCAGTACTTTGGCACCATTTAAGCCTCCATGTGTTCCAAATAAGCAAACATCCTCATTGATTCACAAAAGGTAAAAATTGATTGATTTAAAAAGAGTAAAACCTCAATATATTTATTCAGTGAAAGGGAAGTATTAAAAAAAATTCTTTTAATAATGTTTGATTAGAGCCCTGGGTGATGGATAGGCTGGACAGGAAATAGCGGACAGTCCCAGGAACTCAGGACTGTGGGGAATGCAGGGTTTCTCTGGGATCTCTTCATGCCTGGAATCTCAAGCCTTAACTCAACTTGGCTAACGAATTATGACCAGTTATACATAATTTGAATGAATGCGTGTAATTTGTAGGCCTATCTAAATATAGTTGTAAGGTAAGGTTAAGGTTAGAAGGTAGGTTAAAAGGTTAAGGTAAAAGCACACAAAGGAATGTTATCATTAAACATTTTCAGAAAATGTATCAAAGTTTGCCATTAGCGGGAATCTTCTTTAAAAAAACATAAGACGGGCTTAAATGGTTCCACAGTATTGGTGAAAAAAAAGACTGTGACTGAAAAAAACGTTTCCTTTAAAAATTTAAGATTTAAATATAAATAAAGAGCTTAAATTAAATAAAGAGCTTAAATGTACTGTGGACTAGTATCATAGTACTTTTATTGTGCCCACATTGAGAAATTTATTTTTTTTTATTCAAGATTAGCTTATTAGATTAGCATGCGTTTTTTGGCACTGTACCGTTTAAGCAAAAAAAAGTTAATTTATAATAGTCTTCTCTAGAAAACAAGTTATGATATTTATTTGTAGATGGATGTAAAATGGATCACAAAACATTCAGTGTTTGGAGTTCACATGCTTAATTCTTTGGTAAGTTAGTCCATCTTCCTGTAAGGCTAATGGTTTGACCTAGATATTAGCTTTGAAGCAAGCTAATAAAACTCATCTCTCCATTTAAAGGAAAATAAAATAAAATGATAAAGTATTATTTGTTCATACACACAAAAAAATAACTATTATTTGACATAATATCAATGTAGTTACCAAAGAAATGGCTGAACATTGCAGAAATGTGTTGATTTCTGAAGGCTCCTGATCCCAAAACACCAAAGTTGTGAGGTGACTTTGTGTGAGGTCCCCTGACATGCTACAGCATGCAAGTGGGTGGGGCTAACACAACATTGCCAAATGTGATTGGTATGCAATAAAAAATGCCAGGTAGTAACAAATCACTGGATTTATTAAAACAATGAACAGCATAAAATATTATTTTCTCTTTTTTAAATTTTACTTCAGAGTTGAAAATGGGCTTAAACTTCAAGGGTACATGGGCTTAAAGGGTACACTTACCCTAAACTTTAAAGTGATAAACTAGTAACTTACACTTCAGATTGAACTTGCGAGGCTAGATAGTTTGTTATTTCTTCTCTGCTACGAATAGTCAATCACTCGGCTCTATTCATTCCGGATTTTCAACCCGATCTCACGGGAATTCGTACGAATTTTACCGAGGTGGCTAATTCGTAACAATTCATATGACCTCACTCGTACAAATTAGTACGATTTTGCTAATTCGTACATATTTTATGAATTGGCCAATTCGTATGAATTCGTACGAATGACCTACCCCTAACCCCGCCCTAAACTTAACCGTCACGGGGGTTTAGACAAATCGATACGAATTTGTACGAGTGAGGTCGTACGAATTAGTACGAATTAGCCACTTTTTAATCACTCGTACGAATTCGTACGAATTGGTCGTGAGAGGGTAGGGATTTTCCATTTCCCACATGGAGCGCGATGTTGACAAACAAAACAAATTAAACACTCCCGTTTCCGTTTCTGCCCATGATAAAAAAAAACAATAATAACAATAAAAATAAGATAATATGGCAATGCCATAAAATATTAAATAAATTAAAACATAAATAATTAAAATAAAATAAAACATAAATATTAGATAAAAGGCGTTGAACTAAGTGAAATAATCTAAGCCTACTAAAGTAGCTACAAAAGTTAGGTACTAAAACTGAAAGCAATTTTATATATATACTGTATATATTACAAAACCATAATTGACAAAAAACACACAACAATTTCTATAAATTTTAAGACGAAAAAAGCTAATTCAAAATATTAATAAATACTATTACATAAAATAACACTGACTCTGAGAACACAATTAACAGAAAAGACTGCATTTTTTCAGCTTTTATTTAGTAAAATTAAACCAAATTGTATCAAATATATTTTTTAATTGCTTAATATTTACATATGGCCCAATTATGGTCATTTTGTCAGACATAACATTGTTTTTTTACAAGATCACAAAACTGCTTGAGATAATGTAGGTTAAACTCTGGATTGAGTGGCATTTTAATTTTTTTGGGAATTTTAGTCTTGCTACTTTTAAATTCAATTGGCTCTTTTTAGATGATCTAGAGAAATCAAAAGGTTTTACAATAAATGTAGCTGAAGAGGACCTGTAATGAACACAGTGGCCTCACCTTAAATCGACCACTTTGATAGTAGCACTGTATTTCTTGCTGCCACGCATATTTATCTACCACCTATCAACACCATTTATCACATATAGCAGACACATTTTGTCTACAAAGCAAATTTTGAATACAAATGAAACTCTCCTTTCTTGTTTTAATCTATTTTATTTTCCAATTTATTTGAATAACTGCCAGTGAATCTCGGGAACCTGAATTCATTTTTTTTTGCCACTGTGGTTTAAAAAGCATGTTTACTTAAGCTAAGGCAACTTCAGTACAAGCTGCATTTTGTGTGTGTGTGTCAATCTGAGAAATGAGAATACATTGCTAAAAGGCATGACTGCGTGCATACTATTGATACAGACGTATGTACACACATCCAGTGTGTTCAAAAGACCCAGAATTTCCTTTTTACAACACCTGTGTGTTTGTCTAGTAGTACACACCATAAAAGAATGCTGAAGGGAATTTGTAGCCTGAGGAGGACATACAAAACTGTCACACACTTTGAAATGCCAACATAAAATACCAAGAATAGTTTCAAGAGACTTAACATAAAACAATTGTTCAAGAAAAAGGTAGGAGCGATTACACTCCACAGGTCATTTACACACGTGGGCACAAACAGTACATGAAAATGTGAAAAGAACTGACAATAACTGTCATCAGCTTTTTATAATAGCACTTACAGGAATTCGCATCTTAAAAGCACTTTTCACGGCATTGCAAACAGAACCCTGAGGCGGAACACAGCCTACAGTGACGAATAACATGGCTTTACTTTTCATGAACAAAGTTATTCAGATGTCTTTACAGTTTTTTATTCTTAATCTTAGTGCTAATAATACAACAGACGTGAAAACCAAAAGTGCACTTTTTCCCAACCTTTCAGCATGTTTTCAATTGTGTTACACTAAATACTATTACAAACATTATGGAGTTTATGTTATTTAAGTTATGATATAATTGTATTTTCTAATGTGGAATCTGTAGCTGGTGTTACTCTAATTATTTCAGTAACAAGGGTGATTTGAAACATGTACAGGTATCATTGTTTGCTATTAAATGAACTGCCTGTTAAAAGTACTGAATTGAACTTAGATCTGTTGTGTTTGTGTGATTAAACCAAATGTTCTTGTTACATATTATTACAATAGTCTACAAAAGTCTCATGAAAATGCGTATCTATACCACAAATGTCATTTCTCGTGGCATTTATATGCCAAAAAGTGCGTATCATATGCACATGAAAAACGCGTACCATATACACGCAAAAAACTGTTTTTGGCATATAAATGGCACGAGAAATGACATTCGTGCTATAAATACGAACTTTCATGAGATTGGGCTCCAATAATCTTGTATTTGAAAATGATTGTGTGTATAACTGTAATAAAAGCATGGGATCTTGAAATAATGACAAGCTGTTACAAGATCATCAGTTGGATTTTTGTACTAAGATTTCATTAAGATTTTGAAAAATGTACAACTTTTGTAAAACTAGCACCAAAGCGAATAAAAAACCCAAAAACAAATATAAAAGCATGCTAACGGACAGATCGACAGGTAGACAGATATATCTGATGTTGTGAGTTAAATACGTGGCCCCTGGAAACACATTTCAGAAGCATTTTAATTCCAAAAACAGTGGGATGGATGTTATGTTAATGACAATGGTTGGTTGACCCGAGACTGATGAGGTATCATTATTAGGCTCTAAAGTAAACCCCTTAACCACATGTTACTCCAGAGGGATTGTCTTTGCAATGCACAATGTAAACAAGACAAAAAGAATGTAGACATTGCTAACCTGATCCTTGTCTCAGTAAAACTATTCACAGACACTATTCAGAGGTTTACCATTACTCTCCATGAGTGAGGAGAAGAAACTATCCAAAGCTGTAACAGGCACTACCAGCATGTGTAAACTAAACAAGGGGATATAGAAAATCACTCAAACATTAATTCATTCACACTCCCATTGTATAATAATTTTCGGTGGTATAAGATGGTATAAGACAAATTTAAAGCGTAACTTTTGGTGATTATATTGTACGTATAAAGTACTTAAATGTAAGTATAAGGGAAAAATATGTCAAGTTTGGGGAATTAAAGGAGCTGTATGTAAGATTGTGGCCAAAACTGGTACTGCAATAACATTCAAAATACCATAGAGCAGTGTATCCCTTCCCCCGACTCGAGGTTGCCAGATAGGCGGCAGGATCCAACATTTTTTTATCTGACACATTTGTAGCGGCTGACTGGTAGATCGGTGGAGGGTGGAGCATCATACCAAAACACAACATGACAACATCAACATCAATTGAGGGCTGCAACTTTACTTTTTAAATGACAATATCCTGGCTGGACTACTGTTGTCAGTGATATAAGTATTTGAAATGAACATGATTTCTTTATGTCTAGTGACATATCAGGGCCATTTTATGATTATTTTAAATAAATTTCTTACATACAGCTCCTTTAAAGGGTATTAACCAAGAGAAGTAAAAAATAATTTATACTCTAAGAATTATCTAAGGGGTTCTTATTCTACTATTATGATATCACAATTATTACTGTCCCAGCTGCTTAGAACTGATGAGTCACAGAAAATAAAGGGGGATCATATTTGCAAAATACCAAGGAGAGGAATCAAGAATCAAACAAAGAAAATGGGAAAAAACAGTCAAAACATCAGAAATTCTTTACAAACATATATTGATATGTAGACAATATTGACAAACATATGCCAAACAATAACACCAGCCAAGCAAGCAAACAAACAATCCCAAATAGTAACCGTAAGCGATTAGATGAGGATTCTAGAGAATGAGATAATGGTAGGTACACAAGACATCAAAAGTCAATTTTCTCAGGATGAGATCAGACTTGTTTGCAATTTTTAAGAGATAATATACATGTCTTTCCAACAGAAAGGCTATTTTCATTCCTTGGCTAATGGCATTACTGCCTTCCAAGGGAATCAAAAATAGGTCCTCTAGTAAGTAATTTAAGAGTAACACCACAGCACAAAAATCCTCTAAAACTAAAAGAAAAACAACAAATCACCTCCTCTTCCATAAAAAAACAATAAATTTACAAAGAAAAGCAGATCACCTAAATCAAATATGTTCAAAGAAATTAAAACATGAAATAAAATCACTTACATTTGGGCAGCAACCAAACTGTTTCCCCAAACCAGGATTTTCGAAAATAGTAGCAAACACCATGTGGCAAATTACACTGGATATACTACTTTCAATTTTAATAACAAACACAGGGTGCTACTAGTGACCCCTAGTGGCCAGGAATGAACATAGCCCCCAGAGAAGATAGCATGTCTTGTAACAGGCTGTAACTGTTACAATATTACATCTAGCATTTTTTTAAAAAAAATTCTGACGACTATTCGGGCACTTCTGGGGCCCTTAACGTGCTCGAAAAATCTTGAAACTTTGCACATGGGTCAGAACCTGCAGCCATCAGGGCCCGGCTGAAGCTGGTACCCCGGCGGGGCAGGGGGCTCGACAGCGCCCCCTGGAACAGGGTCCAAAAACTTAGTCCATAAATCAAACACATTTGCATGTAATAATAAGAAACTCGGTACACATATAGATCTCATCGGTTCATATATCCTTCAAACTATTACTTTTACCCCGCCCAACAGGAAGTCGGCTATTTAGGGTTGTTTGGAAAACCATGGAAACGAAATTATGGCGAGAAATGTGAAACAGGAAGTGTATTATTACTTCTTCATACATTAACTGATCTTGATGAAACTTTAGCAGTGTGTTTGTTGTAAGAGGCCGATCACATGGATGTGACTATTGTGATTTAAAGTTATAGCGTGTGTCCCTCTCTAAAATGTCCCTCTCAAACTTTATGTGTAGGCTATAATGTAAACACATGCCAGATGTAGACCTGTGAAAGGATTATTGATATCTTAAAAACTGTTGCACCATACTAATACTGTGTTTGACCCCCTTTGGCCTTCAGAACTGCCTTAATTCTATGTGACATTGGTTCAACAAGGTGCTTAAAGCATTCTAAAGAAATGTTGGCCCATATTGATAGGGTAGCATCTTGCAGTTGATGGAGATTTGTGGGATGCACATCCAGGACACAAAGCTCCTGTTCCACCACATCCCAAAGATGCTCTATTGGGTTGAGATCTGGTGACTGTGGGGCAATTTTAGTACAGTGAACTCATTGGCATTTTCAAGAAACCAATTTGAAATGATTCCAGCTTTGAGACATTGCATTTTCCTGCAGTAAATGGTCAGAAACAATGCTCAGGTAGGCCGTGGCATTTAAATGATGCCCAATTGGCACTAAAGAGCCTAAAGTGTGCCAAGAAACATCCCCCACACCATTACACTACCACTACCAGCCTGGACAGTGGTAACAAGGCATGATGGATCCATGTTCTCATTCTGTTTATGCCAAATTCGGACTCTACCATCTAAATGTCTCAACAGAAATCAAGACTCATCAGACCAGGCAACATTTTCCAGTCTTCAACTGTCCAATTTTGGTGAGCTCTTGCAAATTGTAGCCTCTTTTTCCTATTTGTAGTGGAGATGAGTGGTACCCGGTCCCCACTCTTCTGCTGTTTTAGCCCATCCGCCCATCAAGGTTGTGCGTGTTGTGGCTTTAAAATGCTTTGCTGCATACCTCGGTTGTAACAAGTGGTTATTTCAGTCAAAGTTGCTCTTCTATCAGCTTGAATCAGTCGGCCCATTCTCCTCTGACCTCTACAAGGCATCAACAAGGTATTTTCGCCCACAGGACTGCCGCATACTGGATGTTTTTCCCTTTTCACACCATTCTTTGTTTATGTATACATGTATAAGGGAAGGTAATAGTGTGCATCATAGTATAATTACCAAAAGTTACACTCTAAAATTGCTTTAATTATGCAGTACTTCCCGGGCTGTAATCTAAATGTGCATAAAAGTATCTTACTCAATTTTTATTTTTATTTTATTTATTAATTTTTTTAGGTGAAGATGTCCTAAAACAAATCTCCCTTTAATGTACTTGTCTTTCAGGAAGAAATATGGAAGGAACACATTCACTTACACTCTTGAGAGCTAGACAGGTCACTGATAAACAGAAAGGTTTCAGCTATGTGAGTAATGTCAAGGCTTTTCTGCTATCTCTCCTTTAAAGCATGAGAAATTCCCTCCCAAATACTGACAATAATACACCCACATTTCGCCTGCTGGTTCACGTGTCACTGAAATCTCTTCTATCAGTCACAGAATCAAATTTAAAAAGAATAAACTCATCACAAAACAAAAGTAGCTAATTAAAAAAAAATGTCTCACTTGAAGAAGCAAAGCGAGATAATTTCACTAATCTTCAAGGCTAGTTTGATAACATTCTGCTCTGAACCCAAGCACAGCAGGGGATGTAATGGAGGGCCGAACATAGTGAAAAACGGAGGTCTCGCTCACTGCATCATTAAAGAGCAAATTAAGTGTACGTGCAACAACATATAATATGAGCACACACGCAGATGTGCAATTAGCGGTTTAAGAGATCACAATGAAATCAAGCCACAAAACTCCCTTCTATGACAGAAAGGTAAAAAATATGAGTCAGTGGAAAGAGCATGAAAACTTCTTAGAACATAGCCCTCAGTTTGTGTAAAGAACGTCCTGGTTGCGTATGCAACCCACCGTTCCGTGAAGGAGGGAACGGAGGACGTGGTCGACGGTCGACTGAATGGGGATTGCGTCAGAGAGCCAATGTTCTTCAAATACTATTGAATGAGCCAATGTAATTGGCGTGCGTGATTTGCATCACACACTCCACCCCCGTGCACAGATATAAACACGGAAGTGGATGCACGCACTCAGTGGATTTTTCACTGAGGAGCCGAGACGAGAGTAACCCGGAGTCAGCGGTGGTCCAGCTATAGTGGCAAGGGGACTACGTCCTCCATTCCCTCCTTCAGGGAACGGTGGGTTGCATATGTAACCAGGACGTTACCTTTCAGTCGAGTAACGTCAGACTTAGTCAACGGTCGACTGAATGGGGCTAACCTTTGAAAACAGCACTAAAGCTGCCACTTTCCAGTGCCTAGACAAAAGCCTCCTGATGCCCCCGCAATTTTAAGGACAGGGCATAGGCCAGGGAAGTCACTGCTGTTCATACAGGACCACTGGGAAAGCATTCCCGTACATTGAAAGGAAGGGACGTTGCAGAAGGCACATCCAACCCGGAGGGAACGTGGAGAATACACATATAGCTCAGCCCGAGTGGGACCGGAATCGCGAGGTTCAGATGCTGCGCCCACTTCCCTCGGTCAACCTGATAACTGTGATGTGATATTTGTCACGCCTGAGGCGTTCCCCATTGCGTCAATGGACGTATTTTTAAATTCCTTTCGAAAGGGAACAATGTTCTTCCGCAAAATGCATAGTTTTGTTTCGTTTGTTTTTTTTGCCGCTAGAGGGCCAAACGTTACATAATGCACCTTTAATTACTCACTTACAAACTGTCACAGTCATCGTCTGCACCAATCTGTCTTTGTCATCACTACACTTCCCAGGATCCCGCTTGTCTCCTCATCTGAACTCACTTCCTCATTAGCACATGTGTCACATATCCTCACCTCGTTATTGTTCATTTGTATCTGTATTTAGTCTCCTTCTGTTCATTTGATCTTGGTCTGTTGTCGTTGATGTATAGTTGTATGAATTGAAGTCCTGAATTGTTTCCATTTATTTCTGTAAGTTGAATTTGTAAATAAAGCATCTACATTGAGTTCCTTTTGTCCTCGTCTTCTGCATCCTGCACAACGCCTGAACACTACCAATAAGTATAGAGTGGATTGGTATTGGCAGACGATGGAGAGGCACTTTGATTAGGGAGAATCATCCTTAAATCAATGGAATAGATTCAGACATCAGTGTCTTAATATACTAAATGAAATGCACAGCAATGTGCTTGAAAGCATCTGATTAGCTGACTCACTCATATCCTCAATCTCCTTTATTATTCACATAATTCTTCAAGCATCCTTCCTAATTCTATCCATTAGAAGAACTACCGATCTAAAATGACTGGAAAGCTTTTTCAACTGCTGCCTGTTGGAACATGTCATTTCCTTTCCTATGAAACATATTTTCTTATCTGCAGACAATTATTTACATTTACATTTATCTGACACTTTCATCCAAAGCAACTTACAATTGCTATATATATCAGAGGTCGCACGGTTCTGGAGCAACTAGGGGTTAAGTGTTTTGCTCAGGGACACATTGGTGTCTCACAGTGGATTCGAACTTGGGTCTCTCACACCAAAGGCATGTGTCGTATCCACTGCACCATCTCCAGCCCATAAATTGTAAATTTAATTTCCATTTTCTGTCCTTATTTTCATCTCAATATATAACTGTGTTAACATGCATTTGTTTCATGGTTTGATGGGGTGAATGAGCTGTCAGAATCAGAGGGATCTGCAGATGCTTTGGTAAATCTGTCTCATTCCCCAAACTCAAGTGGACAGCACAGGCAAATAAAGTTAATCACACCTGAGGGTGTATCTGACTGTCTAGTATGTACGACTACTATTGAGAAATGATCCCCTTACATGAAAATGAGGAGCAATTTCAGTACAGACAGGATGCCAGAGACAAGGATGAACAAGGCTGTAGGTGAAGGTTTGACACATATTGGCTGTGTCAGCTGTCCAAATACAATGTCTAGTAGGAAACTGACTATTTTAAAACATAACTATCTTGAGGGAGTGTATTCACAAATCATCTAGTACATCATCAAGGAACTTTTAGTGCACTACAACTGCCTTTACTGGCATACACTGTAAAAATGAATACGCTTATATCTAATCAAAAAAATGGTGGCAACAGATTACATGCAATATTATTAATTAAATGTAACAAATTAGAATTGAGTAGTAATTAATCAAATTAATTCCTTAAAAGGTAACCATTTAAAATGAGTAAAACTTAAACAACAACAACAACAAAAAAACAACATAAATTTAAGTCACAATTATGGTGATCAGTGTTTGTTTTAAAATTACGGTTTTCTCCTTCCTTCTTAATAAATCTTTGACGTCTGTCTGTTAGTGAGATATATTTTTTTTGGTGTGAACTTTACTCATTTTAAATGGTTATCTTTTAAGGAATAATTTGATTAATTATTACTCAATTCTAATTTGTTGAATTTAATTAATAATATTGTTTGTAATCTGTTTTACTTTAACCACAATTTTACTGATTAGATAAAGCATATTCATTTTTACAGTGTAGAATATTTCATAATATGCTAAATGGGACACACATTGTTATATACAGACCACCACCATCCTGACAGCTCAATAAGTAAAGGTGCTGTCACATTTACCATTGTTCTGATTTTCATGGGCGAAATCAAGTCAAAAGTAATCGTCTTTAATGTGAATTTTGCATGAGTACAACATTATTTCCCAACACAGATTTCACAATTTCTTCAACAAGTCTGTCACTGTGTTGACCATCAGTTAGCTGCTTAGTTTGACACTGAATCCTGTGAGCAGCACTCAGTTTTGCTCTATTAACAATAGGCAATTGACTTCAAAATTTCATTAATGTGATCATATCTTAGGTGATAATCAGTGGTGGAAAGAGTACTGACAAATTGTACTTAAGTAAAAGTATTGCTACTTAAGTAATATAATTTACTTGAGTACAAGTAGAAGTACTGAAATATAATATGACTCAAGTAAGAGTAAATAAGTAGTTTGCTTAAAAACTACTCAAGTAACTACGTTACAAAGTACTTTAGTATTTTTCTATTTTTACCCAAAATGGGAAGATGATAGCGAAATGGAGAGCTGAAACGCTCTTGTGTCATCTGTTTCATTCATACTGAAGGCCCAGTACTGATGCATAGAAGTATTAAACTCAGATGCATAGAAGTATTAAAATCAGGAAATGCCTTAAATGGATATAATAACGTGCAAATAGGGATGTTTGACTGATGAAACATGAAGACAAACACATTTTAGCTATAATATATCAGGTATTTTCAAAAGAATGATGTATGTCTTGAAAGGGATAGTTCACCCAAAAATGAAAATTAGCCCATGATTTACTCTCCCTCAAGTCATCTTAGAAGATATGACTTTTCTGCTTTCAGTCGAATACAATCAGAGTTAGGCTCAGAGGTGGACAGAGTACACAGCTTTATTACTTGAGTAAAAGTACAGATACCCCTTGCTAAATTTTACTCAAGTACAAGTAAAAGTACTACAGTCAGATGTCTACTTGAGTAAAAGTACTGAAGTACGTGTTTTTAAAAGTACTTGAGTATCAAGAAGAGTACATTTTCTAAATATTACAATACTACTGCCAAAGTGCTTACATTCATGAACAGAAACGTCCTACATGGAGTTATGAAAAATGTTAATGTCAATGCCTTGGAGAATGTAAAAGGAATTTAAAGTAAAATCAAGTCATATTCATCTTTTTACCATGTTGCTTTACTTAAAGGTGCAGTGTGGGATTTTTAGTGACATCTAGCGGTTCGGTTGTGACTTTGCACCAGGTTTGCACTAAGGGCTCAGCCCACTGCTCACCCCTCCCTTTCGAAGTAGCTACGGTTGCTAAAACGGGACAAACATCTCATCGTCTGAGACAGCAGAGAATAGCCAGAGTAAAACAAGAGTGTTTAACATTGTCATTGTTTCTGTACCACAGTCCATTAAAAACTACATCATGGATAAAGTTTACAAAGCCATAGTCAGGTGAGGATCAAGGGGTTTTTAATATATAATTTAATATAATAATAGTAATCAGCTGATTGTCTCACAAACAGCAGCACAGCACAGCAGCACATTTCTCCCACGTAGCAAACCCATAATACAGCGAGGGAGAAGAACCACATGAAACTATGCAGCTATATATGTTTTCTAACAGGGTAGTAAAAGTTTAGCTGGCTAATCTGAGCTGTTACTGTGGACAGTACTAGACTCGGCGCATCCGCATTCTCGGCAAAAATGACATGATTGTAACAGCGTGCGCACCTCCACATCCCATAGACACCATTTACTACACACAATAGGCTTTTTCTCTGATTTTGATAACTTTTCGCAAACGACTTAGATCTCTTACAAGATCGACGGGTTTGTGATTCCTGTAACATACTGTTTTACTGTCAATGACATGAGTACTAATCAGCTGTCTCACAAACGTAACAGTCCCAATCAGTGGCCCCTGCACAATCCAATCACGTTTTAGAGCGAAAAGACAAATTGAGGGTTTCTGAGATTTTTCTTATTTCCATTTTTTTTTAAGTAGTTACTTTTTACTCACAGTTATGAATAGAAATGTAGTGGAGTAAAGAGTACAATATTTCCCTCTCAAATGTACTTGAGTAAAGTGAGGAGTACTCCTCAAAAATGATACTCGAGTAAAGTACAGATCCCTCAAAATTGTACTTAAGTACTGTACTCAAGTAAATGTACTCCAATACTGTCCGGCTCTGGTTAGGCTATATTAAAAAATGGCCTGGCTCTTCCAAACTTTATAATGGCAGTGAATGACTGGAGAAAATTTGAAGCCCAAAAAAGTGCATCCATCAATGATAAAAGTGCTCCACATATAGACTACTAGCTTTTTCTGTTGTCAAGAGCAATTTTTCATTAGTAATTTTGAAAAGTAAGTCCAGGTAAGATCAATTGAATGTTTGGATTTGAATCATTCATAATTGAAAGCAAAGAAGGTTAATAGAGAGATCTGATAAAAAAAGGTATGAAAAACAATAAAACAGTATGAATAAAAAAAATCCAGTAAAAATACAATAAGTGGGCTATGGTTAACATGTTAAATTAAATTATCTTTTTTTCGTTGTAGCCTATCGGAAATGTGCTGGGAGCCCACTGTTGCTATGGGAACGAACTTCACTTTTATATGCATCTGATTGACAGCTAAATTATGCGATATTATTTCACTGTTTTTTCAGCTTTGTACAAAGTTTGCTTCGTATATTTAGTTTAACTGTTTGTTAAACAGGGCGAGCTTTACCATAAATTGAACTGTGTGCATGTATTTTAGACACTTACATTGTTCTTGCTCCGTCCATCATGCAAACCACGTCCATGTCATGAGCCGAGCTTTTTTATTGACTGCAACTGCTCAGTGCTCTGGTATTATCAATGGTATGACCTATTTCAGTAGTTGCCATAATTAAATATGAGCAGAATACTCACTTACATTCACTGAAATACTGAAACGTTAGCGCTACTGATTCAAAACACGAGCGTCAGTGGTTGAATGTCAGAAGCGTGGTTTGAACGCCCCGCCCCCAGCCGAACTGAAGATTTTGATTGGTTTTGCACCCAGTCAGACCTGTCTGTTATTGGCTGAGAGGGCTTCAGATCTGTCTGTTTCTCTGTTATTGGCTGAAGGCTTCAGATATATGTCTGTGTTATTGGCTGAAGCGCAGTGCTCCACCGCAGTGGTTTGAAAAGTGTCTGTCAAATGTCAGCTTGCCCTGTTGCTCCGTCGGCACCTTTGTCAAAGTACTTTGTACTATGAAATATAAATGTAGAAAAGTTGAATATTTTATATTTAATTTACTCAAGTAAGAGTAAAAGTACCATAATGTAATTATACTCAAGAAAGTAGAAAAAAATGAAAAAATCTACTTAAGTACTGTAACGAAAGTATTTGTAATTAGTTACTTTCCACCACTGGTGATAATACAGTCAGCCAGTCATTACTGCTTAATATTTTTCTATAGGCTAATATGACGGTCTCACTGTATAATATCAAACATATTTCATGGCGGCTTACAAAATGAATGATTAAATAAAACATTACAACGTTTTGAATTAAAAATGTGTCCAAATGTATCATGATGAAAATGTTTGGGCCTTTTCAACTTGCGTTCTCTCAGAAGTTTAATTTTATGTTTTTGAGTTACAATAATCTCTGTGTTTGACTTACATGTTTTGTTCTACAACTTGAATTTCATATTTACAAATCAATGAGAATTCAAGATGTTTTAGCACTATAAACGTATTAAGGAAGCAGGCCTATTAATTGTGTCACTCCACAATCAATTGCAAGTAAACACAATCCTCAGCAAGGTTATGCATATGAATAAATACGACAGTTTATTCTCACAAAGATGAAATATCCAAACCCCACACCTATCAGATTACAAAATGTAATGATCATAGTTAAATGTCATTCAACTATGGAAGCGTGTATTTTTAACTGGGTGTCTTTACATGTAGAAATCCCTTGAGGGGTTCATTTAATGAAGATCATGCATGATGACACTTACCTGACTGTTACAAACGATAAAAGCCTGTTAAATCTGAACTGTCATTACAGGTAAAGAACAAAAACTGAAACTCCAAAGGGAAACTCGAGATGAATGTTAAGGTGAGAAACGACAATGTTTAACACACTAAACTGATTCAACCATTTAAACTGTTTACCTCAAGGTTACCGCAAATCAGCAATTTTAGAACGTTTTGGACACAATACAAGAGACAGATTGGGATTTGTTGTTGTTGTTTTTTTGGCAGTATAAACTCTACACAGTTCCAATCAGAAGAAGACAAGCTACAAAGTTCACAAATGCGTACCACAAAATATACAGTAGACCTGGAGGGCATTAAGCATACATACAGACATAAAGTAGGACACCTTTTTCGAAACAGCGTCTTCTTTCTCTGCAAAACCAGCTAAATTTGCAAAAACATTCAGTAGTTAAGACATGTAGCCTATATCCTCTTTGAGAAAAACGTATTTTTCCTTTTACAATATTCTAAAAAATGGTGTTCAAATATCTTGGTATGCAAATATTGACCATAACTCTAAATCACACATCGCACTGACAGAACATATGAGTACATTTTGCTAAATTATATCAATAAATGTGAAAAATAGCATTGAGATAAAAAGTACAATAAATTCCATGAGGAGTCAGAAACAGAGGCCTTAAAATGGCCATCATACTTTTTCCAGTGTTTGAGATGTTCAGAGATGTATTAGCTCAGGTTGCATGTGTCTAGTGGACAATTAAAGCATACCAATTCATAAACACTCAACTACATACAACAAGAAAAATGTTATATCCAATCAAAACCCTTTCCCACACTCCACCAATCTCATTTCTCCTCAGTCCCCTCTTTAACCTCATTCAATTGTAATTAACCTGCTGCATAGACAATCTAGAATCACTGTTTTGTTGAAAAAGCACTGCATGTATGTGTATACGTGTATATTGAGAAATTGCGTAGTGTTTGAAAAACTGGGTCTCTGGGTGTTGCTCTGACACGCAGAAGACCCAACTCAAAGAACAGCAGATTGTGAACCTGTTATTTGAAGCAAATAACAACGCTCATGGCTTTGTTAAACATTAGGGCCTGGGAAAAAAATGACAGGGTGTTCAACAACATAGTGATTCTAAAATGTTCCAGCTGTGCCATCTGAACAACAGTGTGCTATTACTGAGAAAGATACAAAATAGATATATATGCAAAACACAAAACCCTGGAACATCACATACGAGCTTAAAGAAATAGCTTTTACACTCAATTTTCATATTTTGGTTTAAAAAACAAAACAAAATGAAAGCTGCAATGAATATCAAAATTGATGTATAACAAAAAAATATTATCTGTAACAACAGTGGAAAAATGATCTGTCCCTTAATCTCAGATTTGAAAGGTATAGTTCACCCAAAAATGAAAACTGTCATCATGTACTCACCCTCATGTCATTGCAAAGCTATATTAGAAGATATATATAGACCTACATTAAAAAAAAAATCTGTTCATACAATGAAAATAAGTGACTCCACTAACTTAAATTATGTAGAGTTGAAACTCTTCAAAATATCTTCTTTTGTGTTCCATAGAGATTTGGAATGACATGAGGATGAGTAAATTATGACACAATTATTTTTTGGCTGAACTATGCCTTTAACAACTAAACACAGAGCAACAACTTAAAAAAAGAAAAGGCATTTAATTTGAAAGGTTTCTCTAAATGTATAAATAATGCCAACCTAGTGATATTAATAGTGTTGGTAAAAGAAATTGAAGAAAAGTGTATTGAGACCGCATGTGCATTTAGATTTGTGCTCATTAAGTAGATAGTTTCCAATTACTTTTTAGCACTTTAATCATTCAGAAACAAGAGTTCAGGAGAGAATATAAAACTAATGAACGCTTAATCCCACAAAGAGCCATTTTAAAAGACAGAAACCCAGAAGATATGCCTGACCTGTCCCACTACTAACCCATGTTTAATAATTAAAGAGTTGGGTTAAAGTCTTTGAACATGTTCAAGCTTGTCGAGTTAAATTCAGTGCAGTACAGAGAAAATGAGATGATTGAGTTAGTTCTGTAATTCTGAACCACTTCCACAACTCAAGACTTGTGAGTTGTTTTGAGAGAGATTCTCACACACTTTCATTCTTTGTGTCACCTCTGGCTTTTGGTTTAAGCTCAAAACAGGTTTAAGACAATCCAGTGTGGAAATTGATTTACAGTGTGGGTCTTAAATATGGGTAAAAACATAAATGTTTGACTGAAGAACAGAGTTTGAGCATTTCACCAGTGTTAAATGTACAGCCGGACAGTATATGTAATGGCACATCCATCTGCTCCATGCAGATCATGACCAAAACATATAGGGTCTATGACTCGGGATAATGGTATGTGTGCAATTTTCAATCAAAAATGTACACAGTAAGTGCAGTGTGTAATGCAAAAAGTGGCGGTACTGCACTACTCAATGAACATGAACTAATCAACATGGGTGCA
>JAQIUQ010002850.1:85000-337500 GCA_030378365.1 Hybognathus amarus
CTAACCCACAAACACACACATAACGAGGCCCATCAAAGAGATGAAGATGAACACGCACACACACTCTAAAGTGACTGCACAAGCTAAACATTTGACAGCACGCTCAAGTATGAAAGGAAAGGACAACAGTGTTAAGCGACAAACACCCCAGACACAGAGTGGAAGGAAAGAGAGGAAGGTAAAATAGAACAGAATCCTTTATTGTCCCAAACAAGGGAAAAGTTAAAGGTGCACCATCAACAAAATAGAGGACAGACATCATACAAATATCACATACGTAATACAATATATAATATACACAGTGTTTGGAAACAATACATAATATACAGTGTAAAGAGCTGAAGAGTTAGATTATGGAGTATGTACAAGAAAGAGTCCTGAGAGGAAGAGGAGGAGCAGAGAGAGCTGGGACAAGTGTCTACCTCGGTTAGCGGCATTGGGATCTTGGGCTTTTTCTGCATCTGCACAGATGAAATAAAAAAAATGAGGTTTGGATAACAGCTAACATTTTACACAAGTCTGGGTCTGTTCAAGAGACAAGGTATGTTCAGAATTGCACACTAAATGCTATTTATTACAATTATTTGCATTAAGTATGCAGAAGCCTCATGCCCAATTAAATTGTGAGCTGATAGTTTGAATTCAATAGAGATATTACGTAATTTAATTTCCAATCATACTTCAAAGGGGTCATATAATGCCATTTTCATACAAGTTCATTTGATTCTTTAGGGTCTAAATGAAAAGTTTGTAATATACTTTAATTTAAAATTCTCATTAGTATTGTAAGTAAACAAGAGAATTTGACCTGGTCAAAAACAGCTCTGTTTTCAGCATGCCGTTTCAGTGCATATGCCTTTAAATGATAATGAGCTTCGCTCACCCCACCCCTCTTTACTGTGGGTGTTTTCACAACACATGTGACAACAGTTGATGGTATATTTTGGAGAGAGAATGGCAGCGGGAGTCTCTGAGGACACATCTGTGCGAAATTACGCTCGTGGGGAATATTCCCTTCGAAAACAAAACCCAGCCACTGTGTCTTCAGCGGTTCGGATTTAGGAACATCAAAATGACTGTTTTCATTATTACACCTATGAACAGAAACACCACATTTGCTTAGACGCCATTCTGCTCCAGCGTATCAACAATGTCGGAATATGATACCAGCTGAGCTCGCTCAGGGCGAGCATGTGTTGAAACGCTGCTGTCAATCAACAATCGTGGGAGGGCGTCCATTTTATTGATGTCACAAAAAGAACGGCTCAATTTGAGGCAGGGGAAAACGTATAAGGAGATTGACACAAAAACACTGGATAGCTTTTTATCATTATGATGGTTGTGTACAGGCACTGCCAACACACATTTCAGTAAAATCACCTTGAAAAAGTGCATGTACCATTATATGACCCCTTTAAAGTTAAACTGATGAAATTTCAGAGGTCTACACAATTCATCTGGATTTGTGTTGTTGAAAATATCTGAGTAAATACAGCACTGCTCAGAAGTTTGGGATCATTTAAAAATAATATATATATGAAATCCTGATTTTAAATTGTAATAATTTTTCACAACATTTCTATTTTTACAGTATTTTTGATCAAATGAATGCAGCCTTGGTGGGCATAAGAGTCTTCTTTTAAGAGAATTGTACAATCTCCAAACTTTTAATCAGTATAGTGAATAAAACGGAAATGATTCTGAAGTGTGCATGACTTAAGATTTGACATAGCAACATCAATGCACGCTGTTTAATATTCACGAGTATGCCTTTTTTATAAAGTGATTTAGCTCTTTGCCCATAATTCCACCCTCTAAAAATTATATATCAGTTTAAGATGACCAATAACATTTTGTGAAAAAGTGCAGCATACAGCCAGAGCACACTGCGTAAGATACGGTATCCCACAATCCACTGTGCACTCGTCCTGCACAAGTGTATTAAATGAACTAGAAGCAACATCCATGATTTTTTAGATATTCAACGATTTAAGAATATAAGAAGATTGCCAAAATTCTCACATTCTTACACAAAATTTGACACAAAAAAACCTTCATAATAACAGTATTCATATTTACATGAGATAGCTGGTTTCTACAGGCTAAATTAACCAGACAACAATATGGTCATGTGACTGTGTCCCAAAGTACTTTCTGAACCAGATACTAGATAAAACTGGAAGTTTCTGTCGGAAATTTACCCATTCATTGCTGGATTACGAGTGGGGTTATTTTAAACCCAGTAGTATTCCAATCCTACCATTGCCTCAGTTTCTATGAGTAGGTAGCACTAACCTGATTTGATGGACACCTTTAAGTGCCTGCTGTTTTTTCCATGGTCATTGTATGCGTCACATGTCACACCATTTGCCAGAACCGCCGCTGTGGCCTCAAGAGTGACCGTGCTGATCACCCTATTCCCCACTACGGTCACTGACTACACACAGACAGATGAATAACATTACAAAATACAATAAATACAGAACAGTTTTCTCTGATGTAAAGATCAAGTTCAAACCAAACCTATTTGGAGCAAACAAACACACCTCTTTGCCAGAAGGTTTCCAGGTGAATTGTGAAGGAGGATAGCCAAGAGCAGAGCAGTTGAGAGTGACCATCTCTCCCACCTTAGTTACCGAACCATCCCTGCGAAGAATCAATCTCAGGAGCACCTTCAAAACAAATAATGTGTTTATTATAAGTCACCAGTTAATTTGCTTTAAGCCTGTCTTTGAGTTGTTGTAAATTTCTTGGTATATTTGTCAGCTGTTCAAAGAGGCATAAAATTAAACCTTCTACATGATCATCCTAATCTACTTTTCATCTAATCCATCCAAATGTTTGGGTGAGGACACTAAACGTGTTATCTCTTTTAATAGCACAAAAAAGCTGTTTGGACAGGAGATATCAAGAAACTAAAAACATAATATATAGTCTAAATAGCTACATAGAATAATGGCATGGAATAATTTGGCGTTTTTTTATGATTATGAACACAAATTAGGATACAAACCAAATTATTTAAATCCATGAAACCACAAAATCTGGCATGGAGGTTTTTATATAATTACACCATATTTGGCTGTTATTTTTATTGTATATAAGTAGGATAAAACCATGTGACTCGGATGTTGTTTCTGCAACAGCTTCAGCTCTTTTATGAACGAGTGAGGGATTTCAGACACAGCAACAATGAGTCGACAATGAGAGTCAATTACTGTCCTAAACTTCCCAGCGCTATCCATATGGCTCTGAAAACAGTGGCTGCATCCTACGCAATAGCCATGGCCTCATATTCATCATATGTGCTGTGGAATTTATCGTATGAGCTGTGGTACAGTGTGGAGTTTATGGACCACACTGTAAATTCCTCACCATCCTTTCGTGGTAAACAGGAACGTGTGAACTACACCCATGAATACTATAAATGACATGAAAGCGTAAAGAACAAAACCAGGAAATCAACAGTAGAATGTAAGCTTTCCTGATTGTACAGATGAGATTGATGGCACACTGCCTAGTGTTAATGTATATGTCACATAATGCAGGACAACAAAGTGTTTAACTCATGTTAGAGTTGTATTATAGGAATTAGTTCAACAGTGACTGCTCACACTGCTACGTGGCCTTGGAAATATATCTCCCATTCATTTTCACCACAGGCATTTCAGGAAGTTGCCTTGAACCAAATTAAAGTGCACAGAGCAAAAGGATTCAAAAACGAGTGAGTTTTTTTGTTCTTTTGATGCAGTTTTTTTAAACAACTCTACTGTTTTAATGCAACTTCCCAAATTTGTCTAGCTAAGCAAGCTTGGACTCTTTAAACATTCAGGAATACTTATCAGAATATAACTATTTACAAGAATGCAAATGAGCAGCTTGATTAAAGTCAAGAAAATGTGTTACTTTCTTTACACCCTGAGTTTGGGGTGTAAAATAAATAATTTGTATTGCGGAAGCAAACTGTTATGGATCATAATTAGCTGTAAATGTGAATGTTGACAGTGCCATTAAATTTGTAAGCATTTAGTGTACTGCCAGAATACAGAATAATTTAGCTGGTTTATGAAGAGACAAACATTCCCATCATCCTTCAAGAATGATAAACACAAAGATCAGCATCAATTACACACCTAATGTGCTTTCTTTATCGCCATTGTAGTTTGTCTTTAATTGTTTCATAATGTTGTTTTATTTCATTTTTGATATGGAGTTTTTGAATGGTGTTTTATTACTATTGAGCTCAACTGGTCATCCATGACACTGACCTGACCAACATTTTAATGGTCTTACAATTGCTGCAATTTACTACTAGATTAAACCGCATTCCAATAACACACTTTCCTTCTGCCGTTAGACTCCTACCTGCATCTAAATAATGTTCACACAACGGAAACCAGCTAACAAGCATTGATTGTTTGTTGACAACTCATGTTCCATTTCTTGAATGCAACCTGTTTTGTCATTGATGACAGCTTGTATTGACACTCTGCACGGATCAACCACAATAAAGCAATATGTGTCCATGTATGCACTTATTACCTCTGACGTTAAGGGTGACATTGGCTTGTTTTTGGAGACCTGGCACTGAAGGTACAGCTCCGACACATATATACACACCAGCTTGAGCCAGAGTCACTTCCTCGATAGTCAACACACCTGAGTTCACCAATGTCTTTGAGTCCTATGAAATACAGCGATATAAAATGAGATGTTGATTCAAATGAGATCTAGTATAACCCACTATTTCTATTAGCCAAAAAGTATATATCCATATAATATGAACAAGAAATAAAATAATAATAATTTGTCAACCTTGTGTCATTCCAAACCCATAATACTTTATTGTGATGGTCCCTTTTACACATTCTGTTGACTCACACATGTCTGTGTTAGTAGAGTATTGTAGACTGGTAGAGTTAGGGTCAGAATAAGTTGACATGTACTTGCAGTTACTTAGTACAATATCTGCTGAAGGGCCAACACAAAGTGTTGGCAGATATTAAGTCTACTAATACTTTAACCAGAGTTAATTGACATGTAGATTCAAAGTTACTTATAGTCATTAGAATGTATGTTGGAGGACCATCACAGTAAAGAGTTAACAGATATTAAGCAGACATTCAACTAATACTCTAATGAGAGTTTGTTGACACATACGAGCAACATTACTTATAGTGAACAGAATGTACAAAGGGGACCTTCAAAATAAAGTGTTACAGACAAAAATTAATAGAATTTTAATTATATTGGAGGTTTCCGTCCCTCCATTGAAAGTCCAGGTGACCAAAACTTAAAACATTAAAAAAGTTCATACAAGTGTCTTAAATTGAATCCATATAAATCAAGCGGTTTAATCCAGGTCTTGTGAAGACATGCGGTCGCTTTATATACAACCTGTCATGTTTACTATATGCGATGTGTATGTGTGTTTTTATATGTAAATACAAGCTAAAAATAAATCTGTTAATTATATAAAGCAAAAGTTTCTCTCCACAAGACTTGAATTAACACATTGATTAACTTGTTGGATCTTTTATGTTTGGGTTCACATACTTTCAATGGGCAAGTTTCATTAAAGTTTCATTAAATCACCCAGCTTTCAAGTTTCATTAAAACTATTTTAATTTCTGTTTCACCAAAGTCTAAAGGGTTTGTACCAATATGAAGGGTAGCAAATGATCCAAGTGAGGAACAACTGGAGAGGGGATGGAAGCTTGAAGTTTATACTTGCCTTTATCCAGTGCACGGTGTAGGCATCAGATGACTTGGTCTTACACAGAAGCTCTACAGCATCTCCTTTAGAAACAAACAAGGGGCCTGCTGGAGTCACTTCCACAGGGTCAATATCTGACAGAGCGAAACAAGAATATATGTATCTATGAGGTGATGGAAAATTCAACTGAACGGGAATTGAACAAATTATAATTTTTTTAACCCCCACCCTCAAACATTACTGCCAAACAAGCTAAAAGACAAATCATCCGTTTTGTCATTTCTTACATTGTGTCAACCCATTTTTTACAGTATATGTGTCTACTCTGTGCAAGTCTTGTCTAACGCTGACACTGCAAACTCTTTTTTTACTGTTCTGTAAATCTTGTCTGAATCGAAGGTTTAACAAAGAATCAGTTGTACATGTCATTAAATAACTTGCCCACATTTGTGTTTATCATAGAGTTTGGAAATTACTTACAGTGCACGCTTAAGCGTAGAGTTTTGGTAAGTTCGACACTTGGTAATGCATCAAAGTCCTGAGCTTCACACGTATAGGTCCCAATATCATTTCGAGTAACACTCTTCAAATGTAATGTGCCTTTCTGTCCGCTTAGTGATGAGTCCTTACAAGTGAGAGTAAATACAGAAGTTAAAATAATATACTAGATCATTTGGTTGTGATTTACATATTACATGGCCTCTCACCTCTTTAGAAAATTCAAATTCTGGCTGAGGGTTTCCATCGGTCTCACACACCATCTCCACATCATCCCCCTCTTTGATTGGCCCCTGATTCTTCAATTTAAAGTCAACTTTTTCTGTCGAATCTGATTGGAGGAGAGCACAGGATGAAGAGTTTGATTCGTATAGTTGACGCATGAGGCATGGGTTACTGTTTTTTATAAGTGTGTGTCTGACTCACAGAGCAATGAGAGTTTGAATTTATCAGAGTTCTCATGTAGGGTTTTGTTTTCGGGCATGTAATACTCCACTGTGCAGTGGAAGACTGATTTGGCATCGGCTTTAACCGGCTGCATGTACAGTGTGCTGGTGATGGTGAACAGGCCTGAGGCTTCCTTTACCAAACTAGGTATCGTATACGTTTCTGAGAAAACAGAGGAACAAGATTACATTTTTTATAGTAAGAGATCTAAAAAGTGTGGGAGGAGTAGCAGAATGCTAATTTAACAAATACATTATATTTGTATATATATTATAAAAGTTATATATATTATAACTGCTTACAATTTTAGGGTCTGTAATTTTTTATGTTTTGGAAAGAAGTCTCTTATTCTCACCAAGGGTGACATTTTTTTTTGATAAAAATACAGTATAAAATAACACCGTCTCATCCCAAGACGTCATATAACTGACGTCTTGGTACGTCTTTTGAACATTCGTCAAACTTCTGTCTTTTTAGGGTACCCTTTAACGTCAGTTACATGGCGATCCTGGGCGTCATACAACTGACGCCTTACCTTTAACGTCATTTAGGTGACGGGGTAGGTTTAGGGGTAGGTTTAGGTCTGTAGGGTTAGGATAAGATAACGTCATCTAACCGACGTAAAAGGGTACCCTAAAACGGCAGATGTTGACGTATGGTCAAAAGACGTCCCAAAACTTCAGTTATATGACGTCTTGGGATGAGACTGCGCTGTATAAACAGTAAAATTGTTAAATTAGATCACTATTTCAAATGACTGTTTTCTATTTGAATGGTAGAGAGTATAAGTTCCCCATTTGAATCCCACATTTTTGGACCCCACTATGATTTCAGTAATACTGCAATGTGCGGGAAAGAAAATTTAAAGGACTTGAAAGAGCCGACTTATTCTAGATTCTGCACTTACTTTGCTTTTGATTCTTTTCATCAGGCAGAGGATTGTCATCTTTAAACCAGATAATACTGAGGCTGAGGGTAAGCATTTCTGCTGGTACACTTGCCCACCTAAACAAACATTCCACAGAAATTTGACATGCTAGATGTTGTTATAAGATTTTTGACCAGCTTTTCATTAAGTCATTGTAAGGCTGTAAGAAATATACATTTCAAGACTCATAGCTATCATATATAGCTAAAAACATCTAGATTCACCTCAGAGGAGGAAGTATTGTCATGACTGACAGTGATGGCCTGATTATTGTCTGTTATCACCGGCTTCTCTGGAGCAACTGTGAGAGAAAAAGGGAAGATCATTTTCATTAATAACTTAAATCAAGTCTGAGATATGGTTTCCTAAACCAATTACATGCAAATGGACACTGCAATTGGCCATATAAATACCACCACATTGAGGTAGAACTCAATGAAAGAATCATGACAGCTGATAATTGGCTCTTTAAAATGTGTGCTAAACCATATATACCCATTTATAATTTTCATCTTCAACTTTTTATCATTATTTTAATGAATAACTGCTGCCATAATCAAAAGAAATCTCACAAACACCTCTTTTAAATAAAATTCAGTTTATCACCTGCTTTTTATGGGTGGTAATACCTTAACGTTAAACGTGTCAGTCAAATTGTGCTGAGTTTTGTAAATATGGCACAATATAATGAGCCTAATTTGCATGCAAAGGCACGATTGTATCGAAAGAATGACATTCACTCAACTTAAGAGCTAGTTGGTGAATAACACTCTGGAATAAGGCACTGAAATATCTTTTTAAAACAAAACTGAATTTGCTGCTTAATTTTGCTCATGGAAACATGAATATTTAGCTAAATATGTTAAAAAGCAAACATTAAGATGCATTAACACTATGACACTTCCAGCTCCATTTCCAAATCATGCTGGAGCCACTCCCCTACCCACCAATTCACACGCAAGGTCACCATATCACTGCTCCCAGCTGTCATCTGGTTCAAAAATAAACTGAATCATTTCTAATAACATTAACAGTCATGGCATTCTTCCCAGTGTACTTAGTTTTGGCCGGTCTCTCAGTCACCAAAGCATCGCCCTCATGTCTTAATCTTTCTCAAAAATATTTTAAAAAGACACTTAATATAAAGACCTAGAACAGAGAACATGTGTGAGTTTGCACGGAGATACATGTCTCTTCTCTTTCTACATAAGGACATGTCCCTCTGGTGCAGCCATTAGCCATGAAGCAGGCAGCAGCATTTGTCTCCAGGGAGGAGATGCCATTGTTTTCCAGTCCCACTGCTCTCATTCACAATTATTACAGCATTACTGCCTCTCTCGCTCCATGCAGTCTTGGACAGAAAATGAACAAAGAGTCTGTTCTGATTTTTTGTCTGATCTGCACACACACACAATTGTCTGGTTTTTCATAAAGTGACCCTATCACACACAGCTGGGGGAGGGCCTCTAAAGAAATGAATTTCTGAGCAGGGGGCTGAAAGTTCAATACCATCTAATGCAGGCCAATTAGAGACACAAAATAATAATAATAATAATAATAATAATATAAAAATCTATAAACCGTGATAAATTAAACATACCATAAATCGTGATAAATATGCCATGTAGCCTAACTGAGGTCTATAATATATAATATACATACAGTGTTACACCACCTTTTACAGTAAACTCAAAGTTCATCCTATGAAATGGGTGCCATCTCATATCTAATAGTGATTAAATATAGATGTATGTTTAAAAGTAACAATTTCTTAAACACTTTTGTCTTTTTACAGTATAATGTCAACCATTTGAGAAGATTTATTTGGTAATCATATTAAAATATTTATATACATTTTAATATAATGAACAATTAAATCTTGTCAATTTTTTCAGAAACCATAAAATCCATTAAAGAGTGGAACGTTCAAAATAACAGCATTCATTTCAAACTGAAATCTTTTGTAACATGATAAATGTGTTTACAATTTAACATTTTAATGCATCTTTGTTGAATAAAAGTATGAAAAACTTCTGAAAAGTAGAATATTAAACGACTCTTAGGTCAGTGCTCAATGCACAGAGCTCTTTGGCTCTCATAATTCTTGAAATGACATCCATCAAACATGACAAGTCCAATCACTCTATTAATCAATAGTGTCAAATGCAATCTGTACGGCCATAATTGACCCCGGGCCAACTCACAAACAACACCCAAGACTAATGAATAGGGGTAAAATGGCTGGCCATATGTCCCATTGAGTTTATGGAAATTGAGAGTGGACAGGATACAAGCGATCCAAACAAGTATAGGCTAAGCTAATAAAGAAACAAGAAATATGACATGCAATCATTTTCAGTCAGACTTACAGAAAACCTTGACCTGGGTCTCAGCGTCAGACACCCCCAAAGGCCCTGCGGTCACTTGGCAGAAGTAGCTTCTCTCATCATCCACGATGACTGGGGAGATGGAAATGGAGAAGTCCTCTCCTATGATTAAACGGTCTGACAACGGTGTGCCAGCTTCAACATCAAAACCTTGCGAAGACTTGTAAGCGATTTGCTTTCTTGCACCCGAGACTTCCTGAGGATGATGGAAACACAAATTCATCAATGCAGTACAGCATTTGGTCATTAAGAGTCATTAACTACTATGTACTTACATCAAAAATGAAATAATTGTACAATGCAATTATTTATTTTGTATGTTGTATTGTAAATTACTTTTGTTGTTGAGGTGGGTTAAGGGTTAAGGTTAAGGACAAGTTTGGTGGTATGGTTAGGTTTAAATAAGGGTTAAGGGTTAAGGAAAGGGTAAACAGTGTAACTTTTTTTAAAGCTACACTGTGTGATTTTTACCCCCATATGACCATCCAGAGAATATTAGTGTCTGTTCCTCTCAATTCCGATTTTGTTTTAACTCCTACGGTGGCCAATGTAGTCTAAAGTTAACATGGCTTCCAGTTCGACCTCCTCCATGAGTGTTAGAGAGATAGTTCGGCCAAAAATGATATTTAACACATGCATTACTCACCCTCAAGCCGTTCGAGATGCATATGTCAATCTTGTTTCAGACGAACACATTTTCAGTTATTTTCGAAAATGTCTTAGACCCTAAGACATGGAAGTCGGCGCACGTAGCGTAGAGTGACGTCGTGACGCTGGAACGTTTCCTACGCTGACGTCCTACCTCGTACGTCTTCCTCTGTATGGAAGTTCGGCGTACATAGCGTAGGAACCGCCATGACGTCGTGATGTTTCCTATGCTACGTTCTACCTCGTACGCCGACTTCCATCACCCGTGAACGTGCGTCGACTCGTTGCCGGAAGTCAGATATTTTAATTTCTAAAGTTTTAAATATGTATATTTTTACGACAATAACACACAGATTACCCTCAGAAGGCCTTCGTTTTGGATTGCTTTTGTGAAGGATGTATGCACATTTTTGGGACTTGAAGGAGCTGGACCCCATTTCTTCACATTATATCCACTGAAGGGTCTAAGACATTTTCTAAAATAACTGAAAATGTGTTTGTCTGAAACAAAATTGACATATGCATCTCGAACGGCTTGAGGGTGAGTAATGCATGTGTAAAATATCACTACTGGCCGAACTATCCCTTTGACTCAAACGTAAACGCGAAGGCGAAGCTTGAATTAATGGGTATGTCCCTCTTTGGCTAATGTACTTTCAAGATGGAGGGGCAACATGGCGACCGACATTAGAACCCATTAACCGTATGTATTTTCAATGGCATATTATACACTATAGACTACGAGATATTATATTATACACTACGAAAATAGTTTATTACTTGAACGAAGCACATATATGTTTGAAAGAACTAAGTGTTTTTAGCTAAGAATAAACTAAAAGAGTTACAGAGTGTAGCTTTAAATAAAAACAGCTGAAATGACATGCAGTTTTTTAAGTATGTGCATTGTGCATGTGCATTGTATCAAATTATTTATTTAAATGTAAAAGCAGTAGTTAAAGACACTGAATATAAAGTGAGACCCAGCGCTTTACATGATCCATATATAAAATAAGAAAAGCAAAACAAGTGAAAGAAATTCAAATGAAAAAAAAAGGGTCATTCTAAGTCATTCATGTACTCACAATGTACCACTGGACCACAATGTTAGAGGTGGGATTAGAGATGGTGTAGTTGCAGGGCAATTTGGCGGTCTCTCCTTTAATCACTTCCACCTTTGGAGTCACAGTGACCTTTACAGAAGCCAAACATACTGTAAAGAGAAAGAAAAAGAGACCAAAAATTACTTGTGTGATAGCAATGACGTCTATTTTAATTGAGAATGTTTTTTGTTTTGATTGTTTTGGCGGGAAGGATTGAGGGCTGAATGGGCGGCAGTGAACAACACTCATAATAATAACTTGCCAGACGGCTTTTCACTGCAGCGGTCTCGGAGTCACACGCAGTGAGAAATGATCCACACGCTGTGAGACTGAAACAGCCATTGTGTTCCCGCTGCCTCCAAACATGAAGCCCAGCTGCACAGAACCAGGTGCAACACAGAGCAAGAACAAAACACTGCCGATAACCCTTTGCTCTCGTTAAATCAGGTAGTAAAAGTCCACAGTAGACCTGGGTGATATTTTTTATAATCCCCAATATATTTACAATGATTTTGAAGGCAATTCAAAACTAAGCAACATAATGAATATTGAAATGCATTTTTAATTTTATTTTCTCCATATTTCATTTTATTTTTTTTCTAACAACTTTTTTCTGTTATACAGCTGTTCAGAATATTGGGTTTTGGTTTTGGTTTTTAAGTAAAAAAACAAAACAAAAAAAAAACATTCTCAGCAAGAATTTATTCATAGAATGTATTATATTTTATATATTACTCAATTTATTTTGGTAAAAAAAGTATAAACATTAATATTGTTAAATAACATTTCAATACCTGTTTTCTATTTGAATATATTGTTAAATGTGATTAATTCCTGTGGTCAAAGCTGAATTTTCTGCATCATTACTCCAGTCTTCATTGTCACATGATCCTTCAGAAATTATTCTAATATGCTAAATTGCTGCGCAAGAATAATAAATCAAACAAGCAAACAAACAACTGTAGAATAGAACTAGATTTTACAATATACTCCCAAACTCAATGAAACCCAGATTAAGAATTGTTGTGTATGTAAAATGGACATAAAGTTGCCTTGTTTAGAAAGATCACAAGAGTGGCATCCAGACAGACAATAATCTCTTCTAAGATCCTCCCTCTTCCCTAGATCCCTCTGGCTGACACCACACATAAACACTCCCACCAGCAGATTCTCATGACTTCCACCCGGAGCACAGAACCCAAACAAACAGCTCATGATCACTCTTATACAGTACATGCTGCACTCTAAAAAAATGCTGGGTTATTTCAATCCAAATTTGGGTCAAATATTGACAAACCCATTAATTGGGTGAACATTTTAAATTACATTTTTAACCCAACATTTGGGTTTGTCCATATTTTCTCAAAATTAAGGTTAAAACAACCCAGCAGTTTTAAGAGTGTGTTTGAGAGGTTAAAACCAGTTCAGAAGAGAGCAACTTCACATACTAAGCTCTACAGAAACAGTGAAACAAAGAGAGGCTGTACTTTAAAACTAAATCAGCACAACACATAAGCCAAAGCATAGCATTCAGAATCCAGAAGTTGAAGGGTTCTAGCACTCATCCCTGATATGGACAACACAAATCATCAAATGTCGAAGTCAAAATGATTTGTACTGTATATTCACTACAACATTGTATAGCTATTTGCGTCAATAAGGTAAGAGTGCTTACAAGTGTGTGTGTGTGAGTGTGAGAGAGAGACACATTCCTCTTGTGATTGACAGAACGCTTCACAGATCTCAGTATATTATAGCAGGGTCAAAGGTCTCTCTGTCTCCCATACAATGTTTTCCCCTGTAGTCTATATGACATTCAAAAACAACACTCCTTTTTCATATCCTTTCTCATATTAACTGTCTCCCTTGATTTTACCCCCTCCTACATCTCTCCCACTCACTATCTGGCCCTGTCCCAAATGCCAGCCTTTGCAGTGGTGATGTAATTCATCACCGACTGTTTTGTAATATCCACTGAGAGTAAAGAGTGATCCAAAAGTGAGGGCAAAGGTCATTGCAAGGTCACAAGTTCACAAAGAACTGTTCACACCAAAGATGGGAACTACAATAACAATACATTTTAATAATTATTTAATTAATAATAATATAATTCATTATTATTTTTGAGGATATGATAGTTCGCTCAATTTTTTTTTTAAATAAAAATGCAAATTAGAATCCATCCTCCTTTAAAGAGGTTGAGCATTTAATGTAGTAGACAACCCATGGTTGTTAGGAATGCTTTGGAAACCTTTGGAAAACGCATCTTTTTTACAATGGGTGCGGAAAGTATTCAGAACCCCTTAAATTTTTCCCTCTTTGTTATTTTGCAGCCGTTTAAGTTCGTTTTTTTCCAACCCGATCTCACGGGGAATTTGTACGAATTTTACCAGGTGGCTAATTCGTAACAATTCATACGACCTCACTCGTACAAATTAGTACGATTTTGCTAAATCGTACATATTTTACAAATTGGCCAATTCGTATGAATTTGTACGAATGACCTACCCCTAACCCCGCCCTAAATCTAACCGTCACGTGGGTTTAGACAAATCGTACGATTTTGTACGAGTGAGGTCGTACAAATTAGTATGAATTAGCCACTTTTTAATCACTCGTACGAATTGGTCGTGAGATAGGGTAGTTTTTTTCCCTCATTATAGTACACACAGAATCCCATATTGACAGAAAAACACAGAATTGTTGATATTTTTGCACATTTATAAAAAAAAACCTGAAATATCACATAGTCCTAAGTATTCAGACCCTTTGCTGTGACACTCAGCATGTTTTAACAATTTTAACATTAATTTAACTCAGGTGCTGTCTATTTCTTCTGATCATCCTTGATGGTCCTACACCTTCATTTGAGTCCAGCTATGTTTGATTATACTGTGTTTGATATGATATATACACTCACCGGCCACCTTAATCTAAGTACACCTGTCCAACTGCTCGTTAACACTTAATTTCTAAGCAGCCAATCACATGGCGGCAACTCAGTGCATTTAGGCATGTAGACATGGTCAAGACAATCTCCTGCAGTTCAAACCGAGCATCAGTATGGGGAAGAAAGGTGATTTGAGTGACTTTGAACGTGGCATGATTGTTGGTGCCAGAAGGGCTGGTCTGAGTATTTCAGAAACTGCTAATCTACTGGGATTTTCACGCACAACCATCTCTAGGGTTTACAGAGAATGGTCCGAAAAGAAAAAACATCCAGTGAGCGGCAGTTCTGTGGGCGGAAATGCCTTGTTGATGCCAGAGGTCAGAGGAGAATGGACAGACTGGTTCGAGGTGATAGAAGGGCAACAGTGACTCAAACAACCACCCGTTACAACCAAGGTGGGCAGAAGAGCATCTCTGAACGCACAGTACGTCGAACTTTGAGGCAGATGGGCTACAGCAGCAGAAGACCACACCGGGTGCCACTCCTTTCAGCTAAGAACAGGAAACTGAGGCTACAATTTGCACAAGCTCATCGAAATTGGACAATAGAAGATTGGAAAAACATTGCCTGGTCTGATGAGTCTCGATTTCTGCTGCGACATTCGGATGGTAGGGTCAGAATTTGGCGTCTGACAACATGAAAGCATGGATCCATCCTGCCTTGTATCAACGGTTCAGGCTGGTGGTGGTGGTGTCATGGTGTGGGGAATATTTTCTTGGCACTCTTTGGGCCCCTTGGTACCAATTGAGCATCGTCTGCAACGCCACAGCCTACCTGAGTATTGTTGCTGACCATGTCCATCCCTTTATGACCACAATGTACCCAACTTCTGATGGCTACTTTCAGCAGGATAATGTGCCATGTCATAAAGCTGGAATCATCTCAGACTGGTTTCTTGAACATGACAATGAGTTCGCTGTACTCAAATGGCCTCCACAGTCACCAGATCTCAATCCAATAGAGCATCTTTGGGATGTGGTGGAACGGGAGATTCGCATCATGGATGTGCAGCCGACAAATCTGCGGCAACTGTGTGATGCCATCATGTCAATATGGACCAAACTCCCTGAGGAATGCTTCCAGCACCTTGTTGAACCTATGCCACGAAGAATTGAGGCAGTTCTGAAGGCAAAAGGGGTTCAACCCGTTACTAGCATGGGGTACCTAATAAAGTGGCCGGTGAGTGTATATATAGTTACACAAAAAGAAAGAAAGTCATAAAGGTTTGGAATGACATGAAAGCAAGAACTATCCCTTTAATATGTCTGTTTAAAACTCTCACTTCATTCTGATCAATACTACTTCTTTTCTGCCTAGGGGAGCAGCTGGACAGACAGAGGGGCAATTAAGGGGCAATTAGTGCCTCCTCTGTTCAACCTCCCCCTCAGCAGGGGCTGGATGGGGCGCGGCTCAAGGGCACGTGCGGGTGGGTGCGAGTCATAGCAAGTGGTAAAGATAATCGGATTTAAAGAAAGAAAGACAGCATGCGTGATCAGTGGCGAAAGAAGCAGATGGACAGGAGACTTTCTGACTGTGAGCAGCAGACACATCGACAGACACTCACACTGAGAGGAGACTGTACGTTTACACACACACACATACACACCACCACATTCAGTATTTATGAAGCGCATCAGGTTGGCACACTGCATTCTGAAAACTCAAGGCAGTTTTGAGACAGATGGATCATTTTAGTACTGGCAATTGCTGGCGTAGACAGTTACAGACAGAAACGGGCCAGTCAACTTCAGAGAGATGGAGAGCTGCCCCTAGAAAAATACTTCTGTTACACCCCTGAAGTTTTAAAAGTTTTAGCTGAAAACTATCCCTCACACACAGTCGCGCACACACAGTGGGAGAACAGACGCCACTGTGATAAGAGCCAGCTGCCTCTCCACTTCAACTTCCAAAACTTGTCTTTTTATTTATTTATTTTTTTACCTATTTTTACTAATCTAATCTTATATATCAGTTCTTGCCCTTGAATTTGATTGGCTCACTGAGCTGATAAACAGTTCAAAAGCACTGACATTTCACTGCTTCTATCAGTCTGTCTGTTTGCACGTTCCAGACAATTCTGTCAGTATATTAGTGGTGGTTATTTTTCAGTTACTGTTTCCACAGGTTACATCGCTATGCATTGCTTATAAAACTCACTGAATCATTTATTCAAACTATTGATTCATTTATAAACGAAAAGTGACTTATGAGTGAATCGTTGAATCATTCAGTCAATCGTTATTTAATTTCACCATGAAATCGAAATTGTAACATTTCAATAATCAAATAAGAACAGTCAGTTTATTATAATCTTATTTTTACTCATTATTTTTACTGAACAGTCAGTTTATTATAATTGATCAATCCACACACATCATTATTTTCTAAATTAACGTACCCTCTAATCTTTAAAATAAATCTAATATCTAATATCAAAATAATATTATTTGTGTTATGTTTTAAATATTCTTTCATAATATATTTAAGGCAGAGGTTATTTACTGTGTAAATTGTGATGTTTCTACCAAGTGTACAAAAGCAACAAATATCGGTAACGCTTCCTTTTACAGTACAGTACTTACAGAGTACTTACCTAGAAAGTACTGGCTAATATAGCCAGTGTAACTGGGTAAGTACATGAACAGGGGTAGGTTCAGGGTTAGTACTAATTATTACCCAGTAATTGTAGTTACTAAAATAAGTACATAGTATTTACATGGGTAACTGGACAGGAGCATTACCCAAAAATCATCTCTTTATACCAAGTGCAAATATCTATGATGCCATTCACAAAAAGAGTACAAAGTACGATAAATTGTGTAAGTAACAGTTGGCAGACTCAGTGCCATTTTAAATGTAAAAATGTGCCCTCCCCTCTATTTTATAACCTCCTTTTTAATGTTTTGGCTGGTGCCAACACATGCACACACAGAGGGACTGATGTATTATACAAATGAATGATGTGTACACAGTATTTTTCCACTGGGTGGACATACTGTACACTTTTGCAGGCCCGCACACACATGGTTTGATATGTGGAAAGGTGATCGCTCCCTCATGGCCAACAGCTTCAAATGTAAACTCAATTTTCCATTAACACCTTGTCATGGGTACATCATCTATCTCTTCTCTGATGGCTCAAGCAACAGGAGCAGCAGTAACTGCATGTGTTTCAATTGGTGCTCACATGTTTGAGTTCGGCTTGCAACAGTTGCCTCGCAAATCTTTTTCTTCAACATTTCAGAATGGCCTTAAGTAAAAAAAAAATAAAAAAAATAAAACAACAACACCACACTCCTTAAAGCTAGTATATTGTTGTTCACTGAAAAACTGAATTATCAATAGACTAGTTTATTAGTGTGTTTGTATGCTGCACATAGGTTATAAACTGTGTGAGAGAATAGTGTCTCATGAGAGCGCATTTGAGATGTGGTGTGTGTTTGTGGTAAGAAACAAAACCAACGACCTTCTAAGGAACCCTGTGGCTGATATTAGTGACTGTAAAATGTAATTTAACCATTGCTGCCCACAAACTGCGGTGATAATAATAATAAAAAAAAAAAGATGATAATGTAGAAGTGCTCTGAAAGTATCTTTGCTTTGCATTTCTATATCTGCTTGGCCACTTTCAGTTTACTTTTATGATTAAAATAAAACTTGACCTTTCACGCTTTTCATTTTATTCTGACTACATTTATTATATCCAATACAGAAAATAACCTCCTGAAGCAAATCCTGTTCAGAAGAGACTGAAAGGATGGAAATGACTGTCTAACTGCATGTGACAGTGGGTGAGCACTGCTGAAAGGTTTCATTTATCCAGAAGGTTCTGTATGAAAACTGCCTGTGCATCTGACACAGCCAGAGAACACAGATGAAATCAATCATGGTGGGAAACTCGTTTTTTGTTTTCTGGTAAACATAACATATAGGATAACTTCACTTGAGAAACTGCATGCATAAGAGATTATCATAGACTTTTCATAGAAAAACTTCAGAGAAATGATTGATTTAAACCTTTTTTTTCTCTTTTTTTCTTTTCTTGTTGGTTTTTCTTGTTCAAAATATGCTGAGATTCATGCTTTTAAGCTCTCTAATAAGTTTTGGTCTAACTTAAAGGGCAATTCCACCTCTGGAAAGATGAATGTGTATTTAAAATGGGTCATTTATGTAGAAGAAATGTGAAATTATTTTTTAATTTGGAGCTTTCTAGACTGAGAAAAGACAGAAAATGTATTTTTGGCTTATGTGAATGAAAAACATCAACTCCCAGAATTCATTTGCTTCGCTGCCCTGAGGAGGCCACGCCTACCGCTGAACCTCGCAGTATGTAAACAACAGTCTACTAGTGATTCTCCGTGATGAGTCTGTCCGAAAATGTGTTTCGAGATCGCCCAAAATGTCCGCGATTCGGCTTTTGCGTTCTACAGTCGTCATTCATCATGTTTACTGTGTCGACCGGGATGAGTGCCGGCTGTGTGCATGACGGCGCTGAGACGAGCCAGGTTTACTGTGTCGACCGGGATGAGTGCCGGCTGTGTGGATAACGGCGTGAGGCCGGTGGCGTGATTACCGATGAGCGGCACCTAAGACGTAAGTTACCGGTCTCGCATCTCTCTCACGGAGGAGCAGGAATTTTCTTAGCAATGTTAAAACGCATCAACCGATCACTTGTTTGGCGTTCACGTAAACACAACAGTCAGATTCACCAATCATAAGGAATTGAGTTAGATTGAAACAAAAGCTGTAACTTACATGTAAACAATGAATGGCGACTTCAGAAATTAAAGCTGAATCCCGGACATCGACGGCCGGACATGTCCAGGAAAAGAGGACGGTAACCCCTACTCACTCAGCTTTCTCCACAGAACAAGAGCCTGCTAGCTTAGCGTCCAAAACAAGATGTGTAATGTTAATCCCAATCCTCCATAACGCATCCGTCAGCGTATTCAGTAGTTTTGTCCACATTTTCAAAACGTTTCTGCCAGTGAAATCAAACGCATTGGCACTGATCTGTGATAGGTCTGTTAGCGCAATAGGTCCAACCCCTATTGGCGGGTTCTGAAAGGGTGGGGACTCGGGCTTGTAGTTTTTTACTGAAATCGCCCTCTTACACTTCTGCCAACAATGACGTAAAATGACGATTTTTGCGTCATTGTTGGAGGAAGTGAAAAGGTAAATAGCAGATTTCTCTCGTCTCAGGGGAAAATGATAAAGTGTTGCATGACCATTCAATAGTATAACTGGGTTTCTAACAATGGAAAGCTTAATGCAAATGGGTGGAGTTGCCCTTTAAAACTGCAGTAATAATTGCTTACAGGCCTAAAAGCAGAAGTATGCTTTAACGCATATAGAATTTTAATTAACTTTAACCTCTCTATGAAGTTTTTTTGAGACCCTCAAGTATGGATTCTGCATACTAACCCAAGCAAACAGATAAACAGATAAGATCTTATAAATGATCTCAACAGAAATGCATTCAGACACAAACAACATGAATATTCATGACAAAATATCCACCCACACATGTGTACAGGACACAAACAGAAAAAGTGCTAACCTTGCTGATTTTTTTATGGAGAGCTGTAATTTTCAACGATTATGTTGTGCTGAACATTATTGCTATGGCAACAGGATAGCAGAACTGCCGATGGGGAAACAGCAGTGAGTGGGAAGGGAAAGTATCAGTGCTGCCTCAATGTCAGTAGTTACGGCTGGATGACATTCACTACTGCTGATGCTGACAGCACATGTCAAGACCTTTTGACACACAAAGTTATTGTATGCATTAACAAAACTTATAATATAGTGTACAACCCATGCGGACCACTTTTAGGCAGATTTATTAAACTAATTTTATTAAACATTGTTTTTGTTTTGATTTAAAGGAAATAACTTCCACTCTTAAATGTCTTGACAACTCACTTAAAAAGTTTAAGTACTAAAATTACTAAAACTGAAATAAAAATCCAATTAAAAAAGTCTAAATGAATTGGAAGTCTGTGAAATCACCAACTGTAACTGAATGGAAACAGAGACTGAAACAGATTTACATGATGGAAAAAATTACTGCATCATTACAATTGAAAACTGACCTTTTTAATCAGAGGTGGCATATGGTTAAATAATATTTAAGTCTATAATTTTTTTTTATTATTATTATTATTTTTTTAAAACATTATATATTTTATATCATTATAAGGCTGTATATTATTGTATCATGTTTGTTGAGATGTGAACATTAATACTAGGTGCAGCTATATATATATACCGAATATTGGTATTTATTTAGGTATTGTATTTATATTTGTATTTATTTGTTTATTTATTTATTTATTTATTTATTTTTTCTTCTTTGTAGTATTTTTGTTATTTTATCACTTGAAATCTCTTATTGTCTCAGATAATGTTCCTTTTGTTATGTTCTGTGAAAAATATAAATAAAAAGTTCAAAAAAAAGTCTAAATGACAAGCAAATCAGAAAACAAACTAAAACTGAATTGAAACCTGAAAATAAAATAAACGCTCATTGAAAATATTAATAAACATAACAGTACATAAATCTTACTAAAATAACATTGCTTTGATGCTTTTCTTTTTGTGGTAACTTTAGAGCTTGTCACTTGACAACTATAGTAGCCAGTAGTTTCTTCAAAAAAATCAAGAAACCATGCAGGTTTAAAACAACAACAGCGTGCAGAATAAAGACTCACAAGACCTCATGAAATTGAAAGCTAATCACAAAACACTAAGAAAAAAGCTGCTGGAAGGAACAGGAAGTGGGTGGGATGTGTAGAACTTCCATCCCAACATCTTCAAATAAGCAGCCAAATACAAAATGAGTAAACTGTAGATAAAGAGTATATGTAAGTATGTGTGTCTGTGTGTGTGTTTAATGGGTGTGGAAGGTGGAGAGGGGCATGACGGGTCCATGTAAGGCCTGACATCAGTCATCACTGCCATGATGAGACAAAAACAGGTGCAAGAGCACCAACAGCATGCAGCTGCTGGCTCTCTCATTGACTTTGACACACACATTGGCACACAAACCCTCAGTCACAAGGCAAAGAGAAGAGATCAGTGTGAGCAGAAAAAGACAGACACGTACTGGAGCAGGAGAGAGAGAAAGAATGAGAAGTGAAACTGGGATGAGTAAAAATAAGATAAATGTAAATGCCAGACAGAACGGAAAATTTAACAACTAATTTTTGTTTAGTCCATAGGTTGATCAACACTTAGAATAGCCAGACGTTTCTCCTACAGTCACCCATTACACCAACAAACCGAGACAAATTGAAACCGCGTGAATTGAGTCACCCTAGTCAGAACCTCTGAGCGTTTTGCGTTTCGGTAGGTTTTATAAAGTGCATGTGTGAGCCAGTCAGCCCAGTCATCAAACGAAGACATTCCTCATGATCAATACACTTAACTCAATTTAATTGATAATTCTTGTTTGAGTTAAGCACATGACTGCCATAAACCAGGTTAGACTGCACAGTTTCACTGACATAAGAATATTTACTTTAAGCATTAGGCTTAACTGACTGAGATTTACAGACTATCTGTGTGTGTGGTCAGAGTCCTCAACTAAAACAGGACATCAAAAGAGCATGGGAATTGATCTTTTGGCTCTGACGAGTGCTACATTCCTCTGCCTCATGCATCTCTCTGTTTTACTTTTGGGACCGTGGACCTGTGACAAATGACGCTATAGTATATATTTACAGTCATGCTGTTATGATTGCATGCTATTGGTTGTTAAACATTCAACCATACTTTCCATCATTCACTAGCCTTCCACACTTCTCTGCCCTTTAGTGACTCAGCGGGCTCCACAATTCTCTGTCCCTCTTTCTTACCTTTGCTTGGTTAAAGTTGCTGTCAAATGCAGTTTGAAACCCATTTTACTTGGTGTACTTAAGTGGTGTATTTCTAAGTTAAAAGAGCATTCAGCAGTTTGTTGCCTTTTTTAAATATTGTGACTTATTTAAAAAATAGATTGTATTTTAAGTGTTTAAATTATGTCTGATGTGGGTCATTCCCCTCAATGTATCGTGATGTTGAAATGACGTGACCCACCAAGTTTCACTAAATAAAAGTGAGACTTCTCAAGCTCATTGATACACCACCTCTACTTAAAACTGATGTAAAATTAGGTGCAAAAATCAGACAGTAAAACAGAGATTTTGTTTAGCAGCAGACATAAGAGGAGAATCACCTGTAGAGTCGAAGAAGCAGAACCAGACTGAAGGCAGTAGACAAAAAACGTGCGATTCAGAGTAATTTACATAATCAAAGACAATCATGCTGCTGCTCGACATTGACCGAAAGAAGTGCAGCATCTAACACTATTGTGGTATCAAAGCAAATAACAGCAATGTTGATGCTATAGCTAAAGAACTACTGAATTTACCTTTAAGCAGAAAATTCAGTGAGGAAAAAAATGTTAGGCAATGACTTCAGTCTCATCCCATATTGGTCGAGAACTGTCTGGATTGTGAAAAGTCGGCATAACCGAAGTTCCTTTAAGACAAGTCATTTCACTCGCGGCCATCTTTAAAATGCTTCTCAGGGCATGCAAGTGCAGCTACTATCTTTTTGAATGGGGAAACATCAAATTCTATAAAACTTAAGCCAAGCTTACCGTAACGAGGTTATATGTTTTGGGAAAGAGGAGGTGGAAACTGGCTAACATAAATTGTTTCTAAACACTCGAATCAGGACAGAAAAATATTTTTTATTTCAGGCTGGATGCACATGCGCAGTGGCAACGCATTCTCATCCCAAGGCGCCATATTTTGACACTTTTGCAAAAGCGTAAATAAACAACACACAGGGTACCCTTTCAGCGCCAAATGAGATGGTTAAGTTTAGGTATGGGGTTGGGGTAGGGTTAGGCCACTAGGAGGCGCCTTCTGCCCGCTTTATTTTTACGTCTCATTTGGCGCTAAAGGGTACCCTGTGCGTTGTATATTTACGCTTTTGCAAAAGCGTTTGTATATGGCGCTTTGGGATGAGAACGGGGCTCGCAGTGGAAGTGCGCATCTCACTGTTGATATAGGAACTGAAACTTATAGCATCATGCTGCAGTAATGCGACTTTACCAATCAGCGATTGGCTCTTATTTAGAAGGCGGCACTTATTTTGGCAAATTGAGCATTGCACCTTTCCCCATTCAAAACAATATGAGTGACATATCCTGTGTTATTCTACAGTCTTTGGCATTACATATCAAATTTGAGCCAAAAATTTAGCTAAAACCTTGCTTGAGGAACTATTTTGCTATTAGTAAACATTACTTAATAGGTTATGTGGAAAAATTTACATTAGGAAAGTCAGAAGAAGAGTAAATTATTATGTGCTGATTAAATTTTGACACTATTGCCTATAGGCTGGAATACACAACAGATTTTCTACAGATTTTTCCCCAATCTGAGTCGGCGCTGGTTAAGTCAGAGATAGTTCACAGATTTCCAGCAAACAGAATTTGAAAAATTTGACAAAAAAATTTTAGTTTAGTGTATAATGAGCACAGACTCTTCTGATTCCTTTCATTCGCAGGACATGTTTGATACTTTGAGCCAAAATACATTGGGATTTTTTTGTACTGTAGCGATCAGAGAAAATTTATTAACATGAGCTCCTGTGTGGCCGATGCTCTTGCCTCACACAGTCCAGCGAACCTCAAACTTCTGGAACTCCTTTTCCCCCAGACCACACCCACACATACGTAGAAATGTAAAAACATGGTTTTGTATTGTCCAGGTCAACCAAAATTATTATTTTCCAGACCCTCTCTCTCTTGATGAAATGCTTTGACATGTAAACCCAGGACACTCTAGTTTTTCTATAAATAGGTAAATAGTCTCAGTATATTGATGTCTGAGGGTAAACAGTGGGAAGTGGGCTACAAGGTCAGTTCACGCTTGGTCTTTTGTGCTGCAGGCATTCCATCTCGCTATTGCTGTCGCCCTGACAATGGCATCACGAGTCAAACACATTCAATCTGAGGGCCAGCCCTAACAACTACACATAACATGAGAGAAAGAGGAAAGAAACATCAACAACTACATTTACACAAATAAAATGGTGCAATGTGAAGATCACATTACGCTGATCTGTATGATAAATTAATAAAAGATTAAAAAAAGTGTTATTAAGCATTCACTTCATCATCCAATGCTAAATATATGTAGGGGATATATTAAAAGCTATCCAATACACTGTTCTGCATCTATAATTTATAGTCTGCTTAGTTAGGCTGGTGCATTTTGTCTAAGAAGGTTATGCCGCAAATCCTAAATTAATAATTCAGACAAAATATATCCTCTGCAGCCAACACAGCTGATGTTTAATTCTTTTTTTACTTAGTAACTTAAAACTGAATAGAGGAAATATCCAAATCTTAGATATGTAAGCTTGCACTGCAAGACTAAATATAGAAGCATATCTGTTGGCCAAAATGGCACAAATTATATCAGAATACATGATGTATGTCACTTAATCTGATCATAGTTCGTTATGCGGTCAACAAGAAGGGCCCGTCTCGAAAGTTTCAAATGACACGTTTCAGGAAACTCGATTTGAAATCGCCTCTAAGGAACTGGGATGAACCTCACATGACGTTGACAAAACTGAAGAGAAGGGATTCTTATTAGGGCATGTCACCAAACAGGCAGAGATGAAAAATAGACTTAATATTTAATGCTGAGGGACAACTCCCGCTCTCCCGATCACCTCACCGGCCCCCAGGCGGTGCAATTAAAGCCCTGTATTCCGAACTTCGGCTCCCAGAGCAGAGACCAATGTGAGAATGAAATCTGTGGAAGGAGATGGGGCACTCTTTGGGGGTTGGGCGGTTACATTTGAGAGCGGAGAGTGCAAAAACCCCAAAGATGGATGGATGCAAATGGGGAAATATAAAGAGAGATAGAGATGTCTAAATTGAAGGAGTCTAAATGCTCCAATCGAGTGCATGTCTGCACTCACCCATTTATTTTTGCAAAAAATAAAATAGCAGGAGCCAGATATATGCATTGTTTGGCAGAGCAATCAGTCGGGCTAGATGGCAGTTAATGGTGGAACAGCCAGTAATGGACATCTAAAATGAAGTGAATTAAATGGGAGAGCTCTAAGAGAGAAAGAGGTGGAATAAAAACTGAAAATGGAGGCAGGCAGCAGTAAAAAAATAACTTGATTGACAGCAGTGGGGTGGGAGTGGATGTAGGGGTTGTGTGGGGTGTATTAGTGCTGACAGTTACTGCATGAGAGCTGCTATGCTGCTGGTGTGTTTTAATCCTACAGCTGCCGCATCCACAGCGCAGGCTCTGCTGTACCACACAACCTCATTATTGAGATAGAAGGATAAGGGAAAAAGAAAGAGAGCTGAGTCAGAAGATAAATAGTAGGGCCATGTGAGAGAGACATTATGGCTCGAGTTAATCTTGCTAAAAGGGTTAGGACAACGAGCGCTGCCCCTTCACTCTCTCTCTCTCACTCTCTCTCTCTCTCTCTCTCTCTCTCTCTCTCTCTCTCTCTCTCTCTCTCTCTCTCTCATCCAGAGTCCAGAGCCACTTCACTTCTATACTCCATCTCTCTCTTGCTGTGTCCCAACATTCCCTTTGTGCGGCATGCTTTTCTTTGAGGGATTAAGCTGCAAATATAAATATTTAGCAGACAGAGCGGTAGGTTTAGGGTGTAGATAACCAGAAGGAAACGGGGGTTATCCTGGCTCAATCAACAGAGCTTTGTTTCAGCAGGAAATATGTTTCCGAGGAATAAAATAAACATGAACCCATTACACTGCAAATATGTCCACTGAGGTTCCAGATATCCATGTCAATTATATCTCTCATGGAAGTATTCATTTCTCCTGAAATCCCTTCATATAAAAATGATTGAGATGATTTAAAGGGGTCATGAACTGGCTTTTTAAATTTTATAATGTTGTTGTCTGAGGTCAACTTATGATGTTCGCTTCATTTTTCCATTCAAAAACATGAAAATGAATAACTAATAAGCTACCCTAGCTTTGAGACCAGCTCAGAAACGCACGGTTTTTATGGGCGTCTCGCACTGAAGACTTGGAAGTAAACGCCCACTGCTGTGAGTGAAGAACAGTTTTGCATATTATAATGAGTTTTTCAACTCACCTCGTCGTGTACGTGGGGAAAAATGTTTTGAAAACGTCTAATGTTGTAAAATGGCAACCGGAATGATTCGCCCATACATGTTCGAACCCAGAGTCCGTGTGTTTCACAATTCCTGTCAGATCCATATGGACGACACAGCACCGTTTTTTACTTCTAATCGGTCTGCAAATCCAGTCTTGGATTGTTTGTTGAAATTGTTGAAATACATTGTTATTTTTTTTCATTGAAAAAAAAAAAACATTTCGAGTTGACCAAAAATAAATTATATATTTATGAAAGAAAAAAGAAAAAACACAGCGTACTTCACATCCTTAATGAGGGAATAAACTGGGATTGTGTATAAAGCATTGTAAAATTAGATAATCTGATAAAAAAAATTTTTAAAACTTATTTAAAGTTGTTGAGTGCACACTAACTGTTCAACAATTTGGAGTTGGTCTATGGTGAGATTTTTTAATGTTTTTTGCACACCAAGGCAGCATTTACAGTTTATATATAAAAACAAAGAACAAACAATAAAAGCTCTCGCTGATCCCAAACTTTTCAATGGTAGTGTAAGTGAAAGCCCGGAACACACCAAGCCGATGGTCGGCCGTCGGGCAGTTTTTGCGTCGGCCAACTAAGGTTCCTCGGTGTATTCCGCACGTGTTCCGTGTCGTCGGCTAAAAATAGTCCTGGTCGGCTTTGTTTCGCCAGATTTGACATGTGGAATCGGCGTCGGGCCGTTGGGGAAAGAGAGAACTCTGATTGGCTGTTCAGCTCAGTGAAAGAGTCCGTGCACAATAATAAAAGCCAAACACTAGCCTACAGCAAGCAAAGAAGTCAAAACGGTAAAGATAGAAGGCTGTTCTTATGTTACGTCATCTTACCTTGGCGTTCCTTAGCGATTATTTCAATATTAACATGAGCAGAGTGGAATAAAGAAAGTGTTTAGCAGGATTGATATTCAAAACGGTAAGCACGCGCTGCTTTGTTTACAGTGTGTATCTGCAGCCGGCAGCGTCGGTTTCCCCCTTTTGAATGACGAATATAGACTAATATATCTGCAGAAATAGACAGTTGGCTCATTACACGCAGGGGCAGAAAGCACATTCTAGCTGACAGTCGCCTGTAGTTCTCTCGGTGTGTTCAAGTGCAGCTTTTTACCCCGACTGAGAGCGGACGAGAGGCGACAACACAGTTGGCTTTCATCAGCGCTAGTTCATCGGTGTCGGCTTGGTGTTCCGGGCTTAAAGTAACAATATATTTATCTTTATTGTTGAACATTGACACAATTTTCTTTTAGAGCTGCTCATTGTTCATTGTAAAGCTGCTTGAAAACTATTTTAATATAATCAGATACAAGATTACAAATATTTAAGTAGTTTGAGAGAGTATGAAAACTGAACCAGTTACATCAATTGCCAATTCATTTTAATCTCCATGTCTAAGAGAAAAATTGCAGCTGAGATCTCATTTTGTACTAGTTCCTCTCTCCATGTTTCCTCACTGGTCATTATGAACTTAAGTTCAAACGAAGGTCTGCTTTCAGCCAGGCCACACACAAACACATGCTTCCCTCCTCCAGCCCTCTGCAGCTCATGTCAGTTTTAATGCTAGTCTCCTGACTTCAGTTAACACTTCTCCTTTTGTCTGCTCTTTCACTGTTTCTTTCACCCTCCTTAAGCTCCACATTGCTCACACTCAGGTGCTTCATTAGCTTGACAATGGTTCGGGTGACTTTTGAAGGGAGGAGCTATGGGCGGGGGTGGTTTACACACGCAACAGTTAAGTAAACTTTATTGTAGCTTTACTGTAAACTGAGGAAGTAACTGGACTCACAAACAAAAAAACTGCAACTTTTAGCCCACATATCACTCTTTTCTTTGGCTTTTAACAGGATGAACTGAAAATGAATCTAATTAGAGCAAGAATAAATTTAAGTTTTAAGGAGATGATTATGCAGTACACCAAATTATGTTTTAGCTCACAGTTACGTTTTTCACCAGGCCAGTTTTAACACAGGGTTTAGTAACATTTCACATTTGTCATTTTGAAATGTCATTATCGTTGGCACCATATCTAACCCTGGGGTATGAAGCCCTGCTGAGTTCCTGTGCCAAAAAAGTACAGCGTGAAACACTGCGGTACAAGAATGTTAGACAGCCAATCATAAACGATACAATGCCTATCTCATTAAATATTCATGAGATCTGCACAGAAACTTTCATGCTGTTTCGTTTCAGTGTCTGAGGGAACCTGTAGTGATGACATTTCCATAAATGAAGCAGATATTAAAACAGGTTATGTGCTTGTTGCATGCCGTATTTACACGATCTATGTTATTAAACCTCATAAACATGCAAATAGGAATATTAACCCAGGGTTTGGAGTGTCAAACTTAATCTAATCTAAATCTTTTAAATGCAAATCTAAATCTAACAGATTGCGCACAATTAATTACTAGTGAAGTTTTTTTTTTTTTTGATTAAGATACGAATACAACGGATAAGCGGTTTAGAAAATCGATAAAAATATGTGATCATTTTAATTAATAGCCTATATTTCCTCACTTCTACTCACTTTTCTCTATTTTTCCTCTCTCCCTCATCTTTCACCCAGTCTGGCTGGAGCCCCATTCTATTTAGTCAGGAATCCCTTTTCCTCTAATGAGCTTCGGTTTGGCAGCAGAGAGGAGAAGAGGGAGGGAGGGATAGTGACTCAAAACCCTGAGGCTGCTGATGTTTGACTGTACATCCCCGGGCCTGCTTTCCTGTCAACCGGCATATAGTTAAGTTGGTGTCATTTTCTTTTCCCGTTTCCAGGTTGGTGAGAACGGGAAGAGAAGGAAACGAGGGCAGGATATAAGAAAATGAGCATCTGTTGTGGGCCGAGCGATAAACGCTGAATGACTATGCATAATTACATCTGCAATGCGTTTATTAACAGCTTCCCCCATGAGCGAAAATTTAATCAAATGATACGGTGTTAATCCGATAGGATTAAAGTAGACTGTTATCATAACATTGCACGTCTCCATGGTGAAATACAATAAGGGAAGTCTTGTCGAACCGGTCCCGTGAAAACAGGGAAAGCGAACACCGGCGAATACCTCATGAGGTCCACTTACCGGAGGCCCCGCCGCTGTAGTGACCGCTGTCTTTGTGTGTGCGCGTGTGTGTCAGGAATAGATAGCGAGACGCACTGGGCCGTGTAAATCTCAGCTCTGATGGAGTAAATCGGAATCTGAGGGAGAGTTTTAAGAGTGAAAGAAGGGAGGACTGAGGGCTGATAAGGGATGAGAGGGTGAAGGACAGAGTGAGAGGAGAGGAGCAGGTCAGTGTTTGCTTCTGTCCTGCTGTTTTCTGCACAATGCTATTACAGTCAGTCCTGCACCTGCCTGCCTCTCCTTCCCTCCAATCTCTCTCCCTCTTCACTTTTTCTCAGCCTCACGTCTCTCCCTCTAGAATTTATTTTCTTCCTGCTGCTTCTGTTTCTTTTTTTCTCTCTGAGCCTGTCTCTGGTATAAAGTGAGTTTGTTTACAATGTTGACAGTGCTAACAGCAAACTGAAGGCTAAAGGTCAGATTCACACACATACACAAACTTTCAACACACCCTTTCATCTTTCCTCTGCAATGTTTCACTCACTGTTCAGTTGCAGAACTGAGGAGTTTTTATATTCCCTTTGCAAAAGAGCACTGGTACTATGGTACAGTGATAGTATCAGATGGCAAAACCAAGGGACTTCACTATAAATGTACAATATATAGGGGACCATATCAGAATCATAATATTACCAATTTTTTTTTCACTGGATTTTTTATTGCCATTAGTCTAAAATTGCCCCCCAAAAAATATGCAGATAATATTCTCATTTTATATAGATTACAAAAAGCATACAAAAATTCTGCTGTACAATATAATGTTTGATCCTTCATTTTAGATTTTTTATAGGATCACGAATAACAAGGAAAGTGATGTTAAATGCAAATAATAGAGCAATCAACAAATCGTGCATTTAGCAAAATAAGCATTATCTCCTCAGTTTAAAAAGTCGACATGTCTATACATGCAAATGAGATTAACTCATTTAAAAACGGTTTACAGGTTTGGTCTTATGTTGGGTATAGCCACTTTTTTAAAGCAACATGCAAGATATTCATAATATTGGTCAATGGACCACCAACAAAGTGTTATAGATGTGTGTTAACTTTTTGAAAATTAAAAAACTTTGCAAGTTTATTATGTTAATAACTGTACAACTGTGTCATTACAGTTTGTGAAAAGGATCCATGTGAACCTGGACCACAAAACCAGTCACAAGGGAACATTTTTTAAATTGAGATTTATACGTGATCTCAAAGCTGAATAAATAAGCATTCCAATAATGTATGTTTGTTAGGACAGGACAATATTTGGTTCGAGACTATTTTAAAATTTGGAATCTGAGGGTGCAAACAAATCTAAACATTGAGAAAAATCGCTTTTATAGTTGTCTATTTATGTTCACGAATTTGCTGCATCCAATCAAATTTTTTTTTTACATATATATAGGAAATTTACAAAATATCTTCATGGAACATGATCTTTACTTAATATCCTAATCATTTTTGGCATAAAAAGAAAAAACAATAATTTTGGCCCATACAATTATTGTTGGCTATACCACAAATATACACGTGCTACTTGTGACTGGTTTTGTGGTCCAGGGTCACATATTGGTTATTGTTCAGTAACATTACATGACTGTCATTTCTGCCAAAATGAATATTATATATTAACTAATATTACATTATTTTATATTACAGTGTACTTAAAGAACACCATCCATGATATTATTATGGTTCCACTATGTCAAAAAACGAGGCCTTTATCGTCATATAGAACGCTATATGAAAAAACAGCGCTATACTACGCACATGGCACCCTTTATCGTTAATATAACATGCAAACCCAAGGCGTAATAAATCCAATAAATCCTTTAGCGTAATATGAGACTACCTACCCTACCCCACACCTAAACCCAACCATCACAGCACGTGTTATATTAACGATAACGGATGCCATGTGCGTAGTATAGCGCCGTTTTGTCATATAGCGTTCTATATGACGATAAAGGATGAGAATGCGTTGCAAAAAACATGCCAATTTTTTTGCCAATTTCCTTGTTATTCTCCATTCCCAAACGATTTTTATCAGTGTATTTCATTGTTTGGAGGGGATTTATGTATGATTATGGCTGGGTTTAGACTGCCGGGACAAAACATGGCATGCCATCATCGCCCGGGACTGTCTGAACAGGTTATCAGTGTCTCAAAGCAAAAACACAGAGCTAAGCCTCTAGTATAAAACCACTCTTCCATTTTATCCCTCCATTTTGTTGCTCTCCTTCACTACTAAACCAAGCCCTCTGTTTCACTCTCTCTCTTTTCCCTATTAGGGCGGATTAGCTTTATATTGCTTGAATGACCGTGAGTAAGTGGAGGGTAACGAGTCAGCGGTCTTACAGGGGCTCGGGGTTTGTGTCTCTAGCTCTGTAGCTCAGGGCATTGAGCGTGTAAACAAGTCAGAGAGTATGACAGAGGGATCGATGGAGCTCATGGCTAGCTTATCCATCTTATCCCCGTTCAGCGCAGCTCACTCTATACCTTTAATGATTCCACCTCTCTTCTGTGCAATTACAGCACAGATTCACATCATTCCTCATCTTTCTACTGTATACTCTGCCTTTATTTTCATCCTCTCCGTGTCAAGCTGTCAAGGTCTTGTGAGCCACTTTGATTGATTAAAACAGAGGGTCACCTAGCACAGAGGACACTAAAACACAACCACACACAAAGACATGAAGGGGCACTTGCAGACCTTTATTCATTTCAGCAGGAAATTAAATTTGTTGGGAACTGAACTTAATTATGCAACATATTAGCAACAGAGCATGTGAGCAGTGAAGGCAGGGTCGTGCTAGTGTTTTTTATTTTTTATTTTTTTAAGTTGGAGTAATAATGACTGTTTGACAGAACATTATGCTGTTAATTAGATGACAACTTACCAAAACAAAATATGAGTATGATTTACACAATATGATTTGATTATGTGAGAAGAGAGTGCTACCACCAAACTAAGCAAATAAATGCAATATTAAAACACAAACATTAAATGTAATGTAAACTATTATTTGTATAGGTGTGTGTGTATGTATATATATATATATATATATATATATATATATATATATGTATATATATAACATTCAAATATACAGTTTAATGGCCACTTACAACAATATTTTACTGCAGGATGCTGCAACTGACTAATCAGAATCAAGTATTCCAGAGTGCCATATAATTATGAAATGTAGATGCCTGTGTTTTATCTCACTCTAAACCCATTTTGTTACCTCGGCATCATATGCTTAACACGTTAACGGCCTATAATGCAATTGCACATCACTTCAGCAAAAATTCACAACAGGTTAAATAGTGATAATGGAACAGTGTCATGACCATATTAATGCACCGGTCTCACAAATGTACGGAAATTGCCCAAAGATGATTTTACTAAATATGTCTGGTGCTCATAATATTTGATACAATAAACAAAAAATCATCTTGAAAGAACTTTACAGAGGAACAAACCCAAAGTGAGCGAGGAAAGGAAATGGAAAACCTTGAGCGATGATGAAGTGAACTGATTACATAATGCTTTTAGTGGACAAGGGAAATTGTCGATTCACTCCACTAATATATTGTGATTACCATCACAACACAAAAAAATACTTTTTGTAGAGTGCTGAAAAGCCCTTTCGTTTTAACATCTTGCCTCATATGTAATGCACATTGCGCACACATCAGATAATAGACTCACATGTTAAACATATGATCTACAGTGTTTTTGCATTATCTGTGCTGGGAAAATAGGGGTTACATGCTTTTATTACCTGCATCAGTTCTGAGTTTTGCGTCATGTGAACAGCAACATTCCACACACCGCATGCATATATGCAAAGAAGTTTGAATTCCATTCATATTGATGTAACGGATAGGACACAGATAAATAGATTGGATAGACGAGTGTAGACACATGAGTTGCCCACCAAAGCATTTCACTTGTGTATCTGTATGGTATATTCAAATATGTCCAATTATGAGACACCTGGCATATATCAGTCTGTTAACACACACACTCAACCAGCACACCCACTTGCCCTTTCGCCCTGTCGCAAAAAGTGGTTGGCTATGACTGTTCTTTGATATAAAATCAGAAAAAAATAATTGCTTCCTGCTTTGTATCCACTGGGAAAAGCCCTAAATTTGGAGGGCGGAAAGAACAACAATGGAATGCCAACAAGTTTACAAGCAGGGGGTAATTGTCTTTGTAGGACAGTCACTAAGGGGACAGAGAGAGATGGGGAGGGTGTGTCCCCTGAAGATGGACTGAGGCGGGATGGAGGACTGAGAAGGGTGGTGAGGTCTAGGGTGGGGTCAGGTCAGGTCATGCACAGGCCTGTCTTTATTGATTGCATTGGGTTCAATCTGACACTGCTGGAGGTTATAAAGCAGAGATCAGATTTAAGACATCAGAAAAGAGACAGAATACCCCACATAAAAACTGCATTAATACAAAATGATTAAAATATAATAACTTGCTTCACCTTTTCCCCAACGTCAAATGTCTTGCTTAATTTTTTACTTCTCCACTCCAACCACTTAGAAATAATTGGGTATATGAAACCAACATTGTTGTGATGTAATCAAGTCCCAATTAATCATGTCCCCCGTTTTTTTTCTCTCTTTGTGAATATTCTGCCTCGCTCTGAAATACATCAAAATATAAAAATTAAATGTGTGTTTCAATTACTTTATTATGTGAAACAACGAAGATATAGGAGTGCTACAAGAATCAGGAAAAATTGAACTGTTCCAGAGAATATCCTGTCCCATATATATACACCAGAAATACGCTGGGTGCTGAAAAAAGTTTAATGTTGACTTATATTTAGGATAAGAAAAAGTCTAATATAACAGTTCAAATTAGCAACATATGAAGCTTAATGAAGAGCAAAGGTTTAACCCTCTGGGGACTAAGCCATTTTTGGTCCGTTTTCTCTATTTTTAAATTTGGGGTTATAACTTATAAACTATATGTACTGGAGATGGAACACTATGTGTTTGGTTTCTTCTGTCTCTCTCTCATATAAATCTCAGCGCGCTCTCGCTCCGTAAAGCCTTGTTTATACTCGACGCGTCCGTTCACTTTCTGTCGTCTCCTCCACCACTCAACGCTGTTTGTGTCATATCCTTTACTATATAGTACCACCCATTGCAAGGCTACAGAGTCCTTCGATCTGCTAAAATACGTCATGGTAACCTTCCCCTGATTGGGTAAGAAAAATATTTATCTATCGGCAATTTTTCCAATTTCATAGGCCTTTGATGGTGTGTATACAAGCCGGATAAGTTAACACTGTTTTCAACGGAATCTGAGGAAGACGGAAAAAAGACTGCACCTCTCTATCATGAATGGTTTTTAAGATAAGTACACATTTAGAAATGTTCTAGAAATGTTGGCCCATATTGATAGGAGAGCATCTTGCAGTTGATGGAGATTTGTGGGATGCACATCCAGGGCACAAAGCTCCAGTTCCACCACATCTCAAAGATGCTCTATTAGGTTGAGATCTGGTGACTGTGGGGGCCATTTTAGTACAGTGAACTCATTGGCATTTTCAAGAAACCAATCTGAAATGATTTGAGCTTTGTGACATTATCCTGCTGGAAGTAGCCATCAGAGGATGAGTACATGGTCAGAAACAATGCTTAGGTAGGCCGTGGCATTTAAAAAATGCCCAATTGGCACTAAGGGGCCTAAAGTGTGCCAAGAAAACATCCCACACAGCATTACACCACCACCAGCAGCTTGCACAGTGGTAACAAGGCATGATGGATCATTTTCTCATTCTGTTTATGACAAATTCTAACTCTACCATCTGAATGTCTCAACAGAAATCGAGTCTCGTCAGACCAACATTTTTGCAACATTTTTCTGACCAATTTTGGTGAGCTCTTGCAAATTGTAGCCTCTTTTTCCTATTTGTATTGGAGATGAGTGGCAACCTGGTGTGGTCTTCTGCTGTTGTAGCCCATCCGTCCTCAAAATTGTTTGTGTTGTGGTTTCACAAATGCTTTGCTGCATACCTCTGTTGTAACAAGTGGTTATTTCAGTCAAAGTTGCTCTTCTATCAGCTTGAATGAGTCGACCCATTCTCCTCTGACCTCTAGCATCAACAAGGCATTTTCGCCCACAGGACTGCCGCATACTGAATGTTTTTCCCTCTTCACACCATTCTAGAAATGGTTGTGCGTGAAAATCCCAGTAACTGAGCAGACTGTGAAATACTCAGTCCGGCCCGTCTGGCACCAACAACCATGACACGCTCAAAATTGCTTAAATCACCTTTCTTTCCCATTCTGACATTCAGTTTGGAGTTCAGGAGATTGTCTTTACCAGCACCACACACCTAAATGCATTGAAGCAACTACCATTTAATTTGTTGATTAGATAATTGCATTAATGAGAAATTGAACAGGTGTTCCTAATAATCCTTTAGGTGAGTGTATAGTGAATAATAGTAAAAGCACAATAAAAGTTTAACAACAGAGCAGAGCTCAGCCTGTGCAAGCTGCGGTACAGATTGAGATCTGCAGTGTGAACTGAAGAATGGTCCTTATCTGCATTAGTCATAACAAGTCTCAACCTGCAGGAGCCAGGAACTAAAGAGATGAGAGATAGAATGAGTGGGGGCGGCAGAGGGGAGATAGTCAGGGACAGAGCGCTTAAAATTAATGAAAAGAGCCAGAAAAGTCTGTAACACAAAAATGGAGTGTCAGTAGACACACACACACACAAATATAAGGGAGGTGGAATAAAACATCATACGAGAGACCACACATGAAATCCATGACACCATCCCAGACTAAAATAATCCGCATTCTCTCTCATGGCTGTTTGAAATCTGTTACTCAAAGCCGGATATGGAGACAAGGGTTCCTTAAGGCTGTCTGCGAGGATGTTAAGGATTGGATGTACATATTATTGCATCTTTATCGCTTTTTATGATTTGTTAAAAAGGTTTCTCTATTTATGGGACTCTGATTCCATTAATGGTGTTGTCAGTAAACACATCTTCATCTCCAAATCCGCCCCTCAGATCTGACTCCCAACATTCCACTAACTACTGAAAACACTCCTTGATTTACCTTCCTTCCCTGAAAAATAATACGGATTCATCACGGCTGGTGTCTTGTATGCTCCTTAAGGTCTTTGACTTAATATTGAGGTTACATACAAAGGCACAGTGTAAAGATTTTGTTTTGTCACTTACAAATGGTCAAATGTACAGTTTAATACTTTTTTTGACAATTGTTCAACAAGAATTTAAGTATTCCAGAGTGGCATGTAATAAAATTAACGTCTTTTCTGCCCATACCAAAGACAATGACAGACAAGGGCAGAGAAATAATTAGATCAAGGTCAGCTAATGCATTACTTCCTCAATAAATACACAAACATACAGATACACTACTGTTCGTTACACCGATAGAACTGACGAGACATCCACGCGCCTAATTCCTCAAAATAGACTTATAAACACGGGCATGAAGAGGACGAGAGAGGAGAAAGGCAGTGGAGTTCATGGTCTGCTGAAGAGCAGATAAGTTTGAAGACAAAGAGTAAAGAGAAAACAAAGACATGAAGAAACCAGCATTGCCAGAAAAAAAAGATGTTTATCAATGGGCGGCAGGTGACAAATTATCACTTTAATCAGTATTCCAGCTGGACAGGGAAAGACGAAGAGATGAAGAGAACAAGAAAGAGAGAATTGGGTGAAAATAAAGCTCCAGGAAATAAAGCTTAAATTCCTTGATGGAGTAATTCCTGAAATACTGAATGTAAGACTACAAACCAGACTTAAATAAAATAAAACAAATGTAACTACACAGATCTGTTCAGAAAAGTAAAGGCTTAAACAGAGAAAGCAAGTTGTTTTATGTTTAGGGGCGGCCATCCGAAACATCAGCCCTCCAACCCCCAAAGCAAACCCCCCTGAAAGTCATTGTGTAATGCAGCCATGTTAAAACTATGGCTTCTAGCAACAGTGGGAGTGATATCTGATTCTACAAGGAAAACAATGAAGAGAAAGCTATAAAAAATGTTTAATGAAATTGAACAGGCTGCTCAGCTTCAACTGTTCTGGCAGGACGGACAGAACCTTGGGCATGTGAAGATAAGGATAGCCGAAGAGAGCTGTAGAGGAGGGCAGTGAGCTGGAACCTTGGGTTAAAGAGAGCGATAAGAACAGAGGCAACTGCTGTCTCCTCTGTCTCCCATTGTTTCTTTTGCAATTCAGAAACAAGGAAAATCAGAAGAGTAGTCACTTTCACACTCAGTATTTCAAAAGCTAGTGCCATGTTGCCTGATTTGCACAGTCCAGAAGAGTGCTACCAAGATGTAGACAGTGCATGCAAATAAATCACTTACTGAAATTATGAAGAATGGAGAACCTTCCACAAATGCATAAATGATAACAAGTAAAAGAAGAGTGACGCAGAGAAGTATTTGAAAATCATGATAAAAACAAACATTAAAGGAGTGTGATGTAATCTCTGTCATTTCTTCCGACGTGCTATGATTCATTGTCTGGCTGGTGAGATAGGCGAATACGCACACAACTTACATGAAAAGGCATGTCAAGGTTTATCCACTAAAAATCACACAAACATACAGTCAAGGTGACTGGAGTTGTGCACAGTGTGTACGTGAAAGAAGGAGAGGAAAGTGTCAGTCACGGAAACTAGTCTTTCTCTGCTCTATTAGACCTGTAACTAAATCTCTGAAGAGCTACTGTGTCATGAACAATTTGTCAAGAACCCCAGGGGGTAGCTGTTTGTATTGCCATAATAGGCTAAGCTAGCAGGCTAATTTGTTTTTACATATTATAAACTATTATAGTAAACATAAGTGATGCAGAATCTATCTTTCATACATAAATACGGTACTAAATCTCTACAAGAGAATCTAACTTAAACTAGTAGCTGTGTTTTGGAATATGATAACTGGTTTCTAGCAGGTCAAAGCTGTAGTCATTAGTGTTATTTTATAGTATTTATTAATATTTTGAATTAGCATTTAGTTTTATATTTTTGAGATTTCACTTTAGTTTTAGCAGTTTTGTTTTGCCATTTTGTTGTAAAGTACCCAGTCAACCAACTTCCACCTTAGGCTTTTCCGATAGAGGAACACACCCTGGAGAAAATGCAGCACCTCAGGCTGTGTATTAACTCTTGGGTAAAGTGAGTATGTTTGCTGAGGGTAGGGGTTTACAGGGCTGGAGACGGGCGGGGGGATCCATGTTCAAGCAGGTATGAGGAAAGGAGAACAGAGTGACAGAGGAGTAGAAAACAGCCATCTGTCGCCTTAAAAACAGGGGGTGCAGAGGGGAGAGAGGGGGCAGGGTGTTGGGGCAGTTTCTGCCTGTCTGTCACTCAATCTGCACCCTCTAGATTTTCCATGTGCGATCCGCTTATTCTTTATAAATGAACGACACGGCAGGGGCTTGAGGAGTCATGCCTTTAAAACGTGTTTTTTTCCCTTCTAATGAATGAATGAATGTGTGTTTCTGAGGGCTCACGGTTACTGCCCCAGAGCAGTTTCATCCTGTTTTCATGACTTCATTGTTTAGTTGTGTGTTTGATGTCAGGCTTGAACTTCACTCCAGATATCCAACACAAGATGCCAGCTCTACCGTAACACATAGCACGTTGTGTGTAGGGAGTTTGTTGGACTGAAACAGAGCAATGATCCAAGCAAATTAGAGAAGTGGAACAAAAGAGACGTTGGAGAGAAGAGAGGGAGACTGCCGTCAGAGATGCCAGTGAGTTTGTGTAAGCTGATCTTTGGAGCCATGTGTCCAGCTGTCTCACTCCCTCTCTGTCACTCCATCTAGAGCTCTACACAACACTAGTAAACCATCATTCCAGAGACAGAAAGATGGAAATATCAAGAGAGAGTGAAAAGAAGAGCGTACAATCTTGCCTGTTCATTAAAGGGTTAGTTCACCCAAAAATGAAAATTAAGTCATTAATTACTCACCCCATGCTGTCCCAACCCATAAGACAACTGTTGTTCATCTTTCAGAACACAAATAAAGATATTTCTAATTAAATCGAGAGCTGGATCACTTCCATAGACTGCCTAAGGGACTGGCTCTTGGCGGCCCATAAAGTAATTAAAGAAAATGTTTAAATATTCCATGTGCCTACAGCGGCTCAATTATAAGTTTATCAACTGACAAGAACTACTCTTTGTGCGCAAAAAAACATAAATAACGACTTTATTCGACTATTCCATTACTTCCTTATGGGCGCATGCGTGAGAACTTGAGACTGACTGACGTCTCTTCTTCGACTACTTCTTGTTACCGGCTGCTCACTGCTTAGGAGTATTACCGCCACCTACCGTATAAGATGATGATCCATATATAAGGCGCTCCGGATTGTAAGGCACACTGTTGTTTTTTGAGAAGATTAAAGGCTTTTAAGTGCACCTTATAGTGCGGAAAATACGGTAATTGAAAAGCGTATGTACAGCGCGCATCTTCCTCTGCTTGTAAACAGAAAGTTTTGCGCTTCCAGCGATATCAGCACGTCATCTTATACGGTAGGTGGCGGTAATACTCTCTAAGCGGTGAGCAGCCGGTAACAAGACGTAGTCGAAGAAGAACGTCCTCATCTCAGTTCTCACGCATGCGCCCATAAGGAAGTAATGGAATAGACAAATAAAGTCGTAATTTATGTTTTTCTCACGCAAAAGATCTCGTCGCTCTGATAAACTTATAATTGAGCCACTGTAGGCACATAGAATATTTAAATATTTTCTTTAATTACTTTATGGGCCGTCAAGAGCCAGTCCCTTAGGCAGTCTATGGAGGAGTGATCCAGCTCTCAGATTTAATCAAAAATATCTTTATTTGTGTTCTGAAGATGAACGAAGAGTCTTACAGGGTTGGAACAGCATGTGGGGTGAGTAATTAATGACTTAATTTTCATTTTTGGGTGAACTAGACCATTTAAATAGTGTTCCTTAGTAGATGTCATATGTAACATACACATCTTAAATCTGTGAAAAAAGTCATATTGATGACAAAATTTAAGTAAAATAAAATAAAAGTTGTGAGTTGGGCTGGATTATCTGTTTAACAAATGACAGATGAGGGGAAAAGATTATTATTTTTGCAATTACACTTGAAAATGGTAAAGTAATGACAAACTTTCGCTTTATATTAACAATTAAAATTAAGAGTTTAATGTTAAATGTGGCATGTATTACTAACTACGGTAAGGGCTATGGTAAGGAAGGTTTTCTGAACAGCAAGCTTCTAATTTTTGATATGGGACACCCACAAATGTTAGATGGATCCTCAATCCATTTGTCCAGCCATACAGGAAGCAGATGGAGAGATGGGTGGGGATTCTAGGAGGAGTGAGGGCAGATCATGGGGTAGAGGAGGTTGACTTTGACATTGATTACACCACCTTGTGTGTTGGAAGGGGTGTGTAGAATAGTTAATGCCAGGACATGTTGCTGGTTGATGCCACCTGGCCATATAGCAGAGATGGCACGACTGACATTGGTTGGCAATGCTGTCCTCACCATGGAAGCACCAACAGGCAACCCCCGCCTTCCCCTGCCCGCTCTTCGCTCCTCCCTCTTCTCACAGATCCATGGCAGATCCCGATCACCAGCTGGTACTGCTATCAGTTACACTGGGACCTCCCAGGCATTCCACTTCCTATTTTTAAATACAGTTAAATCCAAACCCTTCTCTGGAATGAAAAAAGACCATTTTCACACGCTCCTGTTTTGATAGCAATGCACCGCCAAAACACCTTTAATATCAACACAAGCTTATTTCCACCTCTAATATCAACACATGCATACATACTGTATCATTATTTATGTCAAAGCACATCCCTGAAACACAAAAACTGTCAACACACTTAAACGTAAATAGATGGTTCCATCATTTACTCGCCCACGTATCATTCCAAACCTGTGACTTTTTCTTCTTCTGGGGAACATAAAATTATTTCTGAAGACTTTGTTCATGCATTTACAGTTTATGGATACTAGGCCTTCAAGCTCCAAAAAGGACCATGAACATTTAATAGATGCGGTCAATTGATTGATGAACTATGTAAGCCTTTAAAATGTGAGAAACAAACCAAAACTGATTTCAAAAGCCACTCAACTGGATCATTGAGTCTAAGATTTGACCTCAGCCAGACAGACTGAACAAATCATTGAGACAGGTGTTTCATGAATCAGATCATAACATCCAACTCAAATCATTCATTCACAAGTTAGACATCACCACTTCTCATTAACTCTCATTAATGTGAAAAGGAGAGCTAGGGCATATGTCCATGATTTTCGTGCATAAACTTACATTTTTGTCTATTTCTCATACAAAGCTTTTGTACAGCTTCAGAAGATTTGGAATAAAATGCACGAGTCACATGGGTCACTTGTTTGATACTTTTAATTGCTTTTGGTCCCTTTTGAAGCTTGAAAGTTTTATTTCCCATTCATTGTAACTGCATGCTGAAAAGTCAGTCATGACACAGTGTTTAATTTTGGGTGAATTGTTCCAAACTTAGGAAAACAGTGACCTTTGACCTGCACTAACACAGAATCCGCTCCTCAAAACAAGGTCTCCTCCTCATTCTGCAATATGTTACCATTCTGTACCTCAATCTGTCCAACTCCATTGCTCCTTCTTCCTCGTTTCCCCCATCGTTACCCCCTCCCACCCCTCTCTGCGCTTGTTCTCTCGCTGTGTCTAATCACTCCACATTAATACCTGCATTCCAGCAGCCCCAGGAATGTCTTAACAATGTAGCCTTGTCCTTAAACTGCTGCACAGGTACAAGAGCATGATTGTGTGTGTGTGTGTGTGTGTGTGTGTGTGTGTGTGTGTGTGTGTGTGTGTGTGTGTGTGTGTGTGTGTGTGTGTGTGTGTGTGTGTGTGCGTGTGTGCGCGCACGTACGTGCATGGTCACAAGTATACAGAAAGTGAGAAAATAAATGAATTTAAATGCCCTTTACCCACATGACCAGTAAATAGCAGTCTCTTTCAAAAAAGTAAAAAAAAAATACTCACAAGGCTGCTTTAATCAAAGTTAGACTCTTGATGTATGCAAGTCATTAACTTTAATAATAAGAATTTTAGGCCATAAAATGTCATAAAAAAGTCAGGATTTTTCATACAAGGTCATAAATTACATTTAGCCAAATCTTTATTGATATGCTCATTCATTCATTACTGTATCACAATATATTTTTTCTCAATAAAACGATATCAAAATCGAGTTAATGTCGTCAATACTTTGATATCAATATCGAGTTCGATAAATGTTCGATAATGTTTGTGGCAAAAGCGTAACGAAACTAATTTGAACCGCGCGCGCCTCACGGACTGTTTAACCGCTCTGGGCTCAAAGTCCAGAACGGCAGCGCAGCGGAGCTCACTAGAGCAGAACGCGTTTACTCCTGACCTGATATTTAGATACACTATTCAATAAATACATTTGTTTGACGGGAAAGCTGTGCACAAACAATAATATATATTATTTTTTAAAAAGCACCCGAGAAAAGGGCACTTTCTCTCCAGGAATAAAAAGGGCAGGTGCTCAAGCCCCCTTTGATGTCTATGTGTGCACGTGCCTGGTTAAGAGTAATATTGTGAACTAGTATTAGAACTTAAAAATTACTGTTATTTTAATATATTTTTTTGCCATTTAGTGTTTTTATTTATTTTGAATTTCAGTGTTTTTAATCCCCCACCCCACACCCATACCCACCCGATTACACTTCGGGACATTGAGCATTAACAAAATAAAAAGGGATCAAATAAAATTAATTTAAAAAAGGCAAATAAAATAAGTTAATGACAACACCCATAGCTGCAGATTAAGTGACAAAAATTTCTTGACTATAGATATCCAGATCTTCCACATCGAAAGTGTCCTCAGGTTAGTGTGATTGGTCCGTGCAGAACTGTTATTTTAATATATTGTAAAATGTAAATCCTGTGATAACAAAGCTGAATAATATGCCAATTGACTTTTTTTACATACTATAGAAGTCAATGTGGCCCGTGCAACTGTTTGGTTACCATATCTCTAAAAATACTTTCATATATCTGGTTATATATGTCAAAGCAAAACTGAAACTGAATTCCACAGCCATCAGCTGCAATTTTATAATTATTGGATTTTATTTCTGTTCTAATTCTACTGGCTTGTATGTACAACTTTTATGACATATGATGTCACCATTTACTGAATATAATTACTGAGCAGCTAAACGGAGGAAAAACAAAAAGAGAGAAAAGGAAAGGGGCTTCCCCAAAGGAAAAAGCAGAACGTTAACAAAGCGGTGAGAATGAATGAAGGACAAAGGAAAGGGCAGAGCAGTGTGAGAAAGTTGCCTTCAGCCCAATGAAGTACAGTATCACACTCACAAATGGGCAACACAAGCATTTCAAAGAGGACGGGAGGGAGGGAAACATCTCCAGATCTACCATCTGATCCAGGATGGATGATTTTAGTGAACATGTGTCCCCTCTGTTCTCGCTCCTTCAACCCATCCCACCTGCACCAGTCAATATGCGCCCACACACCCATGGCTACTCCCACTCCAACTGTTAATTGACTAGGGAATCCCACGTGCCTGTCACCATGATTACTTGGCAGGGAACGGAGGGGTTAGACTGACCGCTGTCCCAAAAATGTTCAGCCAAGGTGGGGAGTCACAGCCGCCACTGACAGCGGGCGAGACACAAGGAGGACCAAAGACACCAACAACAACACCAACAAAGACCCTTAAACATATGCCCAAACTGATTCTTTCTTCCAGCACAAGTCAACATCTTCCCAAAAATAACGGGTCTAATTAAATCTGTCTTAGAGAGTCAAAGCCTCAATGTGTCTTAGTGCAGAACCATTTCATGAGCTTCTGTGTTTTTAACAAACTGAACTAATCCATCGTAAAGCCAAATGTCCAGTTCATAAAGCCAAAATCCATCCAATAGAGCCACCATTGTCTGTTTAATTGTACTTTAAGAGATTCTAGACTCTATGAGGAATAGACAGCAAACAAAGAATTACTGGCCCTCATGAAAGCTTAATTCGATTGCACAAAGCCCGTATCATCTTTGATAATAAGTAACAAGATTTTCATTTGTACTACACTTTTAGTTCTCAAAACTCAATAAACCAGTATATTATGATCTTCTGAGATCCTGGAGCTGGTAAAGAAATATCCCTGCCAATAGAGTTGAAGCATAATGTGAATCTTAAAAACTTAATCTGTATTTTCTATAATGGAAATTACATCTCAAACCAATTACTGTCCATGAATAAGTTTCATTTAGACCAAATGGATGGCTACAACCTTCAAGAAATGACAAGGTATGAAACCTGAAACTCAGAGAGGAATGTAGCCATGCTAGCTGTACAGGGAAATCACTGATTGGTTGAGATTATGCAGGGGGGGAACCAAATGCTGGAACCCCGCAGGCCTGAATATGATTCTCAAGCGTGTGTCAATCAGAAAGGCAACAGAATTAGAGTTGGCACTGCAGTCCTTGGGTCCATCAGACCACCTTCCTGATTAGCTATCAGCCAGGGACACTCATTAACCACAATCGTAAAGCAGAGAGCTTGCTAATCTACAGGGATGAAGGGTTTCGAAAAAGAGAGAATAAGAGCAACCCCAAAATAAATCCTTTTCTATCCATGTTTCCCAGTAAAAATGTATAAACATCTTTAAAATCAGATAAATACATTTTAGACAAACAATAGCCTCTATGCACGAACCCTGATGACGTGTGTCCAAAGAATCTCAGTCAGCGTCTCTACTTCCGGAAACGCGTTCTGCAGGCCAAGTGTACAAGGCAAAACTTTAATAAAATCCGTTTTCTCAGAAACGGAGACAACGATTTTAGAAACGCTGATTCGCTAGTCGAATTTCGTACGATATGAGAGAATACTAACCCTCAAAGTTGTTGATGTAGCTTGAAATATATAATTTAAATAACTTCTCTTTTTCACTCTTGTGTGACAGCTAACTGCCTCACAGTGTTGTTAACATCATTCACGTTAACCGCAGGACGTTTTTATAAACAGCAAGTGTAATTTGACACTATCTCCACCTAACGCAAAACCGGCTTCTGACCATAGACTGACGCAGCACCCGGATGTAACTGGGCGTGCTGGGACAAACCCGGAAGCAATCGTGCATAGAGGCTATTAGCCTAAGTTTAGTTTATTTCCCTATTTGCAAAAAAAGGGCTATATATCAGCAAGGGTGCGATTAGATTAATCAAAAGTGATCAGCTATGACATTTATTAAGTTTAATGTTAAAGATTTCAAAGAGATGCTGTTCTTTTGAACTCTCTAATAATCAAAGAATCCTGAAAAAATGATCAAAGTTACAAAATATGAAGGCTACAGTTTTACATATTAAGCACTGCATTAAACTGTTTTCGATATTGATACAGAGATTCTGTAAAACAAAAAAAACATTTAAAATCTTACTGACCCCAAACAGGTGTGTGATACAGTATATAATACACTCTGAAGTCATGTGAAGTCGACTGTATTTGTGCTAATGAAATCATTTATCATGTTGTTTGAATGATGTTTACATATCTCTCAGTGAAAAGCAAGACAAAAATACTTGATAAGTAAGTGAATTGTAAATAGCAAGAGCAAGAGGTTGGTGCATAGGAAGTCTCAGCTCAATGCTTGCAACTTCTGAAGTGCTGGCATCCCATTGGTTCAGCCACAGGTTTTACAGCATGAGGACAGCAAAGTGTGTGTTACAGAGACAGAGCAGGCTGTGGGGGTTGAGGCTGAGTAAAGTGAGAGACACTCTTCTCCACGCAGGTAATCACCCTGAACATGTGTCTCCTGAACGAAATGTGATATGTCACCCAATCTCAGCGTGTAACGGGGGAGCCCCAATCTCAGACATTCAAACCCTCCCCAAATGTCTGCTGCACTAGCACACAACCCTCAGGCCACGTCATATGCAAATATTCTAAACGTCTTGGCCAGAAGCCACCTTACTATTTTGCAGCATTTTTCAATCAAGTAATATAATGCACCTCAGACACAAACATTCTCCCAAATGCACTCCATCCATTTTAAATTCACCAGAGGGCCTTGTGGTGCTTCAGGGGTCAAGCACTATTAAAGCAACAATGCGGCTCGTCAAACAGTATCCATTTTCGCTGAAGAGGTCAACAATGCTCGGCTAACCAGGTAACCAGGTTTAAAAAAATTCTAATAATAGTGTCTAAAGGAAAAAAAGTGTCCTTCATGTTAAAGGCACACACTGTAAAATGAAGTAGATTGCTGCTGATAAATCACAGTTGGGAACACACAACCTATGATTCATTCTAACAATATTTAAACAGTGATACACAAAATTGTAAGGTGTAAGAACATCCAAACAAGAACCAAACTTTTTACATTTCTCGAAACTGAACGATCTTTGTGTATTTTCAGGTGGTGCGAGTGCAAACAAAAGATCAGGATTACAAATAGTGTTTGTGTGTGTGTAATCTTCAGCAAGACCACATCTTGAAGGGTCTGTAGAAAAGGGGCAGTGAATAGCTCAGCCTGGGGAGTGCACTCAACTAACCAAACAGCCGTAAGCTGGGGCTATAAAGGCTTTCTTCTCCTTGGGTCAGAGGACTGTTCTCCAGGGAATGTTTGCCAGCTGATAGTATGAAGACAATGGCCACAGTCTGTGTGAGGAAAAGGATGTTTAAAGAGCTCTTAAACAAGCACTGTTTCAACATGACTGTGTTTTCAGTCATATCAGGTAAAGCTGGCCATTTAAACCAGGTGCGATGGAGGTCCAACTGAGATGTGACCAAATGAGCCGAGAAAGTAGCTTGAGGATGTACATCGTGTATTTTTGATGATTTTGCTGGTGTTATAAAATTAATAGTTGTTTTAATTGGCCATTGTTTAATATAGTCTCCATTTTTTTCTTGTTTCACAGCCTGTATGAAAGTGTTAAGACTCTCATGCAAACTTCAGATGTCTTCAGAGTTAATAAGTGTGAATAATTTCTGTGAATCATTTAATAAAATAATGACTTGATTATATTTAACTTTGAACTTTAACATTTAGAAAAGCAACAAATCACTATTTAAAAGCAAATGAATTTAAAGAAAATATACTAACATTCAACAATAACACAATTTTCAAACATTTTAAATGTTTAATACTATATAAAATATTATACATATAGCATATGAGCAATAGCACACTCGTAGCAGTGCGAAATGGCTGTATGGCACTGAGTAACATGGAGTAACTTAAATGTATAAGAAAACAACAACGGAGTTTCTAAAACCCCTTGCACAGAAACAATTGAGCCAAAGCCTCAACTAATTCTGAAAACGTCACTTTAGCATAGGAACATTGAGTTGCTTCATTGAACCTTGTTGTATTAGTAGAGTCTACAGTATAGTGGCATTATGAGATCGACTCAGCAAGTGTAGCCTATTACCTGATATAGCTTTCATTCTTCAGGTCGATGTCCATAATATAAACATTATATATAAAAATCAGTTTGAATGTCTGCTGAAAAACAACTTCCGTGTTCTGACTTATTAAACTCAAAAAACGAAACCTCGTGACACAACAAAAGTATTATTTTTTTATATATATATAATGGTGGTGGATTTGTCTTAACCACCATGACAGTTGACGTGGAGTGATACAAATCTCTCACGGCTGGAAAAGGCTCTCAGCCAATCAGATTCTAGAACCAAATACATCTGGCTCAAGGAAAATTTACATTTTAATCACCCTTTATTCATGAAACATGGCAAATTCTTCAGACATAATTTTTGGCCAGGCTGTCATTCAAAGAAATTATGCAAAAACAAGAAAAAAGAATCAAAATGAATAACTGATTATGTTGCTGTATTAGTTTAGTGTTTAGTGGTTTAGTATTTTGTTCTAATCCTTCATATTTAAAATTTGAAATATATATTTTACATAATATTACTATATAATATTTATGGATATTTAAATATTTAATTAAATATTAAATAGTTTATGTAAAATATCATTTTTAAGCTATATTGCCCAGCCCTATATGTAATTAAGCCACAGATCACCAATGACAGAAGACAAGTTGTAGATGTGCATCAAGATGAAGCATTTCCTGTAAGCCAAATCCCAAAACACTGCTATGAGAAACAAATCAATGCAGAACAACTAATGTCCATCTCCAAATCGATACTGGTATAATAGAGCTAAGGGAGAATGCGGCAATGTACTACAAGATGGCCGACAGTATAGCATGACCTAAGTTCTTTGCTAAAAAACAATATTTTCCCCAAAAGGAAACCCATCAGCCCTGAATCCATTAGGAAAGCCTGAGAGAGGCCTCAGGATTTGCGTCGGCCAATCGCCCTTACAATCTCCACAGCTAAATGGATCAGCCGCTCTTAAACTCGTCTCCCCAAAGAGCCTCTGAAGCACCTATTCTTCAAAGCACTATGCCCCAACACACAGATGCAGCTTTTCACTGTGCCTCATATCCTTCGGATCTCCACTTTAGTATCAGACCACTTCAACATCCTTCACAGAAAACAGCCATCACACTCACACACACACACACCATATCTTCCACAAACTGTTTCCTGTATGCCACTAATAACAGCCTTGGAGAAATCAAAGGGCATCAGGCTACCGAACTTCCTCTATCGCTGTTTCTGCCGTGCCATGATGCTTTGTAGTATGGGCAGAGTGTTTCAGTGCTGAAGGACTGGGCGGGGGGTGCAGACAGAGAAGAAAAGGAGGGGGAGAGATGGAGAGATCCTGCTTTTTTTATGAAAGAATGACTCAATCAGAACTGGTTATAAATTCTGAGTGAAAGAGCTCAGCAGGTCTGCGTGAATAAATTCATTCCAGGCATAACAGATTCTATATAGACATGCCGTTATGTCCTTTCGTCAACCTCTGTGTGTGTACGAGGCAGTTATCTATGCCGGAGCACGCACAATACCAACCGTAAATCACAGAAAACATCAATGGTCACCCACTGATCGCAAACAGCACCGCCATCACAGAAAACAAAGAAAGAGACTAACATACACAGAAGCAAGCCAGACTATGAGCTAATCCACAACATTAAAACTCTCAGTGTGTGTTGTGTGTCTGAGTGTAACATCAGCAGCAGCATCAGATCAGTCAATACATTTACATTCACTTCAAAAGTTACAGGTGAGACCAAAATAATAATCCATCTTTTAGACTCCAGACCAACTGAAAATTATTTAAAGACACAGGTCAGTCAAAAATGACAATTCTGTCAACATTTATTCACTTTTTTTGTTACAAACCTGTATGAAACCTGTTTCTTCTGTTGAACACAGAAAAAAAAACAGAAACCATTTCTGAAAATATGTTGTGTTCCACAGAAGAAAGAACATCATACAGGTTTGGAACAACATGAGGGAGTAAATTACAGAATTTACATTTTTGGGCCACAACTATCCCTTTAATAATTCCCAACACATAAAACCAGGTTACAGCTAAAAAAATATATTTTGTACTATTAAACATAACACACTATACAAAATGATTATGAAATGATTATGAATTGCGTATCCACGATTGCTATCAGAATTGTTAAAAATCAACCACAGGCACTCATTAAAGATAGAGGAAGCTAATCAATTGTTTTAGTTTAAAGGTGATATACTTTAATAGTGCCAACCTTCATAACATTAAAAATAATGCTAATTGATATCCAACGTACTACTGTATATATTAAAAAAGTGAAAAAGGTAACACATTTATGGTTTACTGATATAGTTGTGGGGATACCCAAGACAAAAAGATCAAGAAATACTGGTTTAGATGATATTAAGATGAAAAGAGGGGCTGCTTAGTATCTCCCATTCAGAGCGACCATGTGGTTGCCATTGCTTTGTGCCAGTAAGCAGTGAGCTTTCCTCAAACCGGCTGCCAAAAGAACTGCTGCCAGTCAAAAAACAAGCTTTCATGATGGGTCTCAAAACAATTAAAACAAGCCCAAACACTTTTATTATAAGGTTCTATCTCCATTTAGGGTAGTTCTGAGATATTCGTGCGTATTATACGCCAAAAGTGCGTATATACATATCAAACGCGTACCATATACACGCAAAAACTGTTTTTGGCGTATAAATGCGACGAGAAATGACATTCGTGCTATAGATACAAACTTTTATGAGATCTGGCTCTATAGGTCAAATGATGAGATGTCTTAATTTCCTCAATTTAAAACTTTTTCTTTTAAACACAAAGTGAGTTTTTCATGCGAGTTCTTCAAATGCTGTACCTCCTCAAATAGTATACGATTTCAGGTGCAGATACATTTATGTCAATTAATGGCATTTTTAAGTCTAATTTCCACATTCTACAGGGTCATGAGGCTGTTAAACCACTAAAATGTGACCTATGTGTAAAAAATGATCTATGGTTATAACAGCAAAGTGCCATATTGGGATCTTGGATCAAAACCATGTGTGTTGTGGTTGCGTGACTTGCTTTCACTGGCAGCCTGCGCGTCCATCTGTGCCGAAAAAGAGGGCACGGGATAGAGACGGGATAGAAGAGAGAGAATCTGGGGGTTGAAGAGTCAGGGGGCGAGATGTAACCTGTCCCCTGCTGAATGCTTCTCATTCCAAGCAGTGACTCCCCCCTCCTCACGGGCATGAATCACAAAGCTGATCCGAGAGACTGGGGCCCACAGCAGAGAGCCAAATCGCACACTTTACCGCCTCTTTCCGCCGCTATCATCATCACCAGCCAAATTACCACCTTGGGTTTGAACAGTTACACAACGTGTGGGTTGACACTGCACACACAGGTGTGCGTGACTAGCTTTAAGCGCAGGTGTGTGTGGATGGATATCTATAGGAGCTTTGAGCTCGCATGAAGCAACCTCATACATAAGATTGGCTTTTATCTGCTGGCCCAGCACAAAGAGCAGGTTTTAATTTGAAGCCTCCTAATGCTATAATAATTACTGCCGTCTGCAGGGGGTGATGTGTGTGTGTGATCACGTTTGATGCCGCTGCGGTTGGGGAGGTTCTGCTGGGGAAAATTTAAGCAAGGAAATGAGTGGGGGAAACAGAAAAGAAGGGAAGCGTGTTGTTTCCGTGCGTCTCCTTAAAACTCAGCTGACAAGCTGTCTCAACAATTTTTTACGCCACCAAATGACATCTCACCAGGATCAACTGAGCAGCCAGCCACAGAGGTGCTGCACCGATACCACCTCAGAATACTCTATATGGACTGAAAACGCAAATAATATTGTTGAAATATCATCTGAGAGGTTATTGCTTTGGTATCAGTGCTGGTGGTTACAGTAACAAGGTCATGTGGCTCCGATATGAGGCTAGACGGGAACCATTTTAAATGCTAATCACTGAGACTTCCATTATAAGGCAAATTATATGAAAGCTCTAGCAGAGGCTGGCACACCTCTGGGAGAGGTAGGTAACAAATTGAAATGAACGGGCACAGTTCCAGCGGCTGTCATTTGCCAGTTAAACGCTACAGATCAATTGAAATTTATGCCCAGAAAGAGGATAAAGTCATCAGGTTTTCCTGAGGACACACACAAAGGATGCATAAAGATGCTGCAGTGTTTGCGGTTCAAACCAACTGAGCTTGAGAAGTCACGAGTCATGTGGGACAGGTGTGCGCATCAGATCTGACAAACATTGGCATCAAAAGAAAGTAGCCTAACTGTAGATCCCATGATCAGCCCAATTAAAGGACATGCAAAAAAATAAGTGAATTCTTAATGACGTTTGTAAGTTAAAGAGGAGAGAGAGAGAAGAAAACAGCTACAGAAGAGAAGATCTCAAAGGACCTGCTTTCAGAGCAACAGAAGCATCACTGATCAGTGCATTCAACCCCAACGCAGCAGCCTAGAGACTTGACTGAGTTCATCAAAAGAAATACTTCATCCGTCTGTTGCTCCACACGTATTTTCAAACTCTGGACATGAGAAGAGTTTCAAACAATGGAATGGTGCAGAGCAGAGGGATAAGATGGGTAGGTAAAAAAGGACTTCCGGTAGCCGCAGAACTGAAAGAAGGTGAGAACACTGGAAGAACCAGATCCACAGTAAGGGAGGGGAGTGAGAGAGAGCCTTAAGAGCAGACAGAAAGATAAAACACAAGTACCTCTGGGATGGAGAAGAATGTATGCCTGGAAGGTTTTTTTTTTGTTTTTTTTTAGGGAGCTTCTCTATCAGACAGTCTCTATAAGTCAGTCAAATAGTCTGTCATAAATGTAAATTTAGTATCAACTGAAATCTTATCCACAAAACAAACAGTTCTACTTTGCATTTAGGCTACATTTTAAAAGTGGTAATACATCGACACATGTGAGAGAGGTGGTAAAGATGGTCAGTCTGAAGTGGAGCTAGAGGGGCCACGTTGCCCCTATGCTGAAACATTATTGGTCGTAGGCAGCCAAACACTTCAAAGCAGAACAAAACTACTAACTGAACCGCAGGGTGCAGACAGTAATGGGGCCCAATGACCTTGGTAACACAAATCATGTTCATACCTGTATATCCTGACAGAAAACAGCACTACACAAAATTCAATATAGTTTAACTAGTTTTAAATGTCGAAAATTGTGAACCGCATTGTAAACACAATTAAGGTGCCAAGCCATTATTTAAGAATATATTATCTGATTAAAAAAAACTAAGAATGAAGTTGTAAATCCAAATTTCTATAACGCATACTAATACTGACGTGATATGAATTTGGAGTCTGGCACCCGCACACTTGAACTCGGATGAAAGCAAGCGCGTCTATTCGGCGACAGCGCGCGCGGAACAGGAGCGAACATCCCCTTCTCAAAGACCAAGACCAGTCCAGGTTAACCCTTGAACCATTCCCTGAGTTAAACATGAACAACAGACGCTGACAGCCACAACGATACGTCCTCCCTTAAGTTTCTTTCGACCCTTCAACTCGCGCTCACGGTAACAGGTTGTTCCAAGAACCAACAGAAAAGTAACCTGCTTTTAATTTACTCCACGTTCAAACAAACCATTTGCGTTTATACAATGAAACTTAAGTAAAGCTTGTGATTTTTTTAAACAAAATAACTCAGGCTTTTAATTGTCCTACAGTAAAATCACACATTTTCTGAATAGGCTATTCTTATTTGTAGCTTTCTTACCTTGCAGCGCTACAGCAAGCAAGGTGCAGAAAACATCGAACCGTCCCAACATCGTTCTCGACATAGTTGCGTCTTAACTTGTCGGCTTTGTTTCGCGTCGCGTCGTTGTATTTCTCTGCAGCGTCTCGTCTCGGTACAGCTCCTTCGCGCACAAACGCAGCAGTCTAGTGCGCTCCCCCGTCCTTCTTGGCGCAAGAAATCTGATGCGGATGGCAGTGACTTGGCTGATATATTTGCACAAAAGGTGACCGTGCGCCCCTCCCCTCTCCTTTCCAAAACGAGTAAGTGCTACTAGAGTGAACACATACGGCCAAGAGACGAGAAAGACGTTTACACGGTATCACAACGGCTAATTATTATATATAGCTATATATAAAAAGGTGATACTTTGAATGAAAATTATGCGATTTAATTTTTAAGGAACTAAATTAATCTCACACTAGTCACAGGACTGTTTTGTTTGCTCTATAAATATTTAGCTTAACTTACAAATTTGCTGCACAAAACGTGGGGTAAAAATAAAACGTGTTGTTGGCTATCAATCAAATAGGTTTTGTGTGAGTGACAAGTAGCCTATGTACTTGTATAATTCTAGCTCTTCTATCGGTTTAGACAATACATTTGTGTGTCCCTTTGGAAAAAGTCTCTAAGCCCACACTGGGTTTCAAACTGGCATTCCTGGGATAGCTGGAGTAAAAACAGCTGCTTCACTTTTCTCAGGGCAAGAGTTGGGTGTGCGGAGAGAGAGTGCGTTATTGAACCCGATAAGAGGAGAGGGGCTTGGGAAATGGACTGATGAAAGAAGAGGAGAGAGAGACAGGACTGGGAGGGTTTTTGTGTTATGGGAGAGGATGCGATGTGATATATTCAGCGGTGTCATTCATTACTGTTATTTTGTGCTATTCTTGGGTCATGACAGCACAGCAATGTATTAAACTGCATTTCTCATGATGCCTGTTGACTCTTTGCACTTCAAAGTTCACACCGGCTATGTACATGCATTACTTAGCAATACTCTAGCACTCTAGCACAATCCAGTGCAATGCACAGAAGTTACTAGAATATTTAAGGGTCCTGTAGGAAAAATGGGTCTGTTTCAAGAAACAGCGGTACTGATAAGGCATTGCTTTGGGAAATTTCTTCCAGAAATATTTATTTTCTAGTAAAAAAATAACATCTGAGATGAGGCAGAACAGCATGGCTGTTAAAGGAAAAGTTCAACTAGAAATGAAAAATCTGTAATCCTGTTGATATGATGTTATTTTCTGCAAGAAGCAAATGAAAAATTACGACTTTTCAAGTAGCTCTACAGTTTATAATAGTTTAATAGTAGAGATTGTTCACAATAGTCAAGCTCTAAAAGGGTTAAATCCTATTTTTTTAATTAAAATCAACTATATTTAATCTATAATTTACTATTGAAATGTTTGTCAGCTACATAGTCAACTGTAGGTAATACAGTCAGCCTTTATTTTTTCACTGAAGCTCTATAATCTCAAACTGCTTTGATTAATAATGGCAAATGCCATTGGTTTTCTTGTGACCAATCATAACATGCCAAAATTAATATGTAAAATGTAAAATGAGATTTAAACTGAAATCTAAAATGAAGATTCTGCATGAAGATTCTTCAAAATAGGTTTGGAACAACAAGAGGGAACAATGACCATGAACAATGAAAAATAATGACAAATTGTTTCATCTAGATTTCTTACAGCTCATTTACAGGAATTAGTCCTGTAAAAGCTGCTGTATGGCACAGAGTTATGAGTTTTCTTGTCTCAGATAGGAGATACTAGTAACTGAAACCGACTCTCTGACCTTTCCATGGTCCAGACTCTGCTCTTTGAAAACATCAGAGCCTCATGTTGACCCCAGAATGTTGTCAGTGGCCTAAAGTGTGTGTGCGTGTGATTTGATTTTCACCAAAAGTGTCATTTTCTTTGGAACAATACCATCAGAAGTAGTCTGCATGGATGGATGACAGAGGGATGTAATGATAAAATGATGAAAAGGGAGAAAGAGGTTAGAAGAACTCTTTGATTCTTCTGTCAGGGTGTGACTAGCATGGGGCCTGGGGGAACAACGGGGATACAGAACAGAGGTGCAGAGAAGAGAGAAACAGAATGATAAATTGGGGCTTAAGGGAAAGGAAAGAGGACAGTGCACCAGCCAAGTAAATCAGAGAAATCAGAGTAAAGACAGACCAAAAAGAGCATGGACCGCATAATTGAATTTGATGCACTTTTACATTATTTTCACAATTATAGATTATGTAAACTGCTCTCAAATGCTCTCTCACTCTCTCTATTTTGTATTTGCCTACATCTTTTCAGTCGTGTTTTTGTTAACCCTCGAAATCAATTTTATTATAATGGCGTTCCTGCAATTTGTTTGTTTTTTTGGTATAAATGCACAAGTACAGAGATGAAAAATCTTGTTAAAAAAACATCTCTTTTTATCGACAAATTTGGTATAGAAGCAGGAGAAATAATTGTCTAAATAAACCAGTTGCAAAAAAAAATGCTTTAAAAAGACAAAACAATAATGCTATTTTAAGTCTTTGTTACACTTAACAAATACACAAATAACAGATTCAGATTGCATAATCAAATGCAACTAACCCTAACCTAACCTTAATCCTAGACTGTACTTAATTAATATTACTCATTAATTAAATGTAGAATTGCACTTTAACAAAGACACAAATAAAGTGTAACAAAAACCTAATTTGTCACTGAAAGATACACAATACACTCACCTAAAGGATTATTAAGAACATATGTTCAATTTCTCATTAATGCAATTATCTAATCAACCAATCACGTGGAAGTTGCTTACATGCATTTAGGGGTGTGGTCCTGGTCAAGACAATCTCCTGAACTCCAAACTGAATGTCAGAATGGGAAAGAAAGATGATTTAAGTAATTTTGAGCGTGGCATGGTTGTAGGTGCCAGACAGGCCGGTTTGAGTATTTCACAATCGGCTCAGTTACTGGGATTTTCACACACAACCATTTCTAGGGTTTACAAAGACTCAGCATAAATGTGTTCAGTCTTAGAATGTTTCAGCTCGTCATTAAGTGTCCCGCCATTAGTCAAGGACAGATCAAGATTCTGCTCTATTTCCCAGGAATGAGCGACAAAACACTAACCCCACAAGCTGTGTATCTTTTAGATCTAGCCATAACAGTCTGTCATCATGGCTGCACAGTGTCGGGATCCAATCCAAAAAATTTTCATATTTGTACCAGTCATTTCGGCGTGGCACGTGGGCGGATGTGCTGACATTTCGGCTGCAGGGTTCATCTTCATGAGGGCTTTCAGTGGAACAATAGAGCCTATCATTCCTTCCCCTCACAGCCTGACTGAACATCTTTCTTTACACACAGAGCAAATTATCATAAACTACAGACCACACAGATCAGAGCTCGATGTGGGTGAACTGACCTTAACACATGCCAGAGGTCAAAAGAGAAACTGAGGAAGCCACGGTCTTCATTAAACACAGTCAGTGTACAGAACTGGATTCATAGCTCTGTGCACAATGACACTTACATTTACTGTAAACTCAAGAGATGACTCACTCAAAAGAACTGTGGGTTTCAAATTTACAGCCTGTGAAACAATGCACCTAATAAAAGCCTTTGTTTAATACTCACATACACAATACACACATACTAGAGGGGTTAAAATGGGCATATATGGCTTAATTACATAGCATTAATTGAATAAAATAAAATATTTTGGTAACACTTTATAATACCTACATGCTAATAATCATTAGTTAAGTATGAGTAAACAGTTAATTCATCATTCATAAATGTGTTGTGTTTGTTACATTTGACTGTTTAGAAGATTGATGAGCCTTAAATCGCCTTTATAAATGCTTTACAAAGCATAAATAGTCCTCACTTTAGATGAGCTCACAAAATAGTCAACTGACCACTACTAAATGCTTTATAACTACCTGAATTTACTGCATTTACTTACACTTTCTAAGTGATCTTATGAATGACTGACAACTCTTAAATAACTGCTTTGTAAATAATGCTAGAGATTATTAATTGATCATTAACAAAGTATGAAACTACAATTATTAAACGCATTATTATAAATCAAGAAAAAGGCATTTATAGCTGTATTTATAAACTGCTTATTACTGTTTTATAAATTATGAGTTAACTATTTACTCATGTTTAACTAATGATTAATAGCGTGCAGTTATTATAAAGTGTTACCTACTCGGGAGACTTACATTATTACAAAAGATTTGTTTCAAATAAATGCTGCTTTTTTGCATCCTGAAAATAATTGTTTGCATAAATGTAATGCTTTCCATACAAATGTTTAGCAGAACAACTGTTTTCATAATTAAACATAAGAAATGTTTTGTTGAGCACAAAACCAGTATATTAGAATGATTTCTGATGGATCATGTGACACTGAAGACTGGAGTAATGATGCTGAAAAACAGAAGAAACATACTTGAAACAGGACTACCCTCTCAATTAAAAACCATACCACAAACTTAAAAACCATACCACACATTCAATTCCATAAATGAAATAATTTCTCTCTAAAAAATATTAAAATATTCATACGCTGACACAACATGCCTGGAGAACCTAAACCTTTATCCACTTTTAGCACTCTCTGTTTCCACACATATACGCCTGAAACACGCCTGAGGTCCATTTCCGCAAAGTCGAGAAAAAGTGTATGTGAGCTTGAGTAGAGATGGGGGTGTTGGAGCTTAAGGCAGAGTCAGGATTTTTTCAGTGGAAAAAATCCTTGACTTGCTTTAAAGAGAAATAATAAAAGTTGACAGTTTGTGTAAGAAGCATACTAATGAGGCAGCCTGTGTGTGTATGTGTATGTGTCAATAAGTCATGCCAGCCACAAACCATTGCATAATCCCAAACACAAAGACTGCTCTCTGATCTGTGGACACATCAAAACATATTTACACCTACAATACAGCTCAAGTTCCCACAATTTTGCATGATGCAGTATTAATGATTAAACCAGTGCAGTATGCAGCAGAAACAAGAGCATTTTCTGAGCTCAGATTTCTTGTCTCTAGAGTTAGATCATGGCAGTGTTTGTCCACCTGTGCATCCATTACACTGTGTCTGTCCGTGTGTGTTAGCTGGTTTATCGGGGCCCCATCTGTGTGCAGTGAGGCCTGTTTCAGTGCCAAACCTCAGTGATGTCACCTCCCCTGAGTGGCCTCCTCCTTTGAGGGGACCCCTGGACTAACCCAAACCAACGCACACACAAACTTCTGCTCTTTATTGACCCAAACAGCGCACTAATCCTTGCCCATTGCCTCGTTTTCTTCTCACAATCTTATTTTCTTCCACATTTCCTTCACCTAATCTCCTTCCATGTTCCGCCTCTTTCCATTTATCCTTGTTTCTGTTCCTCGATCGCTCAAAAAGCCCTTTCTTTATTATTCCATATCTGTTCGTCTCGCTCTCACCCACTATTACTCATGATGACGGTCATTATCTTATTAGCCGCCAATGACGGTGCATTCAGGAAAGAGAACCTATGACACACGCTCCGGTACAATGACAGAGTGCTGGCACCAATGCCGGTTTTATGCTGAGACCGCAGAGAGAGAGCTGGAAATCCCAGCCTAAAGCAGTCAGTGCAAGCTCGCTCCCCTTACCGCCATGATTTAGCACTGTGATCTCTGCTGCCAAGCTCCCGGCGTACCCGCTCATCAGGACAAGTGTGGCAGGGCAGCGGAATGGCCATGTGCTCCTTTAATCAAATTACTAGATGATTCACTCACGTCTGCTGGCGGAAATAGATTGCAGAGATCTGCAAAAACATGACATTATTCAGGTTAAAAGGAAACTCTGCCGTTTTCACCAGCCAAGGACAACGTGATGTACTGTACGCTCACTGCAGTAATTTTTTGAAAAGGGTTGAGGCTTCATTTACTGCTTAGCACGGGAGCATAAATCAATAGGGATCATAATCAATACTCAGCATATGGTGAGGCGCAGCATCCCACGGGAGAGAGTGTGTGATTGTGAGTGTGTTCTTCAGGCTCGGTTGGCTTGAGCTGCTTCTGTCCCTTTGATCAAGCAAGCGGGTCTCTTTCAGCCCCCCTGCAAAAACTCACACTCACTCAGTCTCTCCCTCCCTCTTACTCGCACACACACATTACAAACGCTTTATTTGGACTTACAGTTAAGAAAGCATTAAGGGATGATTGGTGGATGAAGAATTATTAAAAGTTAATGAACATGGTGCTAATGCAGCCACAAGGTGAAGTAAAGTCACAGCTTGGGTGTGCATTAATTATCAATAATTCAACAGCCAATTATTCTGCTTACACCGCAGTAAGCACATAAACAAATCTTGTGGGGAGAACCTCTCTCTTACATCATTGATTTATTATCATACTTATTTGTAAGGAAATAACAAATAATTAAATTCAGTCAAGATCTGGAACTACTTCATATTTCCACTGTCTAATAATTAACACCTTAAAATGACATCTGTCAGCCAATCAGACTTAATCATTCAACAGAGGCATTTTATACAGGATCCATTATACAGATAGAGAATCTGTTAATACTGAGCATATCTACAGGTCAATAGTAAAATGTCTACTTGTACAAGAGATCACTGAGGATAAACGGGATGTCTGACAATATAGTCCTCCTTTTTTCCTAGTCCAGCAATCTGAAGGTTTTGTATATTCAAGATGTAGTAATACTCCACAATAGACAGATCAAAACAACTAATCTAATGCCCAGGGTAATAACTGTTTTGTTTTGTTCTTCTTAATTTCAGCATTATCAATAGAATAGCAATAAATAATTTCTTCCATTTGCTAGTACATCTGAGTGAAACAGGCAGGACTTGGTTCTATCCATCGGTTATCCATTTGCTAGAGGCAGAGCTGAATAAGTCACCAGACCAAGTTTAGTGTTTCACATGAAAACCAATTAAAGGGTGCCATTATAAATGCCTTTATTAAGTAGATTTCCATTTCCTGGTGACTTTAAATTATTTAAAATAAAATCTGAAAAAGTAAGTGGGAACTAAAAGTGGGATTTCTAACATTATTCTCCTAACAGACATTTACAACGAAAGTCTGGCCTTATAATTTGTTTGCTTTTGGTGTACTGTGGAGTGGGTAAGACTGTTTCTAATGGCAGGCTAGCAGTTACCGTTGACTCGCGCTAGCCTAGCACCAGCGAACTATGCAACTGGAATGACTGGATGACAATTTTTGAAAACTGTCTCCACTGATAATGATTTCTATTACACAAGAATAGATGTTAAAACTTCATGATGATTTGTGCTAGGCTTTCGCCAAGATAAGCAAAACTAAGACGTAGCTTTACAGTAAACTATGCTTCTCCATCCATTTACACTTCTATCCATATGGTGGTGTGACTCCACTTCTGTCCAGCGTTAACGGCTGCAGTGTATTTGGCGCGTCAGCACACACGACGGCTGCAACTACAGTGTGGTCTCCCCAGTGGACCAGCACTACAACTGTCTGGATTGAGCCAAGTAGGGGACATCTCTAGGGTCTTCAAGTGGGCTCCTTCCGTCCTCAGTGTTTCGTTGACTAGCCCACGACACCTCAAGAGGGCTCAACAGTGACTCTGGCATCCCAGAGTCACCCCCCTGCGTCCCCCACTCAACTCAGCCCAGCTTACTGACCTCTACATCTCCCTGCTGCTGAGACCTAACCACAATCTCACAAACTCTCCGCAACCCAACCATACGCACCAACCCGTTTGACTAAGGCTGTAGAGCCCCACTTGTGTGTTAATGCAGTCTCAGTGGCAAGCGGTTCCGCATGGCATACCACCTACCACAAAACACAAAATCTGCCCAACCACCATCATCCACACAATATACACAGGAACGTAATGACTGTAAATACAGTTTTCAAAAATTCTACGAAACCATAGCGTGGCGGCCTGTACACAGCCAGCTAGAATCTTTCTGTCTCAACCACAGCCAGTTGCTGCTCCTTTGTGCTGCTTCAGATAAGTTCTTTACTGTGCAACGCAACTCTTGGTCACTGAATCTGACATCTCTGAGGAACCGGGTTTGTATGTGCCACAAAACCTCGACAACCCACTTCCACTGGATAAACCTGGACTCTCCATCCTCGCTGTTCTGCTTCAGTGGCCAGATGAGCATACCGCATTTTCTTCCTCTCATATGCCTCATCTACCGCATCCTCCCATGGCAACTCTATCAGTTGAACAATGTGTGCTGATCCAGACCACAAAACAATATCTGGTCATAGGTTAGCAGTGGCAATCTCAGGTGGAAAAACAAGCCGTTGATCAAGATCAGCCAGCATCTTCCAGTCCCTAGCAGCTTCCAGTTGTCCTGGGCGAGAATTGGTGTTAACACCTTTTCTTGGTGGTTGCACGCCTCGGTGGAGGAATACTGTCTTCTGCATGTAATGTTTTGCTAGAACAGGCGGCAACTTATTGGTTATACTACGCTTACCTTCCAATGCTAAATCCAAACATTGCAGTACTTGGTCATGGCGCCAAGTAAACCTACTTTGGCTAAGAGCCACCTTACATCCTGTCAAAATGTGCCTTAATGTGGCAGGTGATGAACACAAGGACAAGAGGGATCTTAGGTTGGGAGAACATCATATGTTGACCTAATAAGGAATCTGATCCTACTCTCTTCCATTGACCAAAGGTCTTGCCAGCCTATCTTGCGTTGTTCCACACTTTCCCATCTCATCCACTCTCCCTGCTTGGCCTGGGAAATGGCCTTTATCCACCTCGTCCTTTCCTCCTGCTTTCGCAACCTTGTTGACCAACAGCTTCCTCCTTTGAAAATAAATAACACTAAGGGCCCTATTTTAACGATCTGAAACGCAAGTATCGAAGCGCAAGTAACTTTGTGGGCGGGTCTTGGGCACTGTTGCTATTTTATCGGCGGGATAAATGACTCCTGCGCTTGACGCAAATTAAAAGGGGTTGGTCTGAGAATAGCTTTATTATTCATAGGTGTGGTTTGGGCGTGAACGTGAAATAAACCCAATCAGAGCATATTCCAACTTAAGAGCAGGTGCGCATGTTGCATGGCGGATTGTTGTTATTATGGCGGATTTACCAGGTGCGCACAAGGAGCCATTCACAGCCGAGGAGAACCAAAATTATTGTCAGGGCAGTGAAAGTACAGATGTGACGTTGTATGGGGATGGGAGAAACCCACCCAAATTAGCGTCGGTTTCCTTGTTGTAATGTGTGATTTGCAAAAAATAAAAACTGCTGCATCTGTGTTGATGAGAGAATCAAAGTGTATGCGCGTTGTGCACCTGCTACATCATGGCCAAGTAGTGCGTGCTAAAATAGACTGACTTTAGACTAGGTTTTTTTTTCTGTTCAGTGGCGGAATTGTTTTCGGGAACTGCAAAATAGCACTGGGAATGTTTGTACCGAAACACGCCTCCTTTTTGCGCGGCAACACGCCCAGGGAGTGCAAGTTCATTTCCTAGTTTACAGACATGCGTCTCTGGAGGTAAAAGCCCACTTTGCGCAGGTCCAAAATAGGAATGATAAATGCATCAGCGTTTAAAAGTCATTTGCACCGGATGCAAGATAGGGCCCTAAGTCTAACTTGGAAATGAGGCCCGATGTCCAAAATTCTGAACCACCCCTTTAAGTGTCCAAATACTTTTGGGGCAACTATAGGCCTATAATAATGACAGTGTTTCTGAAATGGTGCAGTTCTTCAACACTATGCTGATACTTCATCTCTTCACAACCACCAAACATCTGAATGCACGTTCTTACACCCTCAACTTCAACATCTCTCTGACGTTTTTAACAATAGATCAATTATTATGTCAAAGAGAAAGCTGCTCACCACTTCCTGGTGGAATAATGCTCTAAGTTATGAGTAATCTGACTCAGCATCTCTCACTCTTCCCGACAGAGATGACTTCACACTGCAGTCAACAGAACGAGTGCTACCATTGGGAGGAATATAAGAGAAAAGGGTAAAATGCAAGAACAATCGATTGGTTTATAAGTGGAAATAATAGATTTTCTCTGAGTGCTTTTTAAAAGCGTATAAACATATACACTCTTTCTCTTCTCTTCCTCAGTTCCTCTCACCCTTTCTTCTCTTTTACTCCTCCACATAATCCCTCATTCCCTCCTCCTATCTGTTTGCGCTTTCCCCCCACATCGGGCTGATCCACTCTTCATCAGCATGCAAAGCGGTTGGGTTCCAGCTGTGAACGAGGGATTGAAATGGAAATAAAGGAGAGCAGAAGAGCAGATTACACTCCTACAGCACACATTCTGCCTCTTGGTTAGAGAAATTAGGGAGAAGGGTCAGAAGAAAAGGTGGAAGGAAAGAAAGGGTATTTAATTCAGGTCAGACCTGGACTACTTAGGCTGTACAATGCAGGACACAACACACATAGAAGGGCACTAACGAGGGCAATATTTGTGTACTTAAGCTGCTAAGAGGTCAGGGTGAAAATTAAAGAATGAAAGGCATTAAAATTAAGTTTAAATGGTAGTTTAAAGGCAACTGTAAGGTCTTGAAGGAGTATTAAATCTAATAGAGGTAAGGAACAAAATGTAGGCCTACATATTATGTGGCCTTAAGAAACTAATCATGCAGTCGTATATGCCGAGCAGCCAAAGAAACTCATTCTGCAATAAAGTCAGGGCTGGAAATGACACAATGGGTCAACAAACAGAATAAAACATTTTTGTTTTTAAATCAGGCAGCAAGAGCAGAGTGGCAGTTATGCTTGCACTTTAATGGGCAAGAGTCTTTGTACTCACCCAACCATTACTCCCATAGGGCAAGGAATAGTAGCAGTACATTGCTATTCATGAAATGCTGTGTGTGCTGTGCTACAGATTTAAAACACAGCCAGACATGAGACACAGCTGTAGCACCACGGTTGTGATGAAAAATGAAAAAGAGGGTCATTCATATATCAAAAGAGAGGGAAGCACGACTCCCCATTACTGTAGAGGAGAAAAGCCTCAGGCAAACGCATAATGTACACTAAATGTCTGTCTGTTACATTTGCGCAGTCTTAAAGCTGGTTCAGGACTTTCATCTGCTTCTGAGTATGCAGATGACTTTCTGAATGAGACAGAGTGAGATGTAAAGTTATAATCTCTAGCACGGTTTCGCAGAAAAGTGCTTTAAACCCACATATTCTGCTCTGTTTTTTCATTTTCCTAATTAACCTGAAGTGTAGCAGACACCTCGCTTTCATTTCACAAGTTTCAAAGTCTCTTCTGTCCCTTTGAAAAGACGACGATGGGAATGTAATACAGCCTGGCATGCTAATGGATCTCAGAGCAATGACACAAAGTCTCCTTTCTGGAACACTGTCCCAAAATTTCACTGTCCTGACTTTGACTGTAGCATTAGCATTCCATGTGAGCTCTCTCCTGAGCTTTCTCCTTCAAAGGCAAGGGGACAGTCAGTGTTCTGTAGACAGTGGTCTCAATGTCTCACAGTGGCTCTGCACTACCTGATGGACAAGCTCTAAAACTGGAAGATAAAAGATCTCAGACCTGGTAACTCTCTCTCCAGCTCACCAGCTCTAGCTCTCCCAGTTGTGATACAGCTCAACTGCATGAACATGCAGCCTACAGACAGTAGGAAATAACAGGATATAGATAGAGAAATGGAATAATGGAGAGAAATTCATTGAAAAGACTATCACTGAAGCTAACCATGCCTTATACACAACCATTCAAAAGTTTAGGTTCAGCAAGATATTTGATGCTGTTGTTTTTGAAAGTAGTATTTTATTATCACCAAGGCTTCATTTATTAGATCACAAATACAGTAAAAACTGTATTGTTGTGAAATGTTATTATAGCAGCCCCATACTCCAGGGTCACATGATCCTAATAAAAGCTATACCTAATTAATCAGTGAAACAGCAAGCCAGACACACTGACACTGTAAAAAATATATATTTTCATGATTTGTAACCACAACATTTTTCTTGTCAAAATCAATTTATATCACTAGATAATTTATGTAGTTCAGATAACATAATATTTGGAGTTTCTGGTGATTAAATTAATCTCCATTGTATTAACTACATTTTTCCATTTCATTCAACTTAAATTAAGTCAACCAGGTTACTTTTTTTAAGTTAAACCAACAATATTTTTTTACAGTGCAGCAAGTATGAATGGAGGTAGGAATGAGCCTTTGGTATAGGGATCACATGGGTTGCAGTCTCCCCTACTGTCCTATCCCGTGGCTTAATAGACAAGGCTTAAGCTCAGTCCCGGACTAAAATGCAAGTTTGAGTTAAATAAGGCAACTTGCATGCTTATAAAAGCTACATAAATGCCCTAATTGAACTAATCAAGCCTAATCCTGGCTTAGTCTAAGATCTGTTTGTGAAACCGGGCCTATGTTTGCCAAATTCATGCCCAAAGGTAGCTTTTTTTTTTTTTAAACTTGGAATGAGAGTTAGCAGTAAGAGAGATAATCTGGCCACATAAATACACTCTGTCACACACATTCATGTACAATTCTTCACTACTGCATCCAACCAATTATAAGGCACTCCTACTTACACACAGCATGCCTGAACTCTGAAAGGAATGAGGGAAAAGTAGAAGAACTTTGCCCAAAGTAAAATATATATATATATTATTCCATTCAACACACCGCTAAAGCTGGAGAAGAACTACTATACCATCAGCACTGACCAGCCATAAATAATCCATTCCTGACGGAGAGTTCGACCGCTCTAATAACACTAACTCATGCGTGTCTGTTCTGGCTGCTCTAACCAACCGCAGGGATCTGGACTGTTACACGAGACTTAATAAATAACTACAGGTATGTGCATGGTCCATGGCTTATGTTCACATTCCTCTGGACACTGTCTGAAGTAAATATTTAATACCAAGGTGTTGCAAAATTCATATGCCTGCACGGAGGAGTGGGATGGTGGATGTGCATTGTCTGCATAAGTGATTGGGAGAGGAATGGGCTGATAGGAGTAAATCTGAGCAGGACTCTGGGTCAGAAGCTGTTAAGTAAGACCACACATACTCAGGAGGGAGTCAGAACAGCTGAGAGCTTATAATGAACAGTGCTTTGAGTTGAAAGAGAGGTGAAGTGATGGTATCCACTAAAGGGGGGTGGCACAGGTGAGAGAAATACAACAGAAACAGGAGAGTTTTCTGTTTATCTTTTTTCTGTGAGTAGATAAGATGGACTTGTTTAAGAGCAAAGACAGAGACAACTTCTTGCAAAACCCAAACAAGCTTGTGTGTGACTGTTGTCTATTTGGATGGGTGGGAACAGATTATCCCTCAGAATGTAGATGTTTCTGATAACATCATGTTTCAAGAACACATACTAGGTGTCATTTCACACCGTACTATAATTCACTTTGGATTAGAGCGAAAGCTGGTCAAATGTCCGTGAACATTCGAAAAGCAAATTGACCAAGCGTCTGGAACCATAGTTAAATGCATGAATGAATATCTATATCCGCAATAGACTTCAGCAGATGATTTTGCTAAACTAACAATACAACAAGACAAAGGCATCAGCTAACATAACATTTAAAAGTAATCAAAGTAAAAGTAAAAACATGCAAAAGTACCATGGTAAAAACCTGTAATATTGAGTTAATTCATATAAAAAACAAAAACAACACATTCTCTCCTGTGAAAGGTTATCCCATTTTCTTCTGGAGTTTTTTGGCTTTTAGTAGGCTATGAAAATGTCAGGCTTCCTGGTGTGTTTCAAAACAATGACAAAATTTACATTTCAAAGATATAAGCATTTAAAACTTACAGTCTCTCACTTCCGCCAAAATGGATCAATGATGTTGATGACTTCAGCTTCCCATCAGATTTTCTGTCCAATCAAATGTTCTCTAGAATCTGAAGCATCCTGCCCCCTACATTATAGACACTGAAACTGTGACTGAAACTCGGTCAACTGTTAAAAAAAAAATAAATAAATACGTCTTAACATGGTGAATGGGACATAGTACACTCAGTGTAAAAATGCTTTACATTTGATGCGAATGGAGTCTGGTTGGCACAGAGTGGATCATATGTGCGGAGTTAGCGCATACCACAAAACTATCTGGACCCATTTGAATTCTGCACAGAATGCTATATTTTACAGCGATATTCAGGAGTTTAGGAGAAACAGTTCGAGATTAGGAGGAAACTGCAGCTTTACTAAGCTCAACGGCTCATAGTCGAGCTGTGATATAAACAAAACGGGAGAGCAGCTGGTGTCCTGCCCTGTCTTATTGTTTCAGTAGAAGACACACTGAATAATGCTGCGCATTACAAGGCACTAGTTGGCCTTTAAATCTCGGCGGTTTCGTAACCAGAAGCTGCGCAATGTTTTGTCATTATTAATTCTTACTGCGAGTGATGACACGCTGACCGCTCTAAGATGGCGGGAACGCCAACATGTACTGAAGTGGCCAAATGTGGACTCAATACATATTTTTGTACTTATCTTAGCCAATCTCATCTTTATGAATGTGTGTCTGTTTTCTCTCTCAAATATTACAAACTATTTGCAATAGACCCCTTGCTTTAGCTGCAATTACGGAAGTTGTGATAATCTATTCTTCCTTGATGTATCATGTTCAGATGAAAATGTTTGGATCATTGTGGTTGGTTTGTTTGCTAAGTGCAGCAGTCAGAATAGGGAAGTAAAAGGGAGGGTTTAAAGGCACTATTCTCTGTTTTGGAACAATATTTATTGAGATTGAATTGAAAATGCTTTTTTTTTCAGGTTTGTGCATCTAAAATGACTGAATATTTTACAGGTTTTTTTTTAGTCACACACACAAATTTGTGGTTCGAAACAAATGGTTCACAAATGTTTCAAAGCACCACAAAGGCATGTTTCTAACTCTTACCTTGCTTTGAGCTAACGGACTGTCACAGTGACGATGTGATGTGTTAATTCGCAGGATTTCTGGGCCGTGCGCTGCTTCCTGTATTATCTGTATTCCTAAATAACCGTATTATCAGTGAAGTCTCAAAGCCACTCAACACCCTTCTTCTGTTTTCCTGCAAGGATAGATTTGTAACAGCGGGTCAGGATGACAGGGCGGTTAAACGCATGGACAGAAAAATCCATAAAAAGATTAAGATAATCGAATTTTCCTGTTAAACAAAGCTTTTGTTTGGTTGTGTGTTTGACATGTTCTCCATTTATGCAGAGCTCTTTCCTTTCACTGTTGAAGTGTGGGTAAATACTCTTTTTCCTCTGTCCCGGCCATGGCTAATCTAATCCTACCGTCCACTAGCTGAAGTAAACAGCCATTGTTGTTGGTGTTGAATGTCTTTTAAAAAAAAAAGAAATGCAAACTGATTTGAGTAACACTCACAAAACACATTATGTAAAACACTTGCAGTGGGTAGTTTCCCCTGGGGTCTATTGAAATGCCAGTGAAAATGATTCAAGCAATGTTAAATATGACGGCGCCTTTACAGGAAGCACAGCTTTCTGTTGAGACTGTGTCTTTTCCATTCAACAGCGTGGCATCTCATTTTTTAAACGAGCGTGTTCTTTGTGAATGGTCCCTGAGATTGTCTTTCTCTCCGACTGTCGCTGACACTCAGCTTCTGCATGGCGTCTTTGTTAATCCACCCATCATGCTCTGTATGTGTTTGGGGCAGGTGGTGTAGTAAGTCCTGGTGCTTTTGTGTATTAATCTTGTGTGTGGCTGTGATGTCTCTCTGTATGTGTGTGTGGCACAGCCTCAGGCCAGACAAGCCTGTGTTGTCTTTACTCAACAGGCACATGGCATGGCCTGCTCCCTTGGACATAACACCTGTTTTGAGGGCAAAAGGCGAGGCTATGAACAGATGCAGGTTAGAAACACTGTGTTTGAGTGTGTCTGTTTGGCACTTGATCTGGGTTCATAAACGTTTGCCAGACATAGTTAAACACCTGTCAAAGGATGGACCAGAGCAAAGTCAAAGTTTAAAGGAAGAAAAAAAATTAGAAGATACAAATTAGTGCTAGTAATTTAACATGCCATGTTGGTATGATTAGTCACAAAATAAAAATATTAAAGGGTTAGTTCACCCAAAAATGAAAATTCTGTCAATATTTACTCTCCCTCATGTTGTTCCAACCCGTCAAGACCTTCGTTCATCTTCGCAACACAAATTAAGATATTTTTGATTAAATCTGAGAGCTGGATTAGAGTTCTAAGCGGTCGAGCCAACAAACCCGACGGACCCGCGGGTTGGGGTTGAAAATATAAGCAAATGACTCGGGGTCGGGTTCAAACCTCGGGCTTAATCTTTCCACCCAGGTGAAAAAACAAAACAAATTATTATAATCATCGCTGCTGTTCACCGTAAAGAAAGTCTGGCTGCTGCGTGCAAAGTCCATCGCGGGTGGCTGGCAGAGAGGAGAACACGCCTCAGTCTATCCACTGTGGACGCACTGATCTTCCCTCCACGATGCCTATTATAAGCATATGATTATGTTTGTAGGCTAGGTCTATTTTGTTTCAAAACTCGTAGCCCGCCTGCTGGTTTCAGAACGCGGTCGGAAGACAAGGAAAAGGAAAGAGAATCTGACTGCGTGAGAAACCCGACAGGAGTCCCGCTCTCGGTCGAGCTTTATACTCATTGGCGCGAGCTCAAAAGCAGCACTGGATGCAACGGTGATGCTGACCTGGCGATCTTGTTGATGGACTAGTGAGTCAACCTTTCTAAGTTTGTGCTCATTTTGTTTTGTGATTTCACCGGAATGAATAGACGCTGCAACGGCAATAGACTGTACTGAGAACGCGTGCACGTCCGAAGTCGGGCCGCGGGCCGGGTTCGGGCGGATAATTCATGTTGATGTGTCGGGTTACATCGGGTCGGGCTTCAAAAGCCACGGGCCAGGTCAGGTCGGGTAATAATTTTCAGGCCCGTTGAGAACTCTAAGCTGGATCACTCCTCCATACTACTCCATAGGCTTTTTGAGGGGTTGAAACTTGCTGGCCTTGAAAAGTTATTAAAGACATCGTTAAAATAGTTCAAGTGACTATTTTACGACAAGAAAACTTTTTGTGAGCAAAAAACAACAAAAATAACGACTTTATTTCAACTATTCATTTACTTCTCTCCCTGCCTCAGAGTCAGGTTACTGGTTTAATAAAGTAAGCTTCTGCTATTGTACGTCACACGCATCACACACATAACCAGCGTTGATGAGCCTAGTGAGCCTACGTGTGACGTAGCTCTACGCTATCACACTATGTTAACTGACTAGAGGCTCAATCGACAAGGAAGTGAATGGTTGAAAAAAGTTGCTATTTGTTTGTTTTTGCGCACAAAAAGTATTCTCGATCACTTGATAAAGTTAAGATTGAGTTAAGTCACTGAAGTTACTTGGACTATTTTAACGATGTATTTAATAACTTTCAAGGCCAGCAAGTTTCAATTCCTCAAGAAGCCTATGGACTAGTATGCAGGAGTGATCCAGCTCTCAGATTTCATCAAAAATATCTTAATTTGTGTTCCGAAGATGAACGAAGGTCTTACGGGTTGGAACAACATAAGGGTAAGTAAATACTGACAGAATTTATTTTTGGGTGAAACTAACCCTTTAACATATAAATAGACATATTGCATTGATACTTTTATTATATATTTAAGTTAATAATAAGGCATTTTTCAACCATCAGAGCAATTGTATTGAAGTACCAATTTTTACAGTAAGAATCTTTTGTTTTATTAGAAATAATCGATTGATTCTACTTTCAGCCCTAGTAATAAAAACTCTTTAAAATAAAGATAAATAAAATAAAAACTCTTCTCTCTGAAATATTTTTATTTATTTAATAAGTGTTTATCTAGCCTATCCTTTCTTTTTAAAATTATTTGAAGAATATTAGGTAATATTACAGATTTCCTTTATAATAAATACAATAAGTGTGCATTCAAATTCCACAAAAAATAAGAATTGTCCATTATGATTTAATGGTGACTTTAAACAGGCAAGAGCACAATAACTTAATTATCGAATGTTGTAATTTTAATTGTAGTAATTGCAGATTTTAATCTCCTCTACATACACCCACAGGCACTATTATGAAAACAATTCCCTGGAAAGTTAATAGAAGTGAAGGCTGCAGGGCTCAGAGTTGTTGGCGGCGGCATCGTTGGAGGCCAAGCCGCACTCAGACAGTAGCAAGTGAACAAACAGCAACACCTTCTAAGCCAGCATTCTTGACATTCTCCTCTATCACTCAGACATGTTTATCTTTCTCTCTTGCTTCCAAATTACAGGGTAGCGACAGAGAGAGGAGTGGCTCAGGTGCTCCGAAACAGCTGGCGAGTTGAGTGGGGAAATGAAAATGTTATGAAATGAGTCAGGCTATCTCTTGAGAGATGAAGGGCAAACGCAGAACCGCCAATAATCTTGATGACTGATTTTGTAAAAAAAAAGATTCTGTATTTACACGAAAACACGAGCATTGATCAACTGCCGCGGAGCTGCATTGTGGACAAAGAGAATGAAACAGCTTCCCAGGGAACATCTGAACAAACATTGTGTCAAGCAAACACAGAACAGTAAACAACACAAATCGGCACTCAAACACAAATCAACCATGGGACATCTGTCTGCAGTGACACCAACGTGAACAAAATGTGTTCGTTTAATTGTATGTTTGACGGTATGTTATTTATTATGTAAGAAACTATTTTCTACTTGTTTCCCTTAACAAAAGTAAACGCATCAGGGGCCTATACCATGAAGCCGGTTTAGGTGGCTAGCCAGCTATGTTACAGTTTAGTTTGTGCCAACCCTGGGTTTTAGGTACCATGAAAGTGGTTTGTTTTTTAGCAGTGTTCATCGCCATAGTAACTTACACTGCACAGCTAACCTGGTCCGGGGCAGGTTATGTTACAGGTTAGAGATTGCAAACCGAACTTGGACCAATCAGCTGTGAGCAAAGTGACATGTCTGACGCGATAAAGTCACTCCACCTGTTTCTACTCCAAATTAAAGGTCACTATATAGCAGATGATTTTAAAAGACAAAATCGTGGCTTTTAGTAAATAAATTTGTATGATTTAGAAATTATTTTTGTAATTACTATACCCTAAAACAATCTCACATGTACAATTTCAGTTCATCAATTATTATTACATATATTTTAAATGAATAAGTATATAAAGGTAATATAAATACGCTTTAGAATCAATACATGAAGCTATAAAATGACTACATGTGAGTTTAAATATACTTGCACTGATATACAGTAATGTGACTTTCTTTTAGTTGTCCTATTTCATAGACAGCTATTTTATTCTTGTGGAGTAAATTTGCTTAAATTATTAATATTTTAATACTTATATTTAATAAGTGAACTGCGTTACTTCTCTCATGAGAAATTAATTTCAATGAGTTTGAATGAGTTTTACTCTTTCTCAGCATGTGATTGGCTGTTCGCTAGTGATGTCACACCTAAACTCCTAAACTCAAGATCAAAGCCTGAGTTGACAGAGAAAGTTGATGATCAGCATCATGGTACCAACAAAGCCTGGTTGGATTGGTTTGGTTTTGTCAACTCCGAAACTAATCCTGCAACCCTGAGTTTGTTCAACTACCATCATGGTACAGGCCCCAGGAGTAGCCTAGGTTTAATTTTGATGCAGCTCAGCTTCACGGTCTATACAAATATTGATCTTTGCTGCCCTCTGGCGTTCATTAACCGTAATTAGCCTAAAACTAGGGTCCAAAGTGGTCCAAACCAAGTTGTTGCCAATGCCAATGGGGAATTTATTTTTTGCCCGTTCTTATCCAGCCATGACCCATTAACTGTACGATATTACTTTGTTGGCGATATGTTGTAGCCAACCCATTAACGTTACAATGTCTTTTCCGCTGCATATACAAAACAGCATAACTGCTGTTAGCAAAGACGCCCACATGATTATCATCAGCCTATAGGCTAGTAGCCTATGAGATATATAAGGTTGCTGGGTCCAGAGCAGAAATTTGTTTACATTAAGCCATCCATTTACCTGCTCGACCCAGCGACCTTCAGGGGTTGCCAACTCTCACGCATTTGGCGTGAGACAGTCGTGTCTGTCTGTCTGCCCAAATTGCCAACCCTGCTTTATATGTTTTGTAAGTTTTAATACTAAATTAAAATAATAAATACCGTTTTGGCGCACTCAATGTGGTAGCCTCAGTCGAAGCCTGAAAAACATGCTTAATTTGATCTCGTCGGCGTCATCGACACACGGCCACGTGGTTCATGGAGCTCTCATTAGTTTAAAATAAACCAGCCGCGCTGTCTGTTTTAGCAGGATGTATATGAAGCAATTTTTGTTTAAAATTGCAGCATATGTGCATTGATTATTACGTCAAAGACATTTACAGCATAATTGTATTCTGGAGTGATGGAGAGGCAACATTAATGTTAATGTTTTTCTTGTAGGCATAACCCGCATGTATTCCTCACTTATTGATCACACTCACACGTGATCAAATGTGATCAAACACTTAACTATTATTTTGTAGCCCTCTGGTTATATTCAGGGTCTTTTTAACTCTGTCCAAATGGTTTCCTCAGATAGCACAAGTCTATTTGATTTGATTTTTACATCTGGAAGACGTATTTTGAGTGTTTGCTCATCTGCAATATGTCTATAGCACTTTTCCTGTCAGATGTCAAATAGACGTTTAGAAGATATCAGTTTAACATGCATTCTAAATCACTACATCTTTAAGACATCTTCTAAACGTCTATTTGACATCTGACCGAAACGTACTTATATACGTATTGCAGATGAGCAAACACTCTTATAAATACCGTCTTCCAGATGTACAAATCACATCAATAGACTTGCTATCTGGGATGAAACTTTCTACAGCTCTAAACACTTTCTAGACGTACAAAAAAAATGGGAACAATATAGTGGGTACGGAAAGTATTCAGACCCCCTTAAATTTTTCACTCTTTTGACAGAATTTTTTTCTTCTGTCATCCCATATTGACAGAAAAACACAGAATTCTTGACATTTCTGCACATTTATTAAAAAAAGAAAAACTGAAATATGACATGGTCCTAAGTATTCAGACCCTTTGCTCAGTATTTAGTAGAAGCACCCTTTTGATCTAATACAGCCAGAGTCTTTTTGGGAAAGATGCTTTTTCAGTTTTTCACATCTGGATTTGGGGTATCCTCTGCCACTCCTCCTTGCAGATCCTCTCCAGTTCTGTCAGGTTGGATGGTAAACGTTGGTGGACAGCCATTTTCAGGTCTCTCCAGAGATGCTCAATTGGGTTTAATTGAGGGCTCAGGCTGGGCCATTTAAGAACAGCCACGGAGTTGTTGTGAAGCCACTCCTTCATTTACCGGTGTGCTTAGGGTCATTGCCTTATTGGAAGGTGAATCTTCAGCCCAGTCTGAGGTCCAGACCACTCTGGAAAAGGTTTTCATCCAGGATATCCCTGTACTTGGCCGCATTCATCTTTCCCTCGATCTGCAACCAGTAGTCCTGTCCATGCAGCTGAAAAACACCCCTGCAACATGATGCTGCCACCACCATGCTTCACTGTTGAGAACAGGTGATGAGCAGTGCCTGGTTTTCTCCACACATACCGCTTAGAATTAAGGCCAAAAAGTTATAGCTTGGTCTCATCAGACCAGAGGATCTTATTTTTCACCATTCTTGGAGTCCTGCAGGTGTTTTTTTTTTTTTAGCAAACATTGACTGAGGAGAGGTTTCAGTCAGGCCACTCTACCATAAAGCCCCAACTGGTGGATTGCTGCAGTGATGGTTGACTTACTACAACTTTCTCCCATCTCCCTAACTGCATCCTGGAGCTCAGCCAGAGTGATATTTGGGTTTCTCTCTTTACCTCTCTCACCAAGGCTCTTCTCCCCGATAGCTCAGTTTGGTCTGCCAGCTCTGGGAAGGGTTCTGGTCGTCCCAAGACGTCTTCCATTTAAGGATTATGGAGGCCACTGTGCTCTTAGGAAAATTTGGCAGAATTTTTTTGTAACCATGGCCAGATCTGTGCCTTGCCAAAATCTCTCTCTGAACTGTTCAGGCAGTTCCTTTGACCTCATGATTCTCATTTGCTCTGACATTCACTGTGAGCTGTAAGGTATTTTATATATTTAACTCGGGTGCTGTCTATTTCTTCTGATCATCCTTGAGATGGATCTACACCTTCATTTGAGTCCAGGTATGTTTGATTATACTGATTGGACTTGATTAGGAAAGCCACACACCATGAGTGTCACAGCAAAGGGTCTGAATACTTAGGACCATGTGATTTCAGTTTTTCTTTTTTAATAAATGTGCAAAAATGTCAACAGTTCTGTGTTTTTCTGTTAATATGGGATGCTGTCTGTACAATAATGAGGGAAAAAAATACTTTCCGTACCCACTGTATCTGTTCTTATGTTGGCGGGAAAAAAAAGTGACACTAGTTGTCTCTGGGGTCCCTGGAGACCCTGCATAGTAAATACAAAATTCATCATCAAAATCAGAAACAATGCAAATCACATAGAAATAAATAAAGTGGCACACTTCCAATAATGCAAAAAACATCCACAATGATATAAATGAGACTGTCTGAGATGAGACCACCAATTATTGTTCCTTAGTTGTTCGATTCCTAGGTGTTCATAATGTATTTTTACTGTAATAAACTGTTTATTTCTGTTCTGTTACAGTTAGTTGATTAAAATTGTAGAATTGTATAAAAAATAAATGTTTTAAATAAAATGTATAAAATCTAAATACTCCAACATTTCTCTTTGTAACATCTCTGATCAGGTTTAAATCTAAATCATAATGTAACATTATTGGTCAGTAACAAAAATGCTAAATTTAGTATTTTCGTTTGTTAGCTTTGTTATAATAGTTTTATATTTAGATATGAATGCAACTGGGAAAATGTGTGAAAATATATATATTTTGATTAGTCAAATAGCATATATTGGAGGTCTATAGCCATGTAGTCATTTTTTACTGCATTTTCCACACAAAAAATGCCAAATAATCTTGCGTTAAACCATGTACAATTATCCATGAATGAAAGTTAGAAATGTTTTTTTTTAAAGTGAATCACATAAAATGCTGTTTTTTGTAAAAAGCCTATTTAAATATTGATAGATATCAAAGATATCAAAAATCCTCCAAAAACTGCACATGTCGAGAAATAACAAAAGATCGGCAAAAAAAGTAAAACTTTTTACAAAATTAAATGTTATAGTCTGGGATCTGGAGACCGCAAAGATAAATTGTGTAGACAAATGAAGATAATCAGAGGGTTAATTAAATTTTACATATTTTAGTTCAATAATATTTAACATTTGAGATCTTTTGGCAGACTACTAATTACTATTTGTGCAGTGCAATAATTATGGTACATTGACAACTTAATATATATATTTTTATATTTTATATATAGTTAATTAGTGTACTATTTCAGGTCAAACTGGAGAAAAGTGTTTTAAAAGCTAAGAGGCAAATAAAAGTCATTTTGTGGCCAGAAAACTAATTTCAATTTGTAATGTTTACCCAGTAGGTGCCTGTATAGCTCTTTAATAAATGTACATGCATCTACTAGTCTTGCAGGTTAGAACCGCTTATTTTTAGGTTTTGCTTTTAAATATTTAGACATGATCAAACACTAGATTTTTCAAATGATAAACTTAAAAAGTGAATACCTTGTAATGTATACTATTATATTTTAATTTAACCCAATAAAAGTACAAATAGCTAAAAGGCAAACTTCATGCAACAAAATATTTTGTCTTAATATACAGTAGGCTATATAACAGGGGTGTAACGATACACAAAACTGACGGTTCGGTTTTCCCCACGGTTTTGATGTCTCGGTTCAGTTTAGAAAGATAAAATGGCTTTTATTTATTTATTTTTAAAGTGGTTTAATGAAAAAAATGGCCTTTGTCTTTAAATTAATTCAATTACAATAAAACATTTCACAAGGATTAGAAAAAAATCTGCTAATGCTGTAAACTATATAGGGAGCCGCACATTACTATAACATTAAAGGTTGTAGCATAGACTAAAGAAGCTGTAGCATAGAAGTAAATTCAGATGCTATTAATTTTTTAGATATAATAATCAAACAACACATTGTATGAAAACATGTAAACTGAACATAAGGCAGTTTTTACATTAACTTGTGTTTTTACTCTAATAATTTACACAGTTGTCATTTTCATGAAAGATATTTAAAACATAGGCCTACATACATTAATCAAGATATCATTAACAGGTTAAGTAAAATATAATATACAGGGTAACATACTGCATTTATTTAGTGCAAGAGTTTATATATAGGAAGTTATGGACACTGAATGACAGCTGTTGAGGTAAATAACGCTAGTGACAAGCTATGCTGTTTTATTGACGTCTTTCCACGGCTGAAACACTGATTGAGCGATTACACGAGTTATAATGCCTTTCAGTAAGTACACTAATATCTTTCAACATACCTTCAGGTGTCCTTTCTGTAACTAAGGAAGAGATGATCGTGTTTACTCGCTGCCGCTTGAGATGACGAGCCTATGCCTAGAGCGACGTCACGCCACATCAGAAGAGCGCCAAAACGCCATTTATTGTTTGAATTTCACGATCAAATAGACAGAATTGGAAAGATTACACCTTGCTTATTGTCGAAAGTAACAAAACATGAAGCTTGTTATTTGATGTTAATGGTGGTTAGGCTACAAAACTGAATTCGTTGTGTACTGTTTACATAAGACATGAGGTCAATTGAGCCGGGCTGGGCGTGTTCGATACGCGATTCGAACCGTGAGTTCAGTATCGCGGTTTTTCAGTTCGGTTCAAAAATCGTTACACACCCCTACTATATAAATGTGAATTGATATTGAATTATTAATAAATATACTTGGTTCACGTTCCTAAAAATCTGTGTCACAGCTTAATGACTATAGGCGAGTGTAGGTTGGCCAAACACGTCGAGAACCACCGTGTTCGATAACCTCAAACTTAAAGGGCAGTTTAACCCTCAGGTTGTTCCAAACCTGTACGAATTCATTTCTTCTGCTGAACAAGATATTACAAAGAATGTCAGTAATAAAACTGTTGATTGACCCCACTCTTGCTGCCACCACAAACCAAAAGGATTTTATATCATACAAGCCCACATGATGGCACTGTAGCCATGCAGCAACCACACAGTTCAGCACAATACACAGCGGTTTGACTGTCATGAATTTATCCATTAACTGCTTCAAATTCCTCTGCCAAAACCAGCAGAAGGGAAATAAAGACACTTGTCTTAATGAGTAAATCAATCAGCATCCATGCCAAGTTACACAAATCCAGCCTTACGGTTCATCTGACTCTGAGAAAATGCAAGCAATTTGCCTGAAGCACCTGAGACTGAATTAATGCAAAATATGACTCAAACTGAAAACAAAAAGAACATCAAGTTAAAATATGGATTGAGGGGATGAACGTTTTTATTTTACTTTACATTAAGACAATGTCTTATAAGTATTACATTTTCCAGCTTTTGTCCCTGAAGGAAAAACAAAGACAGTAGAGACAGTGTTTGGTTTCTCAAAAAAAGTTTATTTTACACTTTAAGATTTCTTGCTTGCAGTGGCAACCTGCAACAGATAATGAAGAAAGAGATCAGCATTAAGAGACATCCATCAAACCAGGCTGGTTATTTCTTGCACCGTCGCACCAAAATCCGTGAGAAACAAATCAGTGGAGAAAGATTTAGGAGCCTTTTAGGTTCTGGTTGCCCGGAGATTAAGAAAAACATTGGGGTCTACACTGACATCGTTTTAGCTCATGCCACCAACGAGAAGCCAAGCATATCAACAGTGCCCTGGAAAGAGTCAGAGTGCAGAAAACAGCCAAGGCAAGCACAAGAAAATCACGTTAACTCATCTGAATTCAGCTCATTAAGGGGATCAGGCAGAATAAAATGCCACCATACGGCAGCCCAGCGAGCATGAAATTCAATCGGCTTGTTTACTTCCTCCAGCATCGGATTGGCACACAGCGGTAGCTCGCAGGGAAAGCGGAGGACCAACAGAGGGGCGAAAAGCAAGCGGAAGGCTTTGGAGGGGATGTGCATGCATTTCCTTTCTGAAGATAGTACTTTGTAGAGATGTGCGGTTGGCGGATACAACCACGAGTTGTTTATTGTATAGTTGTTTATCCACAGATAAACCCAGACCGGGCGGATGACGTGACAAATTCAATTCGGTGGTTGCACCAATCAAATAAAAAACATATGCATACATTTTTAAATAGTTATGACTACCTACATCGAAATCCCCGCCCAAAAAAAAAAAAAAAAAAAAAAAAAGATGACAGCTAGTCGAGTCTACGCACAGACTGCTTGTCATTGTCAGAGATGGCAATGCCGGCGAATCATTTTAATAATTTTTCACTGACTGCTGTTTCTTTTAGCATACATAACAGGCATTGTCTGAGAGATATCAAAAGTTCGTCTGTGTTGCAGAATTGGTGTTTCCTATTCTGACAATTACAAATGCAAACATGCACTGTTGTGCGGTGGAATTTCATCGAATTTGGAAAGAATAAACTTGAATAAAGTGTCTTTAATAATGAGGCTCTATAGTTTCATCATTGTTAGGCCTGTTTATGGTATAAAAAGAATTGCACTGTGCCTGAAAGACACTCTCCACTCTCTTCCCGTGCATTCAAAATTGACAGGAGTCTTCTGAACAAGCTTGTCCTATAAGTCACCCTGACATGACCGTGTGTAGAGATAACTAAATAAATTAAAATATGCTAAACATTTAAATAATATGCAAATCTAAGTTTCACCCAAAACATTTTTGATTCAACATTTACCATTTTGGTTCAAACTTTGGCACTTAGCTTTTAACATTTAGATTTACCTATTTAAAATCTCTAAGTTAAGTTGACAAATTTTGTTGTAAATGTCCTAAAACGTGACAGTCAAAAAAAAATTTTGAACAGTTTTTTAAACATTGTTTGAAGCTAAATGTGACAAAATGTTGCTGTTATTTTCAGTGTGAGCCGCTTTACAAATGGCACCATATACATGTGGCAGTATCCCAAAAAGCATTTTTTATTAGGCTACAATGAAACTATTGTACAGTAGCCTATCAGATAAGGTCAGGTTTGCCGAAGTGCGTTTAATTTAGGCTATTTATTTATGTCCCTGCGGGCCAATCGGAGACAGAGTTCATTGCTGATATTCTGTCTCATGGCTATCATCAGCAGTCCCTTGTATCGTCTTAATCAGTGGATGCAGGTGGAGTTTTGAAAATTGGTCAAAAACGTTGGTGAGGATGGATGGTGGACTTTTTGTGATGCGGTTGTGGATGAAATAGCCCATCCATGCATCTCTAGTACTTCATCTTAAAAAGCTACTGCAGTAAAAACTTAATTGTGAGGCCTTTTAAGTGGAAATAGGATCACCACATTAAGTACCTGGATCTGCTCTTACTCAGACTGCATTTGTGCAGCAACATTTTAATTCATGTATATTCTGAGAACCACCATCTGTTTTTTTTTTACAAATGCTTAAGCTGACATACTGTGATACAATAAGCAGCTTCTTACCTGCCCAGCAATTCTGTCCAGGTCTCTGGTCCCCTGAGGGGTCAGTCTACGCCCACTAGGAAATGGAAACAATTGAGAATTAGTTGGAAACAAACAATATAACCATGGATTTTAAATCACAACACCAACATAAATCAGGGTTTTCAAAACCTTCTTTAAGGGCCACTGTGCCTCAGTTTGGCTCCAATTTACCTCAACACACCTGCCTAGAAGCTTCTAGTATGCCTAGTAATGGTTAGCTGGTTCTGATGTGTTTAACAGGAGTTGAAGCCAAAGGACAGTGTATGTCAGTGGTGTCCAGTCCTGCTCCTTTAGGGTCAGTGCAATACATTTCCCCCTTAGGAAAATTTGGCTTGGGCTTAGTGTGTATATAGAAATAGTCAAAGGCAAGTCTGCAGTCTACTCACCCATTGGGGTCTTTCTCCACCATCTTAAGGCCCTCAAGAGCCTGGAGCACTTTACGGGCCACGTTCTTGGAACCCACGCTGAAGTGAGAGGGGCACACGCCGTTCCTCTTACGCCCACCGTAGATCTTGGTCATTAGAGCCCACGCCAACACCTCCACGCAGGTACAGGTGACGCACTGTAGAGGCTGAGGGAGGATAGAGGTTCAGAAGAGATTTCTTCAGGGCAGTTAGGGACAACAGGAGGCAACATGCCAAGAAACTACCAAATGCAAGACCGTTTAAACTCACAGCAAAAATGCAGTACGCAAAGCATAAAATCTCTAATAGCAGTACCCAACTACTGTACTCAAACTCAGCTCTTAAATACACAGTCAAGAGGGATCTTTGCTTGTTTGAGAAAGTCTAATCAGTTTTTCAGCACACACCAGAAACTGCTGACACATTAACAGGACAAGGTCATTAATAAACAAGCCCAATGCTGACAAAATTACTTGCTTTTACCATCCATTGCTTTCCACCAGATTTTCAGTAAACATTAAAAAGCCACTAAACTTTGTCATCATTTGAAAAACATGACATTTGTGCTTACAAGCACAAAGAATTCAAATGGATTGACCACAAAACAGAAAAACAAAGTTAACCACACTAAAGGCGGTAGGAGTGTCGAAATTAATCTTTTCTATGCATCGCGAATGCAGACGGTGACGATTTAGTATCGGTTCAGTAATAGACCATAACCGATTATAATGTACTGGTGCTTTTCTGATGTCATTTGTCACGTGTGCTTTGTCACAGTAGCATACAATGGCAAAGGGGGGCCCTGCTTGTCACACGCTAGCTTCGTTTAACTCTGAAACATGAAATGTGGAGTTATCCACACACAAAAAAAAAGTGTATATATAAAATTCTTTCAAAGAACAAATAAGTCCATTCAAAACACTTAACATATAAAATGTAAACTTGCACCAACGTTAACCAACAACTTACGTAAGGAATAGCATTAATGCTGTGAAAATATTTATATAATACAATATTAGTCCAATTAAACCACAAAGCTCCATTTGATATGAAGGCAAGTATTTGACAGCAAAATGTGATTGAAGTTTAAACCACACAATTCTTGCAGTCATCTCTAATTGCAATTAGAACAAATAACCACAATCGGATGATATCTGTTTGATAGTTTTATAGATACACCCACCACTGCTTGCCATTTATTACTGAATAATTTAAAATCACACTTACTGTGAACTTGAAAATGTATACTTAAACACCTTCCATTGTATTTAAGCAACTGGTTCACATTTAACGTTTGGTATATTTAACACTATGAAGGCTATGTTCACACCAGTCAAAATCCAATTGGAATCCAATCAAAAATTATTGATGTCCACAATGTGTACCGCAACTGTTCAGATTCGATTTGTGTGTTCATGGAGCTCTTTCATTTTACGGAATATCTGTATTGGTTTCTATTGAGAGTGAGGAGTCACGTGCCGATTTGGGCGGGGTCTGAGCCAGTCGGCCATGATGGTAGGAGACGCTACCGGTTACCAGGGGCGACGCCTTCAGAACTTCATAGAGAGACAGCGCAGCATTTGTTTACATTTTAGCGATATACACCACGGCAGTTTCTTTGGAAGATATAGGGGAAGAAGGTAAGTTAGAGAAATGAAAGGGCTTCTATCGGGAGAGACTAAATATCAATGCTAGCCAGATTTATTTACAAAAACTGCTCGTCAATAAACTGACAGCAGCAACAGGAGCAAAGAATGATTTCAAAAGGAACATTTCAGCACAGTTCATATTTTATTCAACACAGACAAACGAAATTAATACTGTTATTCAACTATAGTTGTTTAATTTGTTAAAGATATCTGTACCACGAAATGTTTTAAAAAGACACTTTTTAATTGTAACGAACTCTCGCAGTTTAACGTTACAGGTTTGGGGGTTTCTAAGTCTTGCACCCAGCCGCGGCTGAATAGTTCATAAGCTGTCCTGAACTCTTCCTTTGCATTGTGTAGGCAGTAACGTTAGGCACTGATACCATAAACCAGGTAATTGACTGTCAGGGTATGTGAAAGTGCTTCGGGTCTTTCGTCCAACCTGTAGCAGGTCGTACGGGTCAGTGTTGTCTAAGTCGTTTCTCTATAATGCTGCTTGGTGTTGTAATTTAGTCTCTCCCGATAGAGCCACTTTCCTTTTGCTTCCCCCTTCATTTGTTCTCAAGAAACTGTTCCTTATCGACAAATATCAAGCTGCTCTCTCTGCCGCTATTTCTCTCGGTCTCACTGCCGAAGTAACCATGACAACGGATAGCGTATCCAACCAAGATGGCGAATCCTTCCCACAATGCAACGCGGACTGGTACACGTGACGTCAGCTCCACATTCTCAATTGTAATGTTGCTGCGTTGGTAGGAATACTCCAAATACACCAACCGCTCCAATCATTGGTCTACCAATCATTGGTCTATTGCCAATAAAGACACTTGGTAAATAATAACTGAATATAATAGCTAAAATAACACTGGCTTTCGACAAATGAAGATACCTGCATGACTTTTAATAAAAATGTATATGGCAAAAAGATTAAGTGTGGTATATGGCTGAAGTTAACGTATTTGTTGTCCAGTATCTGAGTTTTGAGCATCTTTTTAAATTGTATTCATGTCCAAGAGCTCATGAGAAATGACACTCACCAGCTCTGACGTAGAACCAGTTCTCATCGCAGGGAGCTAGCTCTTTGTGCTTGGCCAGCTTAACAATATCAACCCAGTCTGGCACCTTCAGCTTCCCCGACCTGCCAAAACAACAGGCAACAAAATAAACTACAGCAAAACTTACACAACCCCCCAAAGGGAGTCTCAGACCAAACTTATGGACATGAATACAATCAACACTGAACACAAACAGTTAAACTGACTTCTTGAGGAAGGCTGCCAGCGCACGGACAAACTCCTGCTGGTTGACGTCTTTCACGGTTACACCACCGCCTGGCATCTGAAAATGATAATTAAAACTAAATTTAAGCCACAGTCACATATAGGGATAGTTTACGGTTTCCTTTAACAAGAGCAAATCACATGTAAAACGGTTAGCTAACGTTAGCTATTAGCTAGCATGAACATGAGCTAACTTGCACATGAAAAAAAGCCTACGGATAGTGAGGACAATTGCAGAGACAGAACAAACCTAATTATTAATAATAGCCTAAATATTATTGTAAACTTGAGTGTTCGGCATGTGCAGCTCAGGCGTTAGAAATTGCGCTAGCAATATGGCTAACGACCACGTTAACAGCGAAGAGGAAAATATGTACACAAATATGTACACAAACTAGCTTCATTGACTAGCAAATAAATGACAAGACCAGTGTTTTAGACCACTAACACCATTTTATTAATATTACCATACGTTATTTTGTTTAACGCAGTTAAGTAATGTATGCTGAGTAGACTAGGCCTCAATACGACTGCATGGGCGCAGCCATTGGAAGACCGGGGATTCTTAGCATGCGATCTAATTTTATTTTTTTTTTAATCTACGAGTCTCGTTTCAGCATAATTTTATTGAGTTAGGGTGTTATTATGATTACTGCTGCATTACAATTTGGATATAGGGTCAAACTAGTGACGCAAATGCGTAAAAGTCGCTTTAAAACCTAGAAAGATACGGAGTGTGATTTACCTTGCTTGTGGACAGCAAAACGAAGAGGGACGTGCAGGGTTTCCTAGTCGTGTTAACAGGGGCTGGTCGTGTTTGTTATCGCGAGATTTGAACATGCTGCTGCAGCGAGAGTATGGAAGCGGGTAGCAATCCTATGGTAGCAATCTAGCAATATTCATTTTGAAATTTAATATGCAAAATGACAGTGTGAAATGGCACTGCATTCTGTGTTTAAATTTACAATTTACATTACCATTCTAGCAACGTTTGGTGCAAAATTGAAAATGAAATTACATAATTTACATTTGTCATTTCATAGGTTACACTAGATTTAATATGCATATTGAAACGCATAAGTGGCAAGAAAATGCATTACAGAAATTATTAGATATGTGTGACATGTTCAAACAAAAACTGTGGCAATGATCATTCAAATGTTATTTTTTCTTAATTGCATTTACACTCACAGTTAAGACACTCACACTTGCGATGGCATTTTCATGAAATGTCCCCCTATGAAGTTGAAAGTTGATTTGTGAGGAGAGCAAGACCAATAGGCTATATTTATATTGAACTAAAGCCATAAGCTAAAACAATTTTTTATCCAACTTTGCCTGAATAAGATGATTCGCAACCATGAAATACATAATTAATTATTTGATATGCCATTTATGCGATAGCGTGTAAACGTGCAATCATTATATGCAATGCATCTATACACTGTAACTAATTTGCATATTAATGTGTTTGTGGGGCAAAACGTAATGGAAAAAGCCGTGTAATAGCCTAATGTGAGCAATAATTTGGAATATTTTCCTAAGAATATTGATTTCTATTTTTAATTTATTTCCCTATTCTCTTGCTGTCTCAAAAATGCCTGATCCATGAAGTCCTAGTATCCTCTTCAAAGGTCATGAAATGCACTGTTAAGAGAAAATCATATTCTGATTTAAAACTCTGACAAACAATTTGAAAATGAGTCAGATTTAAATGATAATTAAGAGAAGTTTTTTCCATAAAAAAATTTAAGGAGTAATCGCATCATTCATTATAAATGTATTGGCATAAAGCGTAAGCTACACTTATTTAAAAATAATAATATTTTTTATTCTTAGCGAAGAACATTTTCATAATTTAATAATTAATAAGAAGAACGTTTTGTTGAATGGAAAGGTTCTATGATGCAAAAATGCAAAAAAAAAAAAAAAAACATGCCCCACATGCCTTCTGCAACATGCATGTCTATCAGCTGCAGCCTGCGTGTTGCAGAAGTCTTGTGGACGTCATTCATTCTTACAAAATTAAAGGTTCTTTTATTTATAGCATTATGCAGCTGCGGTCTTGATCAATCCAGCATGCACACCCCTGCATCCATCTATCAGGGGTGTCCAATCCTGCTCCTGGAGGGTCCAGGTTCTGAGTTTTGCTCCAATACACCTGCTTGGAAGGATGTAGTGAGTCTAAAGACCTCAATTAGCTGGTCCATGTGTGTTTAATTAGGGTTGGACTTAAAGGATTAGTTCACTTCAGAATTACAATTTCCTGATAATTTATTCACCCTAAGTCATTCAATATATTCATGTCTTTCTTTCTTCATTTGAAAAAAAGTTAAGGTTTTTGAGGAAAACAGTACAGGATTTTTCTCCATATAGTCGACTTCAACGATTATCAACGGCTTGAAGGTCCAAATTGCAAATGTTGACTCCTAACACAAAAGGCATACCCCTTTTTTCAACACAGGAGGGCTAAAATACTTTTCTGGTCATGTGTGTTGGTCACTACATCCAACAACCGAACATTTTGACTAGCCCTCTCGTAACTTCTGCATGATTGAGCTTGGACTACAAAATCGACAAAAGATATAATAATGGCGGATTGCTCGCAGTGTTGGACCGGTAGTCGATGTCCTTATTTGTCAGTTCCGCTGCAAATACGGTGACGCACTTGCTCAAAAAACGTCATAGACAACAGAAAAATCTGAACAGGTTGAAAAATATGACCAAAACAGAATATAAAGATATAAACGAAGCACCTGAAGAGAATAATTTCATCTTTTCTCTACTTATAAACACTCCAAATCTACAACAAAATGCATTTAAGGGCTAAAAAAAGTATTTTGCATGATATGTCCCCTTTAAGACAGTCTTGTGAACAACAGAAATCTTATATACTAGTACAGTCTGTTTTTTTTTCCTCAAGCAAAGGCAAATGATGCATGCAGCCTTATTGAACTGTGGTAGAAATCTATCATTTCATACCCTGCTGAGAACTGGCATTAGTTCATGTGCATCGACACCTAAACTCCCAAACAGATAAGCGCTTCCTTTCCCCTTCATTCTTCTATCTATCCATTTATTCCTGCCATATCTGTTTACTTTAGAAAGAGCCATGGCGTGCGTAAATCGGTGCTGGTGCATGTCAGTCGCAGACTGTGCATTTCTAAGTGTGTATAAATGTGAGCTGGGGTCTTTATGTGTTCCTGAATGAGACTGATGTTTGTTTATGGTGGCAATACTGCCTTTTGTGACCAAATGGAATGAGGAGTTCTGCTCACACACTTGAATGGATTGATAAGACTACACACACTGTATTGAACGGAAGAGTTGTGGTAAAAATGGTTTATGGTTATGTGTTCACTCACTCCGTACATCAGCACATTTCACCCACAAAGAGTGTGAGAGGAATTAGCATTGGTTGACAGACAAAAATCCCAAGTAGCAGACAGATTCATATTCATCTTCAAGCCTAAAAACGGTAATTACAACAATTCTTTCTTTCATCTTTTATTCAATTGTAAATGTGTTCATTTATTAATTAACACATTTTCTGTTCCTATTCGCCAGAGGAGGACTGTGAATCTGCGAGTCCTTGTTGTATCGTTGGGCTTGGAGTTGATTGGCTGGATGAATGAATTGTATGGAGAGTGAAGTGCAGAAGCATTACAATGAGAGCAGCACAATGAGACGACTTCTAACTTTTACACGATTAAATTATTTCAGTTCAATCAATTTGTTTGAGTGAAGAAAAACAATGAAAGAAGAGCAGGCCCAGCCCACGCATGCGAGGAGCACTGGATTTCGAGATTTTTTTTATGAAGCACTCACAGGCATTTTTCGACTGATTACTGTCAGTGGCTGTTGAAAAGGTCAAACTCATTATGTTAAAAAGACAGGTGGCATATTGAAGCATTTCGAGGGGACATTTTAACAGCTATTTTATGAGGCAAATATGCATTTCCCATTGTCTCGGCACAAAATGAAATAACCTGTCTGTCAGAGCAGCGTAGCAAGTAGGCTACCTGATCGGGTTGTCACAGCGGCTATAGCCCAAGCTGCTTGTGACTTTTCAGGATTTTCACAGTTTAGACTATCACATGCGCCGTGTGGAGGCATCTGCCACAACAATCTCTGCTAACCTTTTCAATGGAGTGTAAACTTAAAAGACAAGAAGATATTCCTGCCATTTGAATGTATTGCATCCTAGCCTGGTTAAAACCAGACAATTCTCAGTTGTAACTGAGTTATGGTCTGGCAAAGCGTCATTGACAAATCATTTCCAGAGGGGCGTCACCATTGAACGTCGCGGATAGACCTAAAACCAATCAGAGTGATGAAGGACATGACGTATGCAGAGCAGTGGAGAAGTGTTATTCTTTGCCAAGGGGGTAATCCATCGACCGGAAGTTGAACTCGAACAAAATTATCTCCTTCTCCTAGCTCATGAACAGCTCCTACTCACACTCTCCGCCTCTGCGAGTTTCGGAAGGGAATGATTCAGATTTCTCATGCCACAGCCACTAGAAGACAGACGGGTTGCTCTCGTCACACCTACGTCGTCAAGCTCTGTTTGAGTCTGCGCGTCAGGGACGGAATTAAGTGCTAAAAAATTGCCAAAAACGGGCTTCAATCATCTCAATGGAGTTCCAATGAGATCGCTCTGTCCATTTCTTCTACTGTCTATGTTCTTTGCTCGGTTTTTAACAAAAAGGAAACCCTCAAATCGCTTAAAACAGGGGCCATAGCTGATTCGAGCGAGTGATGTTCGACGGCGGCATCCATCTTTGTAATGTAGGTTACAAAATCTGCTTCAAAATCCCAGCGCTGTCGTCATCGTGTAAAGCCCACCCAACGTTTCTGATTGGTGCCTCGATTTTGACGGATTGGAAATGGTCTTGAATGAGCTTTTTGCCTAACTTTCAGAGCAAATCTAAATTTGCCGGAAGTTGTCTGGGTTTTCCCAGGCTACTTGCATCTCTAAAATTAGTTCGTATTGAATTATTTAATTATCATCATCATCATCTCCTTTTCTCTCTTAGGGGTCATGTATGCTATGTGGCAATATTCCCTGATTCAGTGTGTAGTAGCGGTGCTGGTGATCGGAGTGTGTGATTGGCTGCTGGTGTTGCAGCTGGGGCAGGAACTAGAAGCTGGAGCACATCTGCATGCCTGAAACTTTGCCTCGGTGTGGTTGGCTCAGCGGCAGTATTGTGGTCGCACCTGTGTCTGTGCTGTTGAACCTGAGGTAGATCCCAGTGTCTGTACACCTGTATCGCTATGGTCTCCTGCCCCCTGCTTGTCAGGCAGTTCACTGTGTGCCTCCTGCTTCAACTCACACTTAACACACACCTGCAGTGCCGCCTGGGGAACAGGTGAGTGTTAACACCCCGAGCTTGTTTTGCAGTGTTTATGCTCGAAAAGTTCAGCTAGTTCTCAGCTATTTTGATTATGTGAAATCACATTAAAGACTTAGTTTGTGCTGACTATAAAATCAGAGTATTAAAATGTGCTGAATATGCGTAAAATTCAGGACAGAGCTTATGTTTCTTTCAGATATGCAGGCTTAGTGACTCGGAGGCGGCTTTTGTGCTCTGTGCTGCTCTGCTGGGTCATTTCAGTGATCACCGCCTTCAGCCAGTTCATCGTTTCCAGCTCTTCTGATACTTGGGGAGCTGCTGAGGATGACTTTACAGCTGGACTCGGGATGGAAGAATGGCTTGAACCAAAGTAAACCACCCCTGCCCTCCCTCCCCAAACGGCCCTACCCCCAGGATCGCTCTGTGATCGGCCAGTTCTTGCCTTATGGAGGTTTTCTATCCAAGTTTCTGGTGGAGGACAATAAGAACTTCACGCATGCACAGATCCACGCAGTCACTGGGGTATCTGTGCCACCGACACCATCCTCAGTCCATTTTTTCTTGTGTATGTTTATGCTGTCACCGTGTTTGTTATTCCTCTGTTGGTTCTGTTGGCCGTGTATCTGGACTTGATGTGCTTCACGCCACAGCAGAAACGAAGCTCAGTGTGGTCTCGCTCCTTGGCTGTCTCTGTCTCTCTCCTGGTAATGCTTTGCCTGCCCTTGCAACATCACCCACGCTTTGTTACTCTTCACCCCGAATGCCATTAGACCCGACTGGAGCTCTCTGATAGCCTCTGTTCTTTTCCAGATGTATAGCCTAGTGCCCCCACTCCTCTTCACCAACACTTCCCAGCAGCTAGGCATCGAGAGCTCCTTGTTATCCGCGCCCAACCTGATTTCAAGGGTCATCCTCTCTCGAGTCAAATCTGTGGAGAGTGCTTTCCATTCAGTGGAAGATTACAGTCACCCTGGGCCGACACTGAAATGACCTCCAGGGATGTGATGTCATGTGATTAAGGCACTTGCATGGGTTATATGTAATTATTTTCAGCAGTTGAGTAAAACGTATCCAACTTTAGCTTATCTCAGATGCCAGGTTTTATTCGTATTAGGGTCAGTCCATTACCTTTCAGATAAAATTACTATATTGTTCATACTTTGTCTTATTTGAGACCTAAAACATTCGAGTTCATAAACTTTTATGAATTTATTGTAGACCTGCATGCCACGTTTATCTTAAGTAGTCATTAAATGGCCAATTACGTTTAAATGGGCACATTTTTATGTTCGCAATGAATTAATTTTGGTTGATGGTTCCAAACTCTATTGTTATTTGTATCTGCTATTCGAGAACTTATTTAAGTCCAGGATAGATAGTGGGATTTACGTATTTTGTGTCTTGTATAATGTGACGAATAGATTTAAACCATCAGTTCTGTCCACCACAAATAACACGCCATTTAATCATGTAGATTACATTTTGAAAACAAAACAGGAAAGTCTGCAAAAAGGTTATACGTTTGCAGAAAATGTTAATTTGTGGAGCATAATGATTAAAAGTAAAACAGATTTGCTGTTCTTGTTTTGAATCTATGTAGTACAGTGCAAAAACTGAGCAGTTAAATGTCTAATATTATCAAAGGTTTACACCATTTCAATCCAAACTAAATTTGGTCAGTTTATTCTAATTGGCGACATTACAGGCATTTTCTTTTAGACTCGGCCAAATGTTAACCTGATAAAATGTTAACATTTCACATTATGTTTATGGACTTGCACATTTGACAACCAATCAAGACTGGTTCTAATATCGAAACACATTTATTTGTATCCTTGGTTTTGTTTTTATGATTAAGTCCCCAATACCACCCATGTCTAAAATGGTTTTGTTTTTCCACTTTAGGGGGCAATTATGAAGATATTCGAACTTAGTGTGGACTCTGAACCATTTGGGATTCAAGGAAATAAATTTGTCAATGTTTCTACCAATTCCCACGAGGCCAGTAATCGTAATTCTTAAGTTATCATAACCTAAACATGGCTTCCCAGATAAAATGTGTTTTTTTTTTTTTGGCTTGGAAATAATGAATACTTCAGGGGGGCTGAAACAAAATTTGTTGCAATAAGCAAGAAATATTTGTCAGACCTTAGTTTTATGTCACTAACAACAAATAAGCGAGCCTTGAACAAACTGGTGCAGAAACAGCCCTCTCTGTTTAGACATGTCATTAGAAAGCACTTTGTAAATTCCTGTTATGTTACAAAAATAGTCCAATAAATATTGCATTACTGCCATGTTAAATCCCAGTGATACTGCAGGAGTAAATAGTAAAATGATTTAGCCAACAATCTCAGAAGAGATTTATTTGAATACTGTCAATAAGATTGCATTCTTATGCATAATAGTATATCAAAATGTGTTCCATCAATGTCTAAAGCCAACACAAGCTTAAGATCTTAATGTTTAATTATAACAAGTATAAAAGCATATTAAGTGGAAGAGACCATTTAAATCCATCAAGATAATTAACCACTCAATAACTCCCAGTGAAAACAGGATTCCATAACTGTTTTGATTAAATATTGTCCTTTCTTATATGCAGCTCGAATAAAAGCTGTTTCACACTAATTGGATTATTCTTTTTGCTCACTCATGGCAGGGCTAGAAAGAAATGACTTCTTTTGTATCTGAATATTTGTGTTATGATCTTCATTTCTTCTTCTCCCAATCCACCCATTATTCATAAATCCTCCATCTAACATTACTTTCACTCACTTTGTCTTTGTATAGCCCTGACTTTGATTTGTCTGGTGCTTTTTGTTTCTTGATCATTTGCTGCGTCCAATTCGCATACTATCCGTCCTGAAATAGTATTCGAAAATAGAATTAGTACGTCCCAAACCGTAGTATGTTGAAATGAGTGTTTCAAAGATACCCGGATGGTCTACTATTTCCGGTCAGAATCCGAAGTGTAGATCGGTGCACACTCTAACGGCTGATATTGCCCACAAACCATTGCGCGGTGGACGAGGATTCGGTTAGAACTACAAACACGAGTAAAAAGTGTTAAAAAACTACAGACACGGAGGCGCAGTCCGCTGGTCCCGCGGCTGTGTAGAGAGGTTTAGATAAACAGGTTTGAGTGATTAATTATCAGTATCTAACCGGACGAAAATGAATTTATTCAATGTTGTCCACATTATATTGCATATGTAGCAGCATTGTGAACGTTTGTAAAGACACGTTTAGCCATTACTTTTTAAATGCATCATTATATTCAAATTGCAAACACGAGGAGAGTATCTGCATGAAAGACCCACGACTGGCAGATGAACGTGCTCTGAAACGGTAGGAAATCAAATTAGATAGAATGGAGGATTTTAACTGTGACAAGATGATTGACAGGGCAGTTTACGGTGACAGGATTCACGCAGCACGCGACAGAGCCGTCCGTTAAAGATGACGTGATAGTATGTCCCAAAGCTTGCCTACTCTTTTTGCTGCGCACTTAAAAGTATATACTTTTTCTTCACAAAAAGAGTACATACTTTTAGGGCGTAGTATAAGTAGGCGAATTGGGACGCAGCAATTGTCTCACTCGTTTTCTCTTGCAAATGCTTTTTCTCTCTCATTAAAGTGTGCACTAACCTCCAATGCCGAGGTGAATTATTGAGTGAAGTTGGAAAACAAGTAAAAGCTTTCCCTAACTGAGAAGCTCATTCAATTGTTCTCTTCGCTCGAGAGCCTTTAGCTTCCTGTCGAAATGACAATCTTTTATCACTAAAAGTCATTGGCTTCAGTCAATTCATCGCACCTGCTCTAGTCCACATCCTACTTGAATGGGGTCATTGCAAGGAGCAAGGAAGCTTCAAATCCGTCACGCACAGAATGTAACGTTCATCGTCCTTGGATAAAGCCGAAGGAAAGTTTGATGCGCTGTTTGACCAGCATATGGTTTATTACCCATGGATCTGCCTTTGAGATGTCAGCAGAGGGCCAGTAAACAAAATTACAAGAGATTGATGAAGTTCAGATAAAGTCTACGGCTGTCATTTTTCATTTGAACTCTGCCTTTGGAGTTTGTCGGCTCACTGAAGCGTAACTCGCTTCTCGGAAGCCCCAAAATTAGCAACTCGTCTCATCTGATCATGCTTTGTGAAGCATTAACTCATACTAAAAGGAGATTGCTAGCATATGTCCTTCTTTATTTAAGGAGCTGCTGAAACCGAGCAGAACAGCAGGTAACGCAGGGTGCGCTTTGATTGCCATGTGACAGTTAATGTTTATGACAGGTTTCTGCAGAGCCTTCCATCAATAGAGGACAAACACATCGATCAATCATCCTCCCCTGCATTTAAATCTAATCCCACCCCTCCCCGGAGCGCTCAGCAAGTGACTTCTGACACAATCGTATATTGATTGCAGTGGAATAATGGAGGAGTACTATTTTAATGCACCTGCTCTCTCTCTCTTCGGTGTCTCTGCTCTTTTGTCATAAGAGTCTTATGATTCATCATTCTCAGTCACACAGCTTTCATATCTCTGCTGGCTGCTTCTGCTAATTAAAATATCCTTCCCCTTTTCCTCGCTGCTTTTCTTTATTGCCGCTGGTGAAACTTGATTGTGTCTGCTTCTTGAAGTCAGAAAAATCAGTCTTTCACGCAAGATTCTTGAAGTATTTTTATTTTTTTCGTGCTTGGTATCCTTCCCTATAAAGATGTACAGTTAGCTATATCAACAGCGACGCAGAAGACTATAAAAAATAAACAGGAAGTGAAAGAGCGAGGAGGAAGACATGAAAGACAAATAGGAGAGAAAGACAGGATCAAGAAGGAAGAAAGAGAATGAAAGAGGAGAGAGAAAATTGGGTACACAGCTGTTTCTACTAAAGCATGGGAAGTATACAATTTATAACATTTACAATTATAATAACAGTAATAATAATAATAACAATAACAACAATCATAGTAAGTCGAAATAATAATTAATAAAAACAATTAAGACCTCCGATATCTTTTAAGACAAACGAAAATATATATTTTTGTGAATTTTGATTTTTCTTAAAGATGACGTAAACAGTAGTTTGTTCAGTTTTGCACCTTGAAGCTAATATTCTGTTGAGTACGATAAACATCGCTTGGTAATGCGCGCAAAGTATTTTTTTTCTTAAAAGAGCCATTTAATTTACTTTGTAGTACTTTTTCCATACAAATAATGACTTTAGAGATATGTTTCATTGTGTAAGTGTTTTCGTGTTTAGCAATCAGAAAAAAATATTCGAAATTCCTGACATGTTCTCGACAATCTCCCTTCCTGTTTTTTCTCACTCAACGATCGTAACTCCTCGCAGTTCCACGTTCTCAATGACTCTTTGCGATAATTAAGCCCCTTTTTACAGCGTCAGTAGTCGAGCGGGCCGCTCCAATTCATTCTGCTCATTAAAGAGAACATGTCTAATCCCTTAATTATTAACAAACAATAGTGGAGAGATAAAGGAGGGAGAGGAAGGAGCATTGGAGAGCGGGAAACAGAGTCAACGAGAGAGGATCAAAACGAGAGAAACTTTTCTTCACAAGTCAACAGGTTTTGGCCAATAATTGAGTTGCCGGATGAAAAGAGCAGATGCATACTTTATGAGGACGGCTCTGAGCTGAGCAACGCTGTCATTGGTGGATTTACTCTCTACCGACTCAGTCTCTGAGGCCCAGACACTTTGGCAAATGCAAGGGATTTCAGACTTGCTCAAACTGGGACATTCAGCAGCTCATAAGCACTTTGCGGTTTCCCGCAGCAATGCCGCGCTTGGCCGGTTATGGATCGGCTTGTTCTGAATGGACACTTTTCTCTCCTGGACCTACAATTATGGCTAGTTGTCTATTGTACACGAAAGAGTGTGTGTGATGGTCTCTTTCAATCATAATAATTATCCTCTCGGCTCTCTTCCCTCCACCCTGCTCCATTAAATTCTCCTGTCCTCTCCTTCCCACTCCAACTCCATATGGCACGATTGTGATTCCCTCTGGTTGTCGTTGTGGTGGTGTGTCTGTTTGGGAACAGTGTGTGTTGTGTGCACTCTGCAGCTGGTCCGAGTGTTTCTGAAGAGCTCCACTAGGGTGGCGCTACAGTAGAGGTACTCCTTCTTCGCTGGCTGGCATCATTACCGTTGTAGGAACGCCTCCTGAACCTCGTCGTGTTCGTCCAATCCACTGGCCTCATGAGTCAAATATGAACCTAGAGAGAGAATAGACACAACTTAATACTTAATTGCAGGAAGTAAAAGAATACCTTAATCACTTTAATTCGTTTGTTGAGTGCAATTTAATGTATTTCCTACAAAAACATCCCGAATGGGGACTGCAACGAGATACTTCCCGTGGTTTTATATGTAACTCACAAATTTACATCAACCCTCCCTCCGGAACATGCAAAAAAGGGGGCATGGCCATATTTCTGTGGCTTTGTCTGAGTAGAAATTATAGCTTATAGGTGAGAGCTGTAGCCATGCCCGTCGAAAGTGTATTATTTTCATCCGCAGCTGTCAGGTCTTCTGTGTTCGGGCTTTCCATGGATGCTGTAGTTTGTCAACAATGGCTAAAATTTATGTTTGATTATGTTACTGCTACCTGCAATCGTAATTTAGCCCTGTGCTGCGAATTTTACGGAAGACAGCTTCCAGAATCTCCACGAATTCAATGCTGGATTCAAAGTGTTTAATAGTAAGTGTGAACACTTGTGAGCGGGTTTGAGACTTACATACATATTTGACATCCTGATCGCTTTGGATTGGGAGCTTTTAATGATAACTCCGTGGCGTCACTTCGAGCAGAGTGTTTATTAGTAAGCATGCAATGGGCACGGGACTCACAGTTATATGTGATGGCGCGATCCTTTGAGATGGGTGGGGTTTTGTGACAACTCTGGAATGCGCGGGCAGCACTTAGGGAAGAGGACGTGTGTTAGTAGAGCGTGAGCACTCGTGGGCGGGCACAGGACTTACGTTTATATTCTAACTAATAGCCTCTATGCACGAACCCTGCTGACGTGTTTCTGAAAGAATCTCAGTCAGCATTTTTACTTCCGGAAGCGCGTTCTGCAGGCCCAAGTGTATAGAGGCAAAACTTTAATAAAATCCGTTTTCTCAGAAACAGAGACAACGATTTTCGAGAAAGAGCTGATTCGCTAGTTGAATTCCGTATCGATATGAGAGTATACTAACCCTCAAAGTGGTTGATGTAGCTCGAAATATATAATTTAAATAACTTCTCTTTTTTACTCTTGTGTGACAGCTAAATGCCTCACAGTGTTGTTAACATCATTTCGCGTTAGCCGCAGCACGTTTTTATAAACAGCAAGTGTAATTTGACACTATCTTCACCTAACACAAAACCAGCTTCTGACCATATACAGACGCAGCACCGGATGTAACTGGGCGTGCTGAGACAAACCCGGAAGCGATCGTGCATAGAGGCTATATGAGTCTTTAATGGCCATGTGACAGAGCGGGTGTGAGCTCTATGAGTGACACGGGAAGTGTTGTGCTTGTGTGTTGGGGTGAACAACACTGAGATATGGGCACCTTTTCTACACTTAAAACACCATCGGTTTGAGCCGGATCTGAATGCGACAGCTCGCTGAGGAAAGTCGCATAAATTTTATCTGCAGCGAGAGCCGGGTTTGAACTTGGGTCTCTAGCATGAAAAACATAAGCTTTTCACCGAAATTACCTGCATCTATTCATCCCAGGAACTTTTTTCCCTGTTGCTTTCTGCGTTTCCACCACGGTACTGTGTAGATTATGCAAATTAGTCCGATGACGTAGGACTGCACGCACCGTGACAGATATTTAAAAATGTTGGTTGAAATTATATGCTGCATGGAGTCAACCAATTAAAATGCGTCACGAACTCAACCAATCAGCATGTTCAGCACCCAAATCCCACCCTGAAAGTTTCTTAAAGGGGGGGGGGGGTTGACTGTGATTTCACTTTTTCATTTTAAATAGTGTGTAATGTTGCTGTTGGTGCATGAACACTATCTGCAAAGTTGCAGCGCTGAAAGTTCAATGTAAGCAGAGATATCGTCTTATAAAAATCAGGAAGTATAATTGCCCACAAAAACGACTCGATTGGGACTACAGCTGGGTTATGGTACGTCACTAACCCACACATTTCCATCAACCACTCCCTCCGGAATATGCAGGAAAGGGCATGATGATATTTCAGCAGCTCCTCGTCGAGTGAGTTGTTCACGCAGCTGTCAGGTCTTCTGTGTTCGAACTTCCCACGGACGCTGCACTTCGTCAACAATGGATACAATTTATGTTCGATTATGTTCCTGAAAATGACGATCGTAATCTAGCCCTCTGTGCTGCGCATTTTAAGGAAGACAGCTTCCAGAATCTCCACGAGTTCAGCACCGGATTCAACAAGAAACTGTTACTAAACATGAAGCAGATCCAACTTTAAAACCAGAGGCAGCAGTTGTTGGGACACAACCTGTAAGTAGGCTAAGACTTAATCATTTTAAATGTATTTGCATGTATAATTCCAGATGTAGCCTTGTGTTTTATTATTTTTCAAATGCCAGCGCTGGCTTTAAAGGCTAGTGATTATGCTATTTTGTGTCAACGACAAACGCGTACAAACATTATGGACCTGAATTTTGTATAAGTACTAATGTTGTAAACGTATTTTTCATGTAAATATGTTTTATGACGTTATTTTCGATTTGATCAAGAACGTAAACTTGCCAACGCTGTTTGAGACATTAGTAGCCAGTCAGTTGCTATTGTTGCCAGTCAGATGCTATTGTGTAAAACAAACGTGCATAAAGTTAAAAAATGTAGCAAATTATCATTCAGAAACCTTTATTAAGAGCCGTGTGTGGTGAGGTTCTGTTTGACTCTCTTCATCGCGGCTTTCTCGGTCTGATTCTGCCTCACACTGAACTGTAGTTCGACACCATTATTTACATCTGGAACCGGAGCTCACGTTTCCCGTAAAGGTAACAAACGACAGTTTAGCCAATCACAACAAACCGGGCCAAACTAACCAATCTGAGCACACCGAGGGAGCGGTTTCATAGAATCAGGAAGTCAACCGCTCGTTCAGGGACAGAGGAGAGCGCGGCTGACAATAAAGGTGACGTTTATGAAAAATAAGACTTAAAAAAAGAAAACTACGAATAGATGTTATATTGCACCCCATAAACAATCATGCAAGAAAAAAAAGCAGTCAACCCCCCCTTTAACTTTGAAAAAGGACTACCTTGCAAGCAGGGACTTTTTGAGGGGGAATTTTTTTACCCGGAAATTAATTTAAACCCAGGTTCCTGCGGTCAAAACACACAGAGTACCACTCTGGTTTGGTGGAAACACGGCTTTAGTTGCCATGGCAACATTTATTTTAGCTGTTATTTCAGCTTTATGATTTTTTTATACTTTCAGTTTTATTTGGCAATTACAATAGTGCCACACTGCCACATGAAGCCTAGCCCTCATACCTCTCCATATTTTTTCCCTTGTGTTCTCCACCTTTCTCCTTGTCCTCAATCAGTATGTCTCAAAATAAAATGGCTCTTGGGGATTGATGCTGTGGTGTTGGATGGCATCAACCTTACATGCATCTAAAACTTCTTCTGGAATCAAGTTTACAGGGCCAGCCAGTGTCATCTACTATAATTGGGGGGAACTTATGCAGATCAACTTTTAATTAATCACAAAACTCATTAGGCATAATCACCTCTGACATTTTACTGCACAGTCAGCGATATGGTACAGTGAAACCTTTTTATTCACATCATTATATGACACAATGGTTTTGCCTCTGTGGCTCAGGGACAAATAACTGAAATAACTAAGGCAGAATTGACTCTATGGCACCAACAGACACAGTTTAATTAAAAAAAATCGATCTTATGTACGTGCAATTTTACTTTCTTAAAACGCAAGCGTACAGCAGAGGCTGATGGGGTCATTAAAAGCAGTGATGTCGTGGACCGAGCAGGGCAGACAATGCATCAGAGCTGTAATGTTCCTCTTCCTCTATCCTAAGATTAATCACTTCCCTTCTGCCTTCCAGGCACCCCAAGGTTAGACAGGATCAACCCTAATGCTCTCTGTCTTGCGCCGATGGGTGAACTCAACTGTTTCTGACTTTGATTGGCAGGTGGGGTCGGGATCCTCGCAACCCTTTGCCTCCGCCCCAATTTGCAGGTGCCATGATCTTTATTGGAAACTGTGACACACTGAGATGACCAGAAGTTCTTAAAGAGTTCAGGGACAAGGTAATTAAGTTTTCTTTAGAGATGCACCACGATGCGATCTGACGTAAAAAGTACAATTAAACATGAAGCCGTAGCTACTTTTCCCCAGGCTATACATCTTTACAGGTCTGGCACAGTCCCTTGCAAATTATGTTCTTCTTTCTCCTGTCTTCCCTCTGAACATATTTACATGTAAACTTTCTCACACAAAACAAAAACCCTCCTCACACCAACTATTATCTCTGATTTTTTACTAATCCATTTTATCACCATTAGGGTGGGCGGCATGATCAAAATCTTCAGCAGGATTGCTAGTGTGATATTGGTTTAAAACAAGTCCATATCCAAAAATATAATGTCAAGTAACCAACATTTCACCATTTTTTTTCCACCAAAGGGCACATTTTCAGTAGCCAAAAGAATAAATGCCATTCCGGAACAAAATACCTGCAAAAGAGTAAAAGTAATATTTTAACTAATATTGTTACGGTAACCAGCTGGAGTGCCCTTGAGAGCCACCAGAGGCACTCCACATCAGACTTTTTTCATTCTCTCACAAACTACATTTCCCATAACTCACTGCCTGGATTCATCATCCCTGATTGCATCCACCTGTGTCTCATTTACCTTGTTTAACGCACCCGATAATAGTCTGGGTTTTACATTCATTACTTGCGAAGTCTTGTAGGTTTAGTTTTCCACTGCAATTCCGAGCATTCTCCATGGTTTCAGATGTATTGCCTGTTCTTTGTTTGTTACTCTTTTGCCCGTGTTCCCTGCCTTGTTGTGTTTGTTTGTATAATCTGCCTGCATTTGACCTTGCTTTTACTTTGAATTGCGTCTTTGGATTACCCTGTTCAAAACATAGGCTACTGCATTTGGATCCTCAACCTTCTTATCTCAGAACGGTTCGTGAAAAGTATATTATACACTTTGTTTATATATTTATTTATTTATTTTCTATAGCGCCTTTCAAAAACCCAAGGCCACTTCACAATGTAATTCAGGGGAAGTGAAGAACAGAGTAAACAGTGATGAGGATACTGATTTATTGGGCAAGCTTGAAAAATGAGTTTTAAGACGTTTTTTTGAAGGTCCGGATGTTGTCGATCGCACAAAGATTCTGGGCAGCTTATTCCATAAGTTAGGGCCAGCAACACTAAAAGCCCAACCGCCCAGCGTGGAGAGTCTGACCCGGGGTGCCACGAGAAGGTTTTCAGTGCTAGACCTAAGGGCCTGAGTTGGAACATATGGCTGTACCAAATCAGCAAGTTATTTGGATGCCGGGCCATGTAGGGCTTTATATACTATGTAAAGCCCTATACAGTTTAAATTGGATGCGGTTTATGACAGGAAGCCAGTGCAGTTGGTGAAGAATAGGAGTGATGTGGACAGATTTTTTATTCTATGTGAGGGCGCATGCAGCAGTTTTGAACCATTTGAAGGCGGTCTATTGCTATGGTGGGTAGTCCGCTGTATAGTGAGTTACAGAAGTCCAATCTGGAAGTGATAAAAGCATGAATTACAGTTTCCACATCTATAAAGGTCAGAGAGTGGCGAATACAAACAATATTCCGCAGGTGAAAAAGCATGATTTGACAGTCTGACTAATGTGTGAGTGGAAGCAGAGCGCAGGGTCAAACAAAACTCCTAGATTCCGTACAGTTTTTGAAGGCCTAATCTCAATACCATCTATGTCAATAAAAATGTCATGTCTGGGTGAGCTCTGTGATCTAGGGTTAATCAACAGGATTTCAGTTTTACCAGCATTAAGCTGTAAAAAGATGGAGGACATGCATGTTTTAAGTTTGTGACGAAGTAAGCGAATCTTATGAACAAAAGATGATTTTGTATTGTTCGTGAAGTACGTTTGAATATCATCAGCATAGCTATGAAAATTCAGACCATGCTGTCTGAAGATCTGACCTAAAGGTAGCAAGTAGATTAAAAATAGAAGTGGGCCAAGTACAGAGCCTTGGGGCACACCATGAGAAACAGAAACAGAAAGTGAGCGATTGTTACCTATCTTAACAAATTGTTATCCATCACATAGATACGAGGTCAGTCATTGAAGTGCAGCACCCGTGACGCATATTGCAGACAATCGTTAGATAAGTGTAGAGTGGCACACAGTGTCAAATGCTGCACTGAGGTCAAGGAGAACCAAGATACTATGTGCACCCGAATCAGAATCCTTTAGTCGTTCAGTACTACTTAAAGTACTAAACGACTAAAGAAGGTCGACTAAAGCTCTACTTTTAGTAGAGCTGTTTCTGTGCTGTGATCGTTTCGTACAGAAACGAGATTAAAGCGGTTCAAAGAGCTTATGTCTCTCTAAGTGTGATTGCAGTTGTGCCACAACTACCTTCTCAAGTAGCTTGCCAATAAAAGCAAGATTTGATATTGGTCTATAATTGCTTTGAGTGGCATTGTTGAGACCGGGCTTCTTATGGATTGGGGTAATGGTCGCTACTTTCAAATTAAGCGGAACAGTAGCAGTAGCAAGAGACCTTTTAATAAGGTGGGTAATGTTGAATGAGTAAACAAGAATGAGTTTTAAGAAGAAATGTTGGAATAGGATCAAGTGTACAGGAAGTTAATTTTGATTTGTTAATCATATTTGCAACCACAGATGTATTTGTGAGTGAGAAAGTGTCAAGCGGACAACCAGTCAAATATGGAGTGGGAGAAGAGGAAAATGACTAATAGATGTTGTCAATATTTTGTAGGAAAAACTGAAAGCCTTCAGATCAGCGGAACCAGTAAGAGCTATGTTGTACAGTTTGTTTATTTCTGTAAAAAGAGCTTTAGGTTTGCATTTAGCTTTATTGATAACAGAAGAGAGATAGTTAGAGCGTGCAATGTTAAGTGCTTTTTTCACTACTGAGTCAGGAAAGGCTAAGTCATGGACAAGGAGGTAGGATTTGTTGTAGAGTCTTTCAAGATGCCTACATTGAGTTTTCAGAACTCTGAGCTCAGGGGTGAACCAAGGAGAGGAGTGAGTAGACGGAACAGTTCTAGTTATTAAAGGAGCAAGCTCATCCAATACTTCCCTAAAGGCCAATTTATACTTCTGCCTCGAGGGTACGCCGTAGTGTAGAAGTATAAATGCTCACAACGGTGTCGCCTACGTGCGAAGCCAACGCCGTTGTGAGCATTTATACTTCTGTGTTCAGGTCTTGGTTGCTCTGCAGTACTGCTCCGAAACGCTAGTTGGCGGCAAAGGGTTTTAATGTTCCATTGTGTTTAGATTCCTCGCGGCTATGTAACTACAAACAATAGCGACTGAAAGAGAGTGGATCATGTTGGAGTTGGAGCTTATTGAGGTGGAAAAACAGTTCATTTTAGTGAAATTACTAAAACTGAAAGGCAGAAATGAGAGAAGACGTCGAAGGAGATGGTACGTGTGGAAATGCGTGAGAAGGTACGTGCGGAAATGCGTAGGAGGAAATGCAATGCTACCAAGCCGACCAATCACCGATCTTGCGGTCCACGTCGTCGCGATGTGTAGTTATATTTTTGAAGAGGTGCGCGTCAGGCAACGGCGAAGGGTACGCGGTATGGGATGTGTCTGTGCGTATGCTACGCCGTACTTACTGCGCGCACCCTACGCAGAAGTATAAATTGGCCTTAAGCAATTTATCATAGGTAGAAACTATCTCATCTGGACACAGCAGATTGAGTGAGGAAGGAAGAGCAGAAACAGCAATGGCAGTGGAGAAAATTTTAACAGTTATAGTTTTCAGATTGCGGTAGGATATAATAGTGCTAGTTGTAGGTTTTACTGTGGGTAGTGAGAAATAAAAAAAATAATTAGTTTGTGATCAGAGATGCCCAGACTTTGACCCTGGACATGCACATTGTCAATACAAACCATACACATGAGAATGTGTTGGGAAATCGACATGCTGAGATACTTCAAAATAATCTAGAACAGACAAAAAGTTTTGCAGCAGTACAATCAGAATATATATGTATATTAAAGTCACAAAGCATCATTATTCTATCATGTCGGGCAAAAGCAGAGAGAGAAATTCAGTCAGATAAGAACAAAAGTTTGGGTTGTTTCTAGGAGGACTATAAATCAACAGAACCAGAAGCGGAGCAGGGCCAGCAAGTTGAAGTGAGAGGCATTCAAAACTTGTAATTTTTCTTAAAGATCACTGCCAGGCCACCCCCTCTCCCACTAAGTTGAGGTTTCGTCAAATAACTATTTCCAGCAGGGGTTAAGAGGTTCAGCTCAATGAAATCATCAGGTGTTTGCCAGGTTTCAATAGATTTATCAAGAATACATTTCTTACTTGAATGCTGCTTTTCTACAAGTAAAATTCAAGTCTTTTTAAGACCTTTTTAAGACCATTTATATAAAAAATTAATACCTATTTCACCTCCCTACCAGCAAAGAAAAACAAAATCCTTGAACTTGTGTTCATTTATTTTCAAATGTGGAATGGGTAAAAGATTATAAGCCAAGCAGGTGTGAAAAAGTAAAACATTTCAGTAGGCCACAAGAAAGTTTGCCGAACAATGTTGTTGTTGTTTTTTTTAACATTAGCTAGCTACTTATTCCATGCTGGGAATATGGGAACAATAAACATCAAAAATCATACTAATCCTGGTTGACAAATGAATTTTTTGAGGAAAAATACAATACGGAGATGTTACATTTCATACAGCACAATTTTTATACCAGAACATCAAAATGTAAGACTTTTAAAGTCTTTTTAAGGTATTATTTCCAAATTAATAAATTAAAAGGTTTTAAGGCTTTTTAAGACCCAGCGGGAAACCTGTAATAGGGCGGAGTCTGTCATCAGTCATGGGCGGAGCCTAAGCGTTTGTGACATAGCATTGAATAGGAACTGCAAATGGCTTGTTCTGAGACACTGCTTATGATTTATGGGGATTAAAAAAGGAGAGGGTGGATATTTACCATTATAGGGTGGTTGTGTACACAGTGCCAACCCACATTTATGTTCAAACACCATGTAAAAGTGCATTTTGCATAAGTCCTCATTAATAGATTTTAAAATGTAATTTATTCCTGTGTGTAAAAGCTGATTGTTCAGCAGCCATTACTTTTCAGTGTCATATGATTCTTCAGAAATCATACCAATTAGCTGCTTACAGAACACGATTTATATTAAACATAATCGTCTTTACTGTCACTTTAAGTGTGTCCTTGCCCAATCTTAACCTAAAATTGTTTGAATGGTAGTGTTTGACTAATATTATATAACTGAATACTATGAATTCTGATTGGATGAATTTAATGTGTCCTGGCTCAGAAACTATGTATTGAAAAAAACCTCTGCTTTGGATTTCTTGCCTATAACAAACACCATTTGATAAGTTCATCCTCACATCTTTCTCTGTATTCTCATATTACTCCATGTTTCTTCGTGGCTGTCACATAAAAATAACAAAGGGCAGTTCTGCTCACTGATACGAATCTATAGCAGAATAAACAGTATTGCACAATCTCTACATGGAGACATTTCTACCGTCACTTAGTATATTTTACAGCCCAACCTACTTAAATCACCATCTACAACAGTTCTGTTTCCATTTCCTGTTAATGCTGGCTCTCAATGCACCACAAACAAACTGGATAAATGTTTTAATCTGGTTGATGTTAATTGGTGCAGTGTGAACCAGCCTTTATCTTCCCTCACACACATTCTCTTTTTCTACTGCTTAGATATATTTTTATTTTCTCCCTTGCCTCAGAAGGTGAGGCGCATCATGTCATTGTGTCACCACAGGTTAAGTGTGGGGAGAGAGGAGGTCACCTTTCTGTCGGACGGAGCACCAGATGGTGACGATGAGCACACAGATGACAGTGAAGACCAGCAGAGCCAGGATGCCCCCGATCACTGCATACGGAACAGCACTGTGGGTTTCCACCACTGCTCCAGGGTCTGAGATACACACAAACACAAAGAGAATGGTTTTAGATTTAGCATTTGGGCTAAAAACAGTTAAAAGTGACTTGTGGAAACAAAGAAAGAGACAGAAATGTGATTAAAATATCCAGTTATTTTATTGCTTTGATTTGTTTGTTTTTTAGTAAAAAAAAGACTGACAGCAAAGGTGTATGTAAAGTATACCATTCAGTTTTTTTCTGACAAAATAGGAAGCAGTGAGAGGCAGAGAGACACTCTGAACCTTCAACACATGAGCCTGGACTCCTTAAATATTTAACAACCTGTTTACACCACACAGCGGTGGGTAGAAAAGAAAACGGGAGACCTGGAATAAGAAAAATAGAGGAAACACATAAATAGAAAGAGCAGAAGAGAGAAAGTGGCACAAAATGAGAACCTAACCTGAATGACTTTATTTCTATGGAACAAAATAGTTCTTGACCATGGCTGTTAAACTCTGAAAGCTATAAAAAGGTAACTCTTTACAATAAGGTATCATTTTCTAACATTAAGATCATGCTTTTGCTACTTAAAAATGAGCATTGTGAGAGTTGAAACAAACTGATATTTTAGTCATTATCCACTTATCGTATATTATCAGTGAGCTATGATTTGAACAAATCATTCAGTCCAATTTATGAAATAGATCAATAAGTTAATTGAAAATAATTTGTTCACTAATCCAACTCACTTACTCAAAGATCAGGTTGCAGTGGTTATTGAGTTAACAGCTCTCTGGAGAGGAAGTATTATAATAACTTAACTTCTGTTTCTCAGTCTAATTCATCCTTTATTTTAGTTTTTCCTTCATTTTTGGAGCTTAAAGGGATAGTTTATCAAAAAAGTAAACTTCTGTCATCATTTAGTCACCCTCATATGTGACCCCGGATCACAAAACCAGTCATAGCAAGGGTATTTTTTGTGGAAATAGCCAAAAAAACATTGTATGGGTCAAAATTATAAATTTTTCTTTTATGCCAAAAATCATTTGGCTATTAAGTAAAAATTCAAATGAAGATATTTTGTAAATTTCCAACCGTAAAGATATAAAACATTTATTTTTGTGAGTGAATGCAATAGTTGTATCTCTGCCAAATATTGTCCTATCCTAACAAATCATATATTTATTCAGCTTTCATGCAAGCGGCACCATTCTAATCTGAAACATGAAGCCTACCTGGAAGTGCGAAAAACTGCAATACATCGAAAATTCAAAAGGGAAGCAAATGTCCATATACCCCATGTTAAAATGTCCATTTTCACAACATAAATTCATGTTTTTACAGTTTGGTCCCATGGACTTTTATTGTGATCTTCAATATGTTCCACGTGCCTGACAACTGTGAGGGGGTGAATTTTTTTTCTAACTCGTTAGTTTAGATCGTATTTAGATATAAAATGTATGACAAATAAGGGCGGTTAACTTTGATTGACAGCTGTTAACAGGCTGCGCAGAGTGGAATTTGACATCTCGGCCATGATCTGACACAACATATACCACCTCTGTATCCATTCTGAACATTTGTATTTTGTATTCCCAAGATTTTCCAGTATGGCGCCGCCCATACCCCCAGTAACAGCCTCAAACCCGTTCTTCAGAAAGTCTATGGGTGACGTCACAGACGCTTTGTCCATATTTTTTACAGTCTGCTTTCATGTGACGTATACATCTCAATTTCCAAAAATTGACCCATGTGACTGGTTTTGTGGTCCAGGGTCTTCTTTGTGTTCCACAAACGTGAGGGTGAGTAAATGAATTTTCATTTTTGAGTAAACTAACCCTAAAACTAAACTAACTTTAACAAACATGTTCACTATGAACCCTCATTGGAGCGGTGTGAGAATTATTTTGTAGCTTTTAATACCACTTGAGTGAGTAAATACAATTTTTGAAAACTGATCATTTTAAGGTAAAGTGTGTAATAATGTTTGGTTTCAAAAACACTTGTTTTCCAATGGTAAGCCAAACTTATAGTCCCACCCCCAAAATCACACTATTGGATAAGCTGATGTTGCTGTGAGGGGCTGGTTAGGATTCTCAAACAAACAGAACAACGTTTTCACCACAGAGCCTCAGTGGCTTACTTACAATTGTCCCTGCACATTAAACTAGGATAAGAAAAAGTATTTAAACATCAAAAAAATTACACACTTCCACCTTCACGCAAGTGCTAAAGAAACAGCGGGAGATAAGGAGTGAGGGAGGTTGCCTTTGAACAGGCTGTTCGAGATAACATTTTCCCTAGGATCTGTTTCAGAAACGATGAAGAATTAACGCTGCTGCCCGCCTCACATGCACTTTTCAGGGAACCAGCCACCCGGTGCTGAGAATGTGACATTAAAGAGCCCACAGCCTCTTTCGCTTCCACTCGCAATTGTCTTTCTCCCAGTCTGTTCTGGAAAACATAGTCTTTACCCCTTCAATTCTTGCTGGATATTGAAGACAGCAAACAATACTATTTAGAAAGGAGAGGAGCAAGACAGAGAAAAAGAAATGAGATTGATGGAAAAGGTTTGTGTGTTAGAGCGTGAAGAAGAGAAAGGCAAAAAGCCATATATGCAATGACTGTACACTTTGAAGTGCACAAAATGAAAACGCATTGGATATCTTCCTCTGCAGGTCAGTGTGTTGAGGTGTGAGGTTTGTGCAGTGTTGCGTGATGTCTTGCAGTACAGTCTCTCAGTAGTTCTGTCAGGTGGGATGATCAAGGGCTTTCGTCTGACCCGACCTCACATCCCACAACATCATGAATGACAAGCGAATACTGTTCTAGAGCTAGGCCTCTTTTAAGGGGTCATTGTGCTCTCTTTTACACTCTCTCTTCAGCATGTGATTCGCAGACTCTTAAATTCTAATGAAAAACATGGCAACGCAGCTGAGTAGATCCTCTGGAGAGCAGCGCTAGTGCTTGAAATGATAAGGGCACTTGGAAGACAATAGGAAAGTGTGCACATACATCTTAAGGGACATTAATAAACACAAAACATGAATGAGAAGATGGAGAAATTAGTAGATTTAGCAGGAGAAAACATGGAACAAAACCGGTTTTAAGGCAAGCATCGAAGCAGAGCCGTAGGGAAGAATTTGCATATGTTGAGGTGGAAGACAATTGAAGAAACTGGATTTGCATTTCCTAAAGGAAATAACAGTGCTTACATGGTAGCAAACAAGGAAATATTAAAGTTTTAGATAAAGCAATTGAAAAGTTGTGAAACCAAAGACAGAGAGAGAAAGGTAGAGAATTGACAGTAATATGCAATATAGCTGGATAAATATGGTATCTTCTGTGCCTAGTGTCCTGTCTCTGTAACATCCATTCAAAGTAGAGTGTGTTTTGGATAAAGTCACAAAAATGACTGAAAAGTTTTGAATCTAATATATCATATGCAGTTGGATCATGTCACATACTGTCAAATCGGATCTGAAAATTTTGCTTTCACAGAAGATCATAACTCCACGCAGCTGCTGTATGACTTTCATTTGTTTTATAGTCTGTCAAAACAAGTGAAAATACAGCATAAATTTTGAAGAAAATGAACAAAATTATTTACAAATCAAATGATGGATGCAGAAATGTGTGTAGAAGACGAAGAATGAGAATATATATATATATATATATATATATATGAAGAGTTCAGATGCAAAAGCCTCTAAGTGCCATTTGAAATTTTCTTCTAAAATGATCATTTTTATCAAGCTTGTATATTTAAGTTCAGAAATTTCACTTAAATGGCAATGAAGATTACCTATTAATTGTCATTTAAGTGAAATTACTGAACTTAAATATACAAGATTGATAAAAATGGTCATTTTAGAAGAAAATTTCAAATGGCATTTAGAGGCTTTTGCATCTGAACTCTTCATATATATATATATATATATAGCACAATGAGCAATGGAATATATATATATATATATATATATATATATATATATATATATATATATATATATATATATATATATATATATATATATATATATATATATATATATATATATATATATATATATATATATATATATATATATATATATATATATTCCATTGCTCATTGTGCAAGCACTGTAATAAACCCGTCACTCATTATTACACATGTGAAGAGGTTAGCCAATAACAAGAGAGGTTGTTTGCATCTTTTTAAAAGCTACAGTCCAAAAACAGCCTGTTTTATTCTAAGGGAAAGAAAAAAATGTTAAATCATGTAAACCTAAAGCATGACTGGTGGAATAAACACTTCAGGGAAAAAAAGTGAAAGAAAATGAATGATAAGTAAAGAGTGAGGAGATGGTAGAAGGGTTACCTTCGTATTCCTTTGTAAAACTGGAGGATGGAAGGGTGGGGTGAGCGATGGCAGGATGAGGGTTGGGAGGGACAAACACTACAAGGGAATGGCATTACAACAGGGTTATTAACAGACTACTGCAGCTACATACAAGCACATGCAAGAGGAAACAAGCAAAATGAGTTCTGTCATTGTGTATGAGTGTACGAGTGTGTAAGCAAGAGATAAACAGTGTTGTTCATAAATTGCGCCCTTCTGCCAGGGTCAAGGGGCTCTATGCGGGTAACATCTCCAGCCAGCAGGGTGCAGCAGTTTCCTGTTCCACCCTTTCATTCCTCACCACTGCAAAACACTGCAGTTACTGTGCACCCCGGGCTCAGCACTCTCTCTCTCACTGTAATCTTCAATCCCTCCATCCCAAAGATCATCAATCTTGCTGCTCTGCTCACCATCCTCCACACCTCTAATATCGCTCTCTCTCGACCCATCTCGTTCCTGTTGCTGGTTCACAGCTACTCTCTCTGCATATGGGCCTATCCTTTATATTCAGCGAAGAGCAGCAAGTTTTCTGTTGCGTATGTGTGTGGCCTTCAAAACTCTGAGGGATTAACAGCATGGTACCAGACTGATCAATAGCCAGACACGGATACATATCCCGAGACCACCCTGACTCTTCAGCTAATCATCTCTCTCGTTTCTCTCCACTCAAATCCTCTCGTCTTCTACTGTGGCAAAACCTCTCACATTTTAAAACATTTCAGATTGTCAAAGGGACAGATCTAAAAAGTTTTCTTTAAGGCACAGTTAACACCAAAATGCGAATTCTGTCATTATTTACTCACCCTAGTGTCATTCCAAACCTGTATGACTTTATTATTCTTTAGAACATAAATAGAGACATTTTTGGTAACACTTTACTTGAAGGGGTGTGCATAAGACTAACATGACACCTTCATAATCATGACATATGTTATAAATATAAAGGAAGTTTTATGCATGTTTGTGACTATTGTCATTAAGTGTCATTCACTCAGTTATTACTGCAAACTTATTTTAATGCACACATGACATTTTTTAGATGTCTTTGTTTTGACACCTTGACATAAACCAATGAATCATAACCTGTCAGTGTCTTTGCCATGACAACTTGACATTACTAAGACAACACAACCTGTCAAACATTACATAGCAGATAAATTATCGAACTTAAGAAACCATCTAGCTTAATTGGTTAAAGGTGCTGTATGGAATAATTGAGGAATAAATATCCAGAAAATGAGCTATACGCATCAAAAAGAATGAGAAGAAATAAGTGCAATGATGTCATTAAAAAACTGAAAAGGTATAGTGCTGCCGAGATATAAAACTAAATTAGCATGCTAAATTACTAGCCCCGGCCCGTCAGGTGTCGTAATACCAGTTTCAGCCATGGGAGGCGGTATGCGGGCGGCCAACATAACCACCAGCCAAACTGCAGTACACGAGTAAGTCGCGCCGGCTTGTGTGTGTGTGTGTGTACTTGAACCTGTCCTGATGTCAGTCGTGTGGACATACAGCCCACTGCTACATTTCAGTTCAAGGAAGAGTTCAAAAAATGATTGGTCGACATTATGCATGAGGAATACATTTTGGTAAGTTGTAGCATACTGTATCTTTCAACAGTGTTCGTGTTCTTTTTCCATTAGCTAGTAGAGATGATCGGTTCATGTGCGCAAGGGATCTGTGGTGTAACATGTTCAAGCGCCAAAATGGTATTTATTGTTTGAATTGCGTAATAAAATTGACAGAATCTGAGAGCTTATCTAACCTGCTTGCTAAGTGTCAATTGCGTGTGTCTCACGGTGAATTCGTGAGAGTTGGCAGCTCTGAATGGTGCTAGCTTGATCAACATCAGCGTATGATATTACAGCGTGTAATATGAACAAAACGAATACCATAAACTTCAAATAGTTGCCCAGGCTTTTATTTTCCCATATCGTCGAAATGCACCAGCTTGTTTTTGAGACAGGCGTCTATGAGACGGTCTTCATCATTTAGTGTTGAGATGTGGTTCATTGAGTCTCTGATCTCGAAAAATCTCCAAATGCTCCACGTGAAACTGCGGTCTTCCAACCTTTTACTATCGTGTCAAATTATTTAAATAATATGTGCGAGAGAGAGAGCAAAACAACGCGTGTTTGTGTTGTTTGAAGACGTGAGAGTGCGCGCGGCCGCAGCACAACTCAATTTCTGGAGGTATACTGCCCCCATCTGTTATGGAATATGGAATATGATTAGATTTTATATGCAAGATGGCACCTTTAACGTTACATTAAAATCAGGTGGTTGGTTTTGACATTGGCTGACATGAAGCCATTATAACTTTTCAATGACAAATTCAATTTATGTCACTGTAGTTGAGGTCACAAAAAATATTCATGACACAGTTATAATGACCTCATGACAGCCAATGTCAAAGCCAACCACATGACAGTTTAACTTAACTTTAATGTCAGAGTTGTCATGACAAAGACATCTTAAACAATGTCATATTTGCATTAAATATGTCACTATTGAGCGAAAGACACTTAATGACATTTGTCATAAACATGCATAAATCTTACTTCATATTCAAGACAAATGTCATGTCATGGTTATGAAGGTGTCAGTCTTATCCAGCACACCCCTGTAAAGTGTAAAGTAAAGTGTTGCCGACATTTTTCAGGCCATAAACAAGGACGGGCAGACATGACACAGAAGCTCCAAGAAAGTTTCATAAATGTTATCAATATGAATATTTCCAAGTCTTCTGTATTCTTAAAATTGATTTGTGTAAGAAACAAACCAAAATTTACATTGTGATTCGATGATATCTCTAAAAAAATACTTCAACCTGATCAGTGAGTTGAAACTGTTTTGTGAAACTGCAGGATATTCGTTGAAAAGATCTCAAATCCACTGATCAAATAAATTATACTTATCCGCTATATAATTGAAAAGTGGAAAAAAGAGAGAAAAAAACACTTGCAGTTAATGATGACTTTGGTTCAGTCTGTTTCTCAAACAAAGATTTTGCACACAACTTTCAAAAACAAATCATGTGGATCACTTTTCTGTTATTTTATGGTGCTTTTGCATAATATTTAGGCTTGAAAGCTTCAGTCCCAATTCATCGTAATTGCATGAAACGCAGTCTGTAAAATCTTTTCTTTTGTGCTCAGAATAAAGAAAGCCATACAGGTTTGGGTGAGTAAATAATGACCTCTATTCCATCACTCAGATCCTTTTATTTTTTTCTCATTTTCATTTCCTGTCTCTCTTTCCCTTCTCTTTTCAGTGCTCACACATTCTCGTTCCTTATATTTCTGTTTTCCTGCACTTTTCTTCAAAACCAATAATTTAAAAAGTGTTTCTTCTTTCCTTTCTCCTGCACATCATTATGGCTCAGGCTGGAAGCTGATCAAGGCATTTCATCACACAGATGTTTGGGTGAGTCAAGTCAGCAATGTTCTCTGCGTTTTTGGGACAATAAGTTTTGTGCCCAACAAAGAAAGAAAGAGTGGCAGATGAGTTCTGAAAAGTTGTGTTGTAATCCTCCATTTACGGAGTCTGTTAAATCCCACAGTCGCTCACCTCTCCCTCTCTGCTCAAAGGCCAAGTCTCTGTCATCAACTCGACACACTCCTCTGATTCACCTTGCTTAATATTCCTGTCATGACTATCCAAAGGTAAAAAATGACATATTCAATTACTACATCCCTTCTTGCTCACGCTTCCTTTCTTTTTCTAAAGTTTCACTTCATTAATAAAGTGCCCCTGTTGTTTCTCCTAATTAGAGCCACATCTTTTCTCTCTCTGCGAGCATTTTTGGTTCTCCCTCCATCTCTTTTTGTACATCCCTCCTTTTCTCTCATTTGAATCTCAGTGGCTCTCTGAGGCCATTCGATTGTAATGGCTTTTATCTGCAACAAGGTCCAACATGGCTTAGTACTGCTGCTGTTTTACATAAGGACGTCTCCAGGGGACTCTCCTCTGACCGTTTGACCACCGAATAAGCATCATATGTGGAAGTGAGTACATACACATGCACACATTTGCTTTTCTGTGGTGAGGACTTTCTATTGCCTATTGTTTTTGAGGAGAATTATTGACATTTTCTATCCTCAGTCTCACCTTAAAGCTACACTGTGTAACTCTTTTAAGTTTATTCTTAGCTAAAAACACTTAGTTCTTTCAAAAATATATGTGCTCATTAATGTATATTTACTTAATTCAAGTTATAAAGTATTCTCGTGAGTGTATAATATGCCATTGAAAATACATACGGGTAAGGGGTTCTAATGTCAGAGCGCCATGTTGTCCCTCCATCTTGAAAGTACATTAGCCAAAGAGGGACATACCCGTTAATTCAAGCTTCGCCTTTCGCGTTTACGTTTGAGTTAACACTCATGGACGAGGTCGAACTGGAAGCCATGTTAATCTTGGACTACATTGGCCACCGTAGGAGTTAAAATGAAATCGGAATTGAGAGGAACAGAAACTAATATTCATTGGATGGTTATATGCCTTTTCAATGCTAGATGGGGTAAAAATCACACAGTGTAGCTTTAAATATAACACTAACAGAAACATTTTTAGATTTTCATTAAAACATTTAGCGTGTTTAAGACATTTTCCTCATGGAGACATTTGGCTGCTCCCTACAATGTAAGTGATTTCAGCTTCAACAGTTCTTGTTTAGGCAAAACCTGAACCACATAGATACATTTAAATCAATCTAAATACGTAGCAACACACACAAAAAAAACTTGTTTTGGTAAAACAAAATAAAAAAGTATGCACCGAATATATATGCAAATGTAAAAGTTTCCAGACAGACAGAGATAAAGTAGCACAGACAGGCGTACCTGTTGAGCCATGTGGTAAATACAAACTTGCATATCAGTCAGAGTAAATTGCAAAATTCCTGAAAAAACAAAGTCTCCTCCTCCTCTGTCCTTTTGTCTTCCTCATTTCCCTATCTGTGTCACTTCTCTCCATTGCTCTCTGTTTCATTCGGTCAGTCTTTCTCTCATCTACCTTCAGTTTATAATCATTTCATATTGGCTGTGACTTTATGGTCACTTTAGACATAAAATAAATCAGTGGGAAAAAGTTTGTCAGTGCGAAGCAGCAAGATATTTAGATCAGCCGTCCTCCACCCCCTCGTGTCACTGTGATTGCTGACTCATCATCTCAATAGTTCTCCCTCATGCTCTATCAGCCTTCAGAAGTCAGACATTTCTCTCTTTAGTTGGACTGAGCATGGGATTTCCAGCGGATGAAACCTAAATACGCTGATACCGCTGAGAGTTAACACCAAATCTTGTTCATTTACTCCCACATAAACACATTAAATGGGGAGGCCTGTGTTCTGTGTAGGAGAGACAACAAGACAAAAAGAAAGGAAGGAATGAAGAAATAAGGATTGAAAACATGATGAAGGAAAGGAAGAAACAGAAATGGTAATAGAAAATCGTAAGGAAGCGAGGAATGAGAGGGAGGAGAAAAGGGGGAACAGGATGGATGGATGGATGGAAAGAAGGATGGAAAGAAGGATGAAGGGAAGAAAGGAAAGAAAGGAACACATGAATGGTGAAAGAAAGATAGGAAGGAAGCAAGGTAGGGGAGAAAGGGGTGAAGGAAGAACAGGATGGATGATGGATGGAGGGAAAATAGAGTGAAGGGAAGGCAAGCAGGGAAGGGATGAAAGAAAAAAGAAAGGAAGAAACAAAGGACGGAAGGAACGTAAATGTGAAACAGCTAGGAGAGGAGGAATAACAGGATGGATGGAAGGATGGAATGAAAGGGGCAAAAAAAAATGAAGGAAGCAAGGAAGAAAAAGAAACCCATGGAAGGAAAGGAGTAAGGATGAAAGGAAGGTTGGAAGGAAGAAATGAAGGAAGGAAGAATGAAAATAAGGGACAAAGAGAGGAATAAATGAGTGAAAGGAATGAAAAGAAGAAATGAAGGGGTGAAACAAGGAAGAAATTAAGGGGTAAGAAATGAAGGAAGGAAAAACATAGCAAACAAAGAAATAAAAGAAGGCAGAGAGAAAGATATGGAGAAGGGAAAGAAGAAAAGAAGGAATAAATTGAGGAAGAAAGGAAGGGACGATGGAATGATAGAAAATAAAAGAAGGAACAGAGGAAGGTAGAAGGAACAAAGCAAGGAAAAAAGTAAGGATGGAAAGAAAAGGGAAGAAATTAAGAATGGAAGAAGAATGGAAGGAAGAAACAAATGAAGGGAGTAAGAAGCATGGAAGGAATAAAGGAAGAAAGGAAAGGAGAATAAACAGGATTCCTGGGACATTCTCTAAAGTGCAGAGGTGTTTCAAAGCTAAGAGGCTCACCTACACAGAATGAGCAGAAGAGAGAGGGAGCGAGGAATAGAAGCAGGATGAAAGATGACATTCCCACCCACCTGGCTCTCCGAGCTGCCTCGTTAACGTGCGTATTTGATGGCTGTCGTCACCATGCGGAGAATAAAAGAGGAAAAAATAGAAAGAAAGGAGGGAGACCTCTGGGGATCTCATCTCTTAGACTCTTTCAAAATACAGCACACATCCTGCAGGTCTACAGACTCAGTTCACTGAACAGCCACAAGGGGCAGACCTGGCCAGGAGGGGGAGGACCAAAAAACACATCAAGGTGGGAGAACAACACGAGTTTGTCACATCCAAACCCACAGTAAACCACCTCTGTAGCCACGAAGAACCCACATTGTTCTCAGCAAAAAAAGTGTAGGTGTTCACGCGTATTCATTTGGAGTTGTTTGTAACTCTGAGTGGTGTGGAAACAGGCTTCATATAAAAGCCTCAAGACTTTCACATGCACAAATGTGGGCTGTATTAGTTTAGTGTTTATATCATGTTACCAGGGACAGTTGTCATCTTACCATACACTAGCAGTGTGTAGTGGTCAGCTGCACGGCCAGAATGGTCTTATGCGCCTGACAGAGGTAAGTGCCGTTGTGTGATTGGCTGAGGCGAGACACCTGGAGGATGTCGGCTGTTTCTCCGCCCTCTCAGGAAGAGTGTCGTTCACTCGTGACCACTGGATGTCACGTGGTCTGGAAAAGAAGAAAAGACAGACTGTAAAATGACAATCTTTAAAATAAATAATCAAGTATTTATCAAAGGAGGAACAAGGCATTCAAAGAAAAAAGCTGGAAAAACAAATCTAATGAGACACCTGGGAGGAAAAAGAATAGAAATCTTATAATATAAAAAAGATGAAAAGGCATAAAAGGATGGGGGGAGGGGGCATTTAGTTTAAGTAAATAAAATTCGAAACCACATTAAAGAACAAGTTATTTAAAAAATTCATACACAATACTTTTCAAAGGAATATTTTTTAGTATTATGTTTTTTGTATAAACATTATCTCAGTACATTTTGAATCTAATTGATCTAATTGGGTAAAGATACTTATTTTGTTCCTGAATGAATCAGTGTTCGAATCAGCTGAATTAGCTCAACGAGCTGCAACTGAAGTAAACACATGCAAATAGAATTAAACAGCCGCAAATTAAGAAAACATCTTCATCAGTTTTACAACACACATGTGCTGCAAATACTGACAACACAATCAAAACACAAAAACAGCACAGACCACAACGGAAATGTTTCCAGGGGACCACAATAAGTGACGAACCTGGCTGGGACATGCTGATTGCTAGTTAGTCTACTTTTTTATAATTATTTTTAAAAACATTTTCTTCTTGCAAAACATACAGAGATGACATGTTTGCACATGCAACATTGTATACAATATACAAAATGTATTTACAATGTTATCAGAATCCAAATGAGAAAAGAAGAGTCAAGAGCTAAAAAACAAAACAAAATAGATAGAGAAAAAGACCATGAGGGTAAGATATTAATCTATACATCAGTTACAATGTACATTTCTTGTCATGCTATGTTTATAAGTTTAAAAGGTAAGAAATGTTAGGTAATGCAGGGTCGAAAGATCAGACAGCAAGTTTTAAAGTTGATATACACACAAATATGTACATTCTAAAAATGCTGGGTTGTTTTAACTAAACTTTGGCATTTGACATAAGCTTTTGTTAGATTCAACCATGCAAATAGCCTACTTTGTTCTCAAATTGTTCATGTCACCAACATCTAGCATTGCCGTGACTAATGTTAAATTTAATGTGTTTTATGGTTACCTGTGTAGTTCAGAATTCATTTTGTTCAATAATAGCAAAACGAGAAAGGCACAAACAAAGGAAACTCCATAACTGTGCGAATTAAGAAAATGTACTGTTACACGATTGAACTATTGAAACTATTGAAAAGCCGTCCTCTTCTTCCGTTTTGAACCCCAAAACACGGAGTTTAAATCCTTGTGTTCGCATTAGGCGGTTTCTTTCACTCTCTCTAGCCACCTTAATCTGAAGTACGAAGTCTTTTGTGTTTTATAAATGCTGAATCTCCAGTTGACACTGATGATTGTTGTTTGGATCTTTCATAAGTTTAATTATGTAAAGTGCTGCGAAAAAGCCTATACATTTCTACATCTCCTCACGCGCAGTAGTGAGCCAGCTGAGACGAAACTCCTTCTCTATGTGTACAGGTGTGACGTAATAACTGCCATTTTCCCCGCAGAAACCCACTCAGTACCACTGGGATTTAAATTGAGCTAACCGTTTTGAATCAAGCAAAGGCAAGCAGATAGTATTGAACACTGTCAGAATATGTTTATATATATATATATATATATATATATATATATATATATATATATATTATTTTGGATTATTTTTAACTTAAAAACTTTGCCAAGTGCATTCCAAATGGCTACATAATGGCACACAAGTGCCCTGCTCACTCTAAAGTCCTCACTTCAAGGGCTCTGCCCTTCGAAGGAAGTAGGGCATAGGGATGCTCACTTCCGAGCAATAACCCAGGAACGCTCTGGAACGTCGTTGTTTTGTTCCCTGAGAACGTTGCTAGAACTTTCCCTTAAGGTTAAGGACGTTTCGGAACATTCTCCTTACGTTATTAAAATGGAACCTAAAATAACCTACATGGAATGTTCCTATAACATTCTTGTCTGGTTCCCAAAAAATTAACCTCATAGGACCATTTGGGAACTGTGAGGGAATTGCTCTGTGTTTGCTGGGAAGTACGTCCCCAGCCGGGTTATTAGAGTATTCGTTCGAGTATTTGGAGCACACTTTGCTGTAAAACTGCTGAAGATGTTTTCTTTATTTGCAGGTGTTTTTTTGTGGTTTTTTTGCATGCGCTTCTTCATTTGCATCGTGTTGAGGCTCGGCCACCATAAATAAGCCACTTGAGATGCAAATATCTTTTTGGAGGTATATTGGATTTTGTTTTTACTGAAAAGTTTATATATTATACACTCAATATTTTGCAGAAGAAGAGAGGAGAGGAGTATAGTCCTAGAAGATAATACCAGGCAGACAGAGACAAAAGAGCATGAAAAGAGGAGATTACTGAAAACACACACACACAAAAGCAGCTCCAAGGTGATCCACAATAGCAGAAGATATACACCAACACTGTAGGGGAAAAAAGCCATAGGCTTCTGTTCTGAGCCCACCGCCTGTGAAACGCCTCATCCCTCTTCCACCCTGGCTGGGATACAAGTCTGATGTCATCACACCGTAATCCCACCGGGACACTTTTAATTACAGCCCTCACAGGATTCAGGATACAGTAACACACACACATTCTCACATACATGCATGAGCCAGCCAAAGCACTGAGGAAGGAATAATAAACACACCCCTCCAACAAATGCAGAAATGTTTAATTGGTGATTAATGTCGGATGAACACGATCGTAATGGCTTTATAACCAAGCAGCACGACGCAGTGTACTGTGAGTTCAGTTACCGTCGAGTGGCATCTGGATTCATCTCTCATCCTTCCCATCAATACACTCATTTATCTCAACCTATCCAGAGAGCGTTCCTCTGTGGGTGTGCAGTCTATTCTCATTTCTCATCACTGCATTCTGTAATCTTCAAACATGCCCCTACAATTAAACATTTACACGTTTCACACTCTCTTACTCCCCATCGCATAAATCACGTAGCCTTTCATTCCCCTCACCCAGCTAAATGCCATCTGAGCCCATCTTTCTTTCCTTCCCTCACTCATTCATTCATTCCCCCAGTTCAGCGTAAATGAGTGGCAGCTCAAGCATCCTCTCTATCTCTCTCATCTTTCATTTCCTGTAGCGGTTTCTTACCGAGGCTCTGGAGAGGTTTTAATGGCTTTCTGCTCACAGTCTCTTAGGCAAAATAGGCTCAGTGACCACGGTCTGAGCCACAGAAAGAGAAAAACAGAGACAAATGTCTTCTGAAGACAGAAAAAAGAAAAGTTGACAGAGGAGAACTTTCTCCTTTAATATAAGCCATTTAGTGCTGTAAGAAATAAATATCTCTGAAGCTCTGAAAGTTGGTAAAAGAAATTCAAATGATGGCGAAGGATACGCATGCATCAAAAAAGTTTGGAAGTCCGATTTTTATTTGTACTACCTGATATAAAATATTTGCACTAAATGCTACACACAAACTCTTCCACTACTTGAGAAAAGCCGTAGCTACGCGTGCGATTTCACGATTATTTTAAAGTAAAAAGACAGTAGTGGTTCGGAACTCTGGTGTACCTGATACTTTGGACGGGGCGGGTGGTCCTGACCTGACAATAGACCAGTTCCCGACGACATCTTTTGAACAGCGTATCTGCAGTGTATTGGTACTGAAACCATTGTGAAATCATTTGCAAGGATGTTTGAAAATAGTTTGGCATAAAATAGCCTACTTCATTTGTCAGTAGGGCAATATAGTTTTAAAAGCATATTAAAAACACCACATAGGCATAGATATTATAAACAATAATAAAAGCTTGATTTTCACCACAAGGGGACATTAACATTCACTATAAATGTTTATTTTATACTGTTTAATTGTATTGCATGTTATTACTATTTTTTATTACTTCCATCTTTACTGCTACATTTATTAAAATCAAATCAAATCTTTTTTATCATTTATAAATAAAAAATAAATAGTGGCAGTAATTGACAACAAACAATAATATACAATAATAATTTATTTTTCCCACCTTTACTACAAAATGTATTTATTAAAAAATATATATTTTATTAAAAAAATGTGGCAGTAATTGTTATAAAATAATAATATAATATACGTTTTTCTCTATTTTTCCAGTGACTGGGAATGTTTTATTGTGTACCTTGAAATTGCAATTTGAAGGAGAAATAATAAAAGAGGATAGAGACCAGGCTGTTCTCCCTCATGCACAGATGCAGGACTGTTTTTGTTCTGAGTCATTATACTTTATTGGAGCTGGATTCAGATGATCCTCTTTAAGCATTTTGGATTGTTAGAAGATAAAAGCTGTTCCTATGGGACCAGTTCAGATGATTCCGTTTTTAAAGCACATGTAGAAACAGAACTCCACACATGCTTTCACATCCATCAAATTCTCCCACACACAAACTGACAGATACGTTTAGAAAGAAAAACCCACAAACACTCTTGTACACTCACAGTGGGTTGCCGGTAACAGAGCAGGTGAGACTGAGGGAGTGCTCCCTCTCTGAGGATGCCCTGAGGGGGAACCACTTTCACCGTAGGAGCAACTGCAGAGATAAAGAGAAAGATAGAGAGAAGGAATAAAAAAAGGAAGAAAGCACAGTCACAAAGCCTGATCAACTACTGCCTTCAATGGAAGTATTGTGACTAAGACGGAACTACATAAGTGACTGGATTGGAACAAATCACTCACAACTGAATGTTCAATTTGACCAATGTGAGAGGAATAATAATTATAATAAACACATTTGTGAATTTTATCAATTTAAACTGTGTAAACTATTTAAAAATAAAAATGTAATACACGATCATAAAAAAAAAAGATTGGGATAAAGTAAAATTTATATTCAGCAAGAATGCACTAAATTGATAAAAAGTAACAGTGAAGACATAATTAATAATGTGTAAATAATTACTATAATTAATAATATTACACATGTTTTAAATAAATGCTGTTCATTTGAACTTTCATCAAGAAATTCTGTGTAAAAAAATAATAAAAAAAATCAGCATTAGAAGCTTTGCATAGTTTCACTACATGAAATCTCAAGGCCCACAGAGAAGCAAATTAATAGTTTTTTTTTCTTTTTTGCACACAAAAAGTATTCTTGTCGTTTGATAAACTTAAGAAGCCACTGTAGTCACTCTGACTATTTTAACAATGTCTTTCACAACTTCTGGGCCGGCCAGTTTCTAATCCCTTAAAGGGATAGTTCACCCAAAAATGAAAATTCTGTCAGTATTTACTCACCCTCATGTTGTTCCAACCCCACAAGACCTTTGTTCATCTTCGAAGACAGATTAAGATATTTTTGTTGAGCTGTATAACTCCTCTATACTAGTCCATAGTCTTCTCTGAGGAATTGAAACTTGCTGTCCTGGAAAGTTATTAAAGACATTGTTGAAATAGTCTCAAGTGACTTCAGTGGCTCAATCTTAAGTTTATCAAGCGACGAAATATTTTTGTGCAAAAATAAACAAAGATAATGACTTTACTTCAACTATTCACTTCCTTCTCCTCTATGAGCCTCTAGTCAGTTAACGTAGTGTAATTGTGTAGAGCTACGTCACACATAGGCTCACTATTGGCCGACGCTGGTTATGTGTGTGATGCGTGTGACGTACAATAACAGAAGCTTATGCTATTAAACTAGTAACCTGACTCGAGGCGGAGAGATAAGTAAATTAATAGGTGAATAAAGTAGTTATTTTTGTTGTTTTTTGCGCACAAAAGTGTTCTCGTCGTTTGATAAACTGTAGTCACTTGGACTATTTTAACGATGTCTTTAATAACGTTGAGGCCAGCAAGTTTCAATCCCTCAAGAAGCCTATGGACTAGTATGCAGGAGTGATCCAGCTCTCAGATTTCATCAAAAATATCTTAATTTGTGTTCCGAAGATGAACAAAAGTCTTACAGGGTTGGAACAACATGAGGGAGAGTAAATACTGACAGAATTTTCATTTTTGGATTGAACTACCCAAGATAAAGGACTGTAGTTCAGTCCTTTATGATAGCAGGCAAGATGTAACACAGACAAACAAACCTTGTTAGAGGCTTGCCAATTGAACATGTTTAAACAGATGGGGCTTCTGCAAGCTAATAACAACGTTAATCAGTCTAATATGGCAGTAGCCATGGAAACGTGACGGCATTATTGGCTCACAGGTGAACGTCCAGGCTGTAGTGTCGAACTCGTTTCTGCGCCACGAGTGCCGGGTGAGACGCCTCACAGCTCAGCGCCGCTCCGTTATCTTTCCTCTCCACGGGATACGGATAGTGTTGGAAACACTCACAGTCTTTCCGTTCTCCTGCTGAGAGATCACACCTGAACGAAAGAGAGGGATGGAAAGGAATTGAGGGGTCTTTAGAAGTCAGTCTGCCCAAATTTGAACAATGTTCACATTTCAGCCAAGCATTATTTGCATTCCTTTCATTCAAAGGTTTGCACACTCGCACTGGTTACTTCAAAAAGTACGAATTCGATGCGCTGAGCAATATTCCTTTTACACAAAGTGATTTCACAACCACAGAACAGGTTCTATTATCCCAGTGAGACTATTAAGTTTTAATTTGATGATGAAAAACGAAATTACAAGGGGCGAGTGAAGGGCAGAAAAGTGGTAATGAAACAGAGAAGATGAAGTGTAGGTCGATAGAGAGTGGGGTCAAAAAGAGTTTATAGAATCATAAAGGATGTGTCAAGATTACCGTAATTACAGGATTCTAACTTGTAAAATTCTGAATTTAGATCTGTCTTATGGAACCAGTTAGAAAAGTCTAATTTATTGATAGTAGTTAATGTGTTATGTATCATGAAATAAAAAATAAACAATACAAAGATGACACATTTTTGGAAGCTAAAACCCTCCCAGCAAACAAATTTAGGTTCTGGGAACGTTAGTTTTCAGTTTCCAGAACGTTCCTAGAACTTTCTCCTTACGTTATAAAAATGGAACCTAAAAATAACCTACATGGAACATTCCTATAACGTTCTTGTTTGGTTCCCCCAAAAAATAACCTCATGGGACTATTCAGGAACGTCAGGGGACGTCTCTGTGTTTGCTGGGCTTAAACCCAGAACTTTCAGCACTTCCAAGTTTGACCGTCCTGAAGTATATATATTTTTTGGCAATAAATCTAAATCCAAATTTTTATATCATTTTTGAGAGCCTGAAACAAGAGACGTTTCGTTGCTATGATACAGAATATCCATAGCACAGTTTACTTGTAACTGATTTCGCAGATAATTTGTTTCATACAAAAAATATATTTCATCCATGTTTTTCAGTTAGCTCGGCAATTGATGCCGCTGTACAAAAAAAAATGTTGTGACAGTTGGTCGGTGTGGTATTAGTCCCACCCCTCCACTGTGATTGGAAGGCTGGGTAAGAAGTGACAGTGATGAGCCGCTGCGCTTTATCCAAAGTTGAACATTTTTCACCTTTAAAATACGGCATTTAAAATAAGCGGTGCTCCCATTGAAAACAATTGAAAAATACGCCAGGCGCACTGGAAAAATGCTTTGGTGGACACACGGCCTATGTGTTGGACACGTCTGGCGGAAGCTTAAGCCTTGTTCACACTACATGATTTTAAAACGTCGGGCTGAACTGTGCGGTTCACACTACATGACTTGCTCTCAGTGAAATCAGGAGTGTTCAAGTTGTTTAGCTGTTCACACCACACAACACAACATGATTGATCCACAACAGGAGGTAACTCACTACACGAGTTGACAACGCACTACATAGAGATACAACCACGATCGGTTGATAAGAGCAAATCATTTGTGACTCAATGAGAGCTGTTTCAGTACTATGGTACAGTCTAAATCCTGAAAATAATCAAATAAATAACGAGTTGACAACAACTCTGTCACCCAAATGATTCTATCTTCTCTACAAACCACATTTTGTCACGAAAAACCAGCAATAAAAAGAACCAGAAAAATGCCGCCGATCTGCTCCGAAAAAAATGCAAAAAAAAAGAAAAATTAAGATTTACCTGGTGTCCTCAACCCATGCGTTGCTACTGATTGGCTGTACTCATGACATCACTGAGGTCGAGTCGCGCGGCGGCTCTGGATAACTAGCAGGCTAGATATTTTTCTGTACTCAGCAACGCATCTGCGAGGCGTCTGCGAGCGTTTTCGCTGCATCTGTTGGCTCTTTCATACTAACAGATTGGCAAGCGTTCATCGTCCACTAATCCCCCGTGACTAGACACCCTGACCTGTCGGCAAGCTCAACGATTTGCAAATCGGGCATAAATCGGGCTTAAAATCCTGTAGTGTGAACTTGGCTTTAGTGATAGTGGCGCTAAAATTATGCTACAGAAATGACGTTTGTTTATTGCCTACATATAGCTTTTTGCTCCTTAAATTGTATTTAAGCTTCAAAATTCATAAAAGTTGTGTTAATTTGTGAAGATGATGAACAAAACATGTAAGAAATTAACTTCACAGATTTTCTGCAATAATCCAAAAGTCAAATTGGGTTTTTGTCAGGGGAACCAGGGTGATGCTAACTTCCGGCTCGGCCTAAAAAAATACACGTGTTGTCATCTCGTAATTACGGTAATTACGGTAATTACGACATGGTGTGAACGCAGCATTTAGCTCCAACCCTAATCAAAGGCACTTGAACAAGCTAATCAAGGTCTTCAGTGTTACAGGTAAGGTGAGTTTAATCAGGACTTGAGCTAAACTCCAGGGCCCGATTTAAGGACCCCTGTTATGAAGTGTTACCCAATCTAAGAGTTACCACCTCATGAACGCTGCCTTGTATAACCCAGGGCAGTTTCAATGTTCACTCCACTTGTCTATGATTGTGGCGTTCCAGACCAGAATATGTGAGCAGTTTGTGCTGTTTTTAGACAGGCTGCCAGTCTGTGCGCTACTTGGCGAATTAACAGCAAATTTTGTCAGAAACATATTAAGTTACTTGACTTGTTTAGAACTCTTACTAGTGTGATATCACTTAAATAACCTTGATCGGGCAGACATTTAAATTATTTCCACTGAAGCGGAACAGCGTTGGGCTCAGAAGTCCAAATTCAAGCTGAGACCTGTCTTACTAAATCTGTCTCGAGACACTCTCTGCTCACGACTTTATATTCAAACAACATAAATGGTGCACAAAGCCTACAATCTCAGCCTGCACTTTCCCTGCCTCTGTTTCTCTGTCTCTTTGTCATTCTCATCTTGGAGCCAAAAAAAGGAAAGCTGAAACAAAAAGATAAGAGCAAATGTGATGGCATTGAGGAATAGAAGGGGGAGAGAAAGCAAGCAAACGTGAGATAGAGTTGACAGAAATGAAAGGAAGGCACAGATTGAGGCCCCACCTGGATCCAGTTCTGTGTGGGGGTGAAAATTTGACAAAAAAAGAAAAGAAAAGCGTTCCTCTGCACACATCCGAAGGGACCCAGATGGACAGATGCATTTGAAATTCGATAGAGTGACATAAAGCAATAGAGGGGAAAATGTGCCAATGAGCAAACACATGGTGGAGGGGAGCAAAGCGTATCTTCCTGGCTGCCAGAGAGATTCGTCGAAATGCATGACATTTACCGTGAAGACAGAGAGTCAGACAAAGAGACAAGAGTAAATATGCACAATGTGAGAGATTTTTAATAAAAGTGGACACTTTTGTGTTTGTACATGTGCTTGTATGCTTTGTAAGTGCATGTATAGTATATACATATAGATATTTAAATGAAACTCACCAGGGATCTCTCTGCTGGTCCCGAACCCAGCGCAGGGTGGCTGGTGGTTTGCTCCGTGGGGACAAGCATGTGAGTTCCACCTCTCCTCCCTCCACTGCCTCGGTCTTCACCTCCACGGTAGGCACCTCCGGGGGCACCACCACCGACAGCGTCGCCACCTGGTGGTGTGTGTCATCGGTGTAGAGCTGGCAGAAGTAACCACCCTCATCAGACACACTTACATTAGTCAACGTGATCCGCACCAGCTGCTGCGAGAAGAACCATCTGAAAACGGTCGTCTTTCAGTGCTGGAAGAGAGATGGAGTAGGGATGAGCAAGGATAAATCAAATACAGGACACACAAGTTAAAATTATTTCCAAATTGAACCGATTTACTTTCTAAATGCATCTTTCTATGAGCATGTTATTGCAAAGAAGAAAATGTGAGAAAATACATTTTTTACACAGAATGCATGACATTCAACAGTAACAGTTTATGATATCTATTTCAAATAAATGCTGTTCTTTTGAACTTTCTATTCATCACTGTTTCCACAAAAATTTTAAGCAGCACAACTATTATCAAAATGATTAATAATAATAATAATTATATAATATAATAATAATAAATGCACACACATGCTTGTATATATTTAAGAAATATTTTTCTGTATATATATGCCTACTGCATATAGATTTATGTGTAATTTTTATTATATATAAATATAAATATTTTATGTATAGTATTTTTTTCTTAAATATACATGTATGTGTGTGTATTTATATATATATACAAAATAATTATACACAGTGCACCCACATATATTATGTTAACACAAACTTTTATTTTGGATGCGATTACTCTCGATTAATCATTTGACAGCCCTAATTATTATTATTTTTAATCATTTTGATAATAGTTGTGCTGCTTAATACTTTTTGTGGAATATTCCTATTATTATTATTTTGACAGCCCTAATAATAATAATATTATATTTTTTTCTATAATAATAAATAATAATAATAAATGTTTCTGGAGCAGCAAATGAGAATATTAGAAGAATACACCACAGGAATCACAAGAATAAATAACACTTAAAATGTATTAAATATACTATTTAATATATTTCACAACATTACTGTTTTTTTTTTAAAAAAAAATTTAAATCACCAGTCCCAAATTTATTACCAGTAGTGTGCATTTTACATGTCCGTATAATTTCATGGATTAAAAACTGCTGTTTATCCTGATTGTGGAAGATACATAAATACTACTTTGTCTTATAAGTGTTGTAATTGTAAATAATTTGACAGTGAAACAAAGAAGTATTACCTTTTACGTATCTTCAAAGCAGTTAGTGTAGTAGCTTGTAGTGTTGCTAGCTACTTTATCAAAATGAAAGCTTGTACTGTAGCTTTAGTACTTTCAATTAGTATTAGTTTGATGTTTGCAATCTACGTTTTTAAATGAACTTCTCCAACTCTGACAGAGACTCACACAATAAAGATCAAAAGAATAGAGCAACATAAAAAGGAGAAGATGAAATGGAGAAGAAAACAACAACAGATGAGTGTTTTAACTAGCAACTCTCATAGAACAGCTTACACAGAATAACACATAAATACAGAGGGAAAGCAGAAAAACATGAACCGAGAACTGGGTGTTGAAAATACTTTGAAACCAAGGTGGGAGAAAAATCAATCGATCAGAAAATAATAATAACAAATAATGATGCCAATTGCAGGGGCTGGATGGGCCTTTTTGGAATAAAAAAAGAAAAGCCACACATTCACACAAACCCATTTTGTATTGACTGGTACTAAATACTCCTTTGTCCCTACTTCCATTTAAAGCTTTTTGTCTGTAGCCAACTGTGCTCTGGAGATGTGACCCTCTGCCATCAACACACTCAAAGATAGCAGCCCAATGCGCTGGATCCATAAGAGGATTACTGCTCTAACCCTAGACATCTTTCAACACCTGGCTGCATTTATCTGTCTCTTGCTGGAAAATATGAATGAATGTGAGAAATAACAAGTAAATTAGTGAGCAAATGAGTGAGTGAGTGAGTGAGTGAGTGAGTGAGTGAGTGAGTGAGTGAGTGAGTGAGTGAGAGTGAGTGAGTGAGCGAGCAAGCGAGTGAGTGAGTGCGTGAATGAGTGAGTGAGTGAGTGATATACTAACTGAAACCCTAATGAATAGTTAAGTGAGCTATTTAAATGAATAGTTAATTTAAAATCTGAACAGACATAGTACGAAGCTAAAAGTCATCTGAACCCATCATACACTAATTATTTTTTGTGAAATCTTTCAACCCTAACTGCTCAATCTGCAAACTGATGCACGCTTTCGGCAAACTATTAATGACTCAAATTGAGAACAAAAGTCGTGTAGTGTATTCCAGCCACGAGTGAGTGAATTAGAGCTATATACGGAGTAAGTGAAAAAACATTGAACGAATGAGCGAGGTAGTGAATGAATGAGTGAAAAATAGGGCTGTCAAATGATTAATCGCGATTAATCGCATCCAAAATAAAAGTTTGTGTTTACATAATATATGTGGGTCCACTGTGTATAATTATTTTATATATATATCACATACATGCTTGTATATATTTAAGAAATATTTTCATGTATATACTGTATTTAGATTTATATATAATTTATATTATATATAAATATAAATATTTTATATATAAATATTTTTTTTCTTAAATATACATGCATGTGAGTGTATTTATATATATACAAAATAATCATACACAGTGCACCCACATATATTATGTAAATACAAACTTTTATTTTGGATGCAATTAATCGCGATTAATCATTTGAAAGCCCTAGTGAAAAACTAAGTGAGCGAGTGCTCTTTTGTGACGTGTACTCTACTCAGATTCGATCCATGTTTCACACAACGGGAGTAAAAGAGCCTCACTAAAGGAGATAAATGCCTTCACTCAGGCTAAATGGCAGGGAAATGTCAATGCATTGTCCAGGCCGCTGTCACCTTTATTCACGCCTAATTTACATACCTCACAGATCTGGCCAATATGAAAGAATCTCGTGGAAAGGGCGCATGCTGATAGGTTCTTGTATTCGTGACCGCTGAGGGATATTTACGCCCTGTTGCCCGCTAAAAGACTTATCAGGATTCATTAGTTAGCAAGCGGAGTTTTCATTTACGTTTCTCAGTACATTTAGACCAGGGCACTCGAGCATTAAGTACAGCTTGGAGCTGTCATGATCACACTGTAGAATCCACTGATATTAAAAGCATAAAGATTGTTAGCAAAAAGTGAGTCTAAAAAGAGTGGTGTGAATGGCTCAGAAGAGGTGTGATTTAGCTCCAACAAAGTAGCGCAATTATGTGCACTTATAAAAGCAGAGATCACAGATACTAATTCAGCTTTTAGCTTTTGTGGTCCTTTCTGTTTCTACCAATTTCATTCTTTCTCTCTATTCTCTTTTTTTCACAGAATTACGTATGCTTTCTGAGTCCTTCTCGGAGGGAAGGGTTACAAAGGCAAGGATGAAAACACATTACATATCATGCAAAACGAGGGTGACAGAGAGTCATCACTTAACGAGATTTCAAATTTGAGCGATTGTGACAGCTGCGGTGGAAAAAACAAAGGTTATTACATAAAAGAATCCTTAAAAAGAAATTGAAATAAGGTGTAATCAGTTAAAAAGGATTTCAGAAAGACTGATGGCGCCAGTATAAATATATTCCAAATATGATAAAAGCTAACCAGCATGAAAAGAGACTGCTCCACTGCTAGCACGAACTCCAAGGTTGTGTTTAACATATTTACCACTTACCCGCACTAAAAGAGAACCATTAATGGAAAAGGAATGTGTCTGATGAACTCAATGTCAGAGAAGGAGTGCTCAATAAGTTCATTTTGATACATGATAAAACTGCAGCAAAATGGGGAAGAACTTTAATAAAATCAATGACAAACTTTACATTTTTAAAAGAAAAATTAAATTTAACATTTACTTTTTTTATGGTTCAACAGACCAGTAGGGTGGATGTGTATTTTAAATGTAATATATAAAAATATATAAATCAAAGTTTACATTTGCGATTAGTGATTACTATATAATTAACAAATTATCTGTTTTGCATTACATAATGTAATAAAGTTCCATTTCTGCCTCAAAAAAAGCAATTATTATATTGTTTAATAAAAAGGATAAGAAAATAGCATATGAGAAATAATGTCATATTGTGGGAAAAATATTGTAGGTTTAACTTAAAAAAGTAAGTAACCTGGTTGCCTTAAAATGTTAAGTTCATTGAACTGGAAAAAGTGAGTTAATACAATGAAGGAGATTAATTTAATTATCAGAAACTCAAAATAATAAGTTATCTCAACTAAATAAATTATTATAAAGTTGATTGGACAAAAGAAAAAATGTTGTGATTACACTGTAAAAAAATATTGTAGGTTTAACTTAAAACCTGGGTTGCCTTAAAATTTTAAGTTGATTGAACTGGAAAAAGTGAGTTAATACAATCAAGGAGATTAATTTAATCATTAGAAACTCAAACTGATATGTTATCTGAACTAAATAAATTATTTAAGTTGATTTGACAAAAGAAAAAATGTTGTGATTTCTACACTGTAAAAAAATATTGTTGGTTTAACTTAAAACCTGGGTTGCCTTAAAATTTTAAGTTGATTGAACTGGAAAAAGTGAGTTAATACAATGAAGGAGATTCATTTAATCATCAGAAACTCAAAATAACAAGTTATCTCAACTAAATAAATTAGTATAAAGTTGATTTGACAAAAGAAAATATATTGTGATAACAAATCTTGAAAATATTTTTTACAGTGAATCGAAGTGTAATATTTGCATATGCAATTTGAGAAAGCATGTGTATTTTAAATATAATATAGAAAAATATATAAATCAAAGTTTACATATGCGATTAGTGATTACTATATGATTAACAAATTATCTGTTTTGCATTACATAATGCAATAAAGTTCCATTTCTGCCTCAAAAAAGCAATTATTATATTGTTTACAGAAAAGGAAAAGAAAATAGCATATGAGAAATAATGTCATATTGTGGGATTTTCTCAAAATAAACAATATCACACGAATTGGTCCTGTGTATCTCAGCATAATCCTCAAGTCTTCTAGCTAAGCTAAAGTAATGGGAGCAGGCATATTAAAATAATTATGCCAAAACACGTTTGTTTGAAAACTTTAAGAGATGTCCTTTTCATGGGAGTTTAAAAAGATCTGTTAGCGATGGCCAGTGAAGTTTTAGCAGTGCTAACCTCTTGTTCCATTGAAGAAGAGCGTTTGTCTCGCGGGTTCTGGATGACCACGATCGAGCCGTCGTAGTTCTGAGACGGCAAGAGACTCTGTGCCGTCCCCCTCCAGCACGGTCACGTTCTCAGCCTGGACGGCCTGACCCCGCTGCTGAAAGACAAAGAGGTGACAGAGTTAATGGAGAACTCTCATTTGGTGAAATTAATCATTTATAAAGGTATTTTAGATGGACAGAAGGAGACAAGATGACACATGGAGCAACTTTGAAGATAGAAATACCTCAGTGACCAATTAACAACTCTCTCACGTAACTACCTTTGTGCTTAGAAGTGTGAACTATGCAGAAGAGGAGACAGACGGGTGAAAAAATAAAATAATGAGAGACTGACAGATAGACAGAGACAGCGAGAGGGAGAAAAGAAAGAAAAGGGTCCTAATTAAGTGCTGGTGAGACCAATAGCATCGTTATCTTTATCCATTACTGTGGGCTGACACACTTCTCTCTTCCATCTGCTCGATCTGACATCCAGCTCGTGAAAGCGTCGGTAATGACGACTCTTTTGAGAGAACGAACTCAGATCAGTCGTACGCAAGCAACACAGGACAACTAATGGCACTTTCGCTGCTGAAATGAACACATCATAGTTGATGGTAATGTCTAGCACATGTTCGTGTATATTGTTGATGTTTATTTTAGCAGTATGGAGCAGGTTGAACATGAGGTCATCACCACTGGCCTGTGTGAGCATGTTGACCCACCACAGCACATCATTAGCAGTGTTCTTCGTAGAGAGCCTGTCTCTGGTGGTCTGTAATGATTCAGACTCCATGTGATGACATCAGAAGGATCACTAGGGTAAAACTGACACATCGGCCGATTCCGCTGAGACCTGTCTCCTCCATCTTTCCACTCACCTAGCTAGGACAGGACGTCTGACATGCTCAGACTGACATGTTACAGACTTGCTTTATGACAAGAAGTCTGTATATAGCTTGAGCTTAGAACCAACAGTGACTCGAGCATTGTGCAGATGACACATTTCACACCATCAAAAAAATAATAAAAATATGTGGAGAAGGTGAAGGGTGTTTCATTAAGCATAGACACTATTGTTCCTGGGATTGATTTTTATTACAACTAGCATTTCTCTAGATGCTTTTTATTTATTTAATTTCGTCATATAACATGTCACATTAAAACTTGGATACTTTTCCTAATTTGTTTTTCCATTTATTTTATTTAGCTACTTTTCAAAAGACTTTTATGGCTCGTTTCCATTGAGTGGTACGGTACGGACGTTTCGGTTCGATACGCAATTATTTGCGTTTCCACTGTCAAAAGTTGTGAATGGTACCAAAAAGCCAAACCGTACCACTTTTTTAGGTACCCTTCCGTTGGGGTACCTAGCACAGTGAAAGGGTACTAAAAGGCGGAGCTAGACTCACTGCAGAACGGTGATTGGTGGACAGAGTATTCGTCACTCGCGCGTGCTACAAGGGCATTAGAAGCATACAGTTGAAATATAATTCTACTGTTAATTGTATCACGAAATGTAGTTTTAAGAGTTTTTCAGGCGAGAAAGTAGTTTTTTAAAGCTCAAATCTGTGGTTTATTTATAGATTTATGGTAATTTGACTGAGATCCATTTCAAGCGATCACCGGACGCTCGCGCTCGTGTCCCCAGCCTGGAACAGCCTTTCCTCGGCTAATCGTTCTGATGTTTGCCGCTGACTCGGACGTCTCTGTAGTGGTTAAACATGAGATATAGTTCGTCTTGTATAAACCTAACAGGTGATCTTTGGTCTCGTAAATCTATAATTCGTTCCCTGGCCAATTTTGGCCAGAAGGCTATACGTGAAGTTTCATATCTTTGAGCGCTGAATTTGTATATTTGACTGACTTGAATTGTCTTGATGTTATTTAAGCTTTTTCTGTATATCTTTTTGTACCTTTTACTTATACTTTTATAATGGCTATTATTTATAAAACTGAAATTCAACAAAAAGAGATAGTTTTGTCATTTTTATTTTATTTTATTACAAGATCATCTATGTTGTTTATTGCAACAATTGTACCAATGCGATATGCAATACATTACATCACATATTGCCTGGAATATGTTTAATATTTTTAAATTTAAACAAAAAGATGCAGGGTTGTGATTTATATTTAGTTTTGTTATAAATATAACATTACATACATGCAGTGAATATAATCGGCTATGCATTGCCTGAACCACATTTGTGTGCTTTAGAATGTTTAAAATATATTTGAAATGATATCGAAAAGAAGCAGAGTGGTGTTTTATAACATATTTCGTTTTATTGTTGCCTAAAATGAACATTAACCGGAGTCGCAGAGCCAGAGCGAGTTGAGTGCCGCGTTCAAGAACGCGCTGTTCCATTAGCAGAATCACTGAATCGCGTCCTCGGGATCATTCTCCTGAGTATAGAGAAACGCCTAATGCCAGCGCTTGTTAGTGACAAACATACCGAGAAGCAAGAACAAGATCTGCTGTCTGTCATCCATTGTTGTTTACTAAGTCGCTTTCTTCGCGTGAAAATGACGTTGATCGCTTCTTTCCAGCAAACACCACGCCTATCAAGTAAGGGTACTGTTGGCGGTGGAAACGCAAGCCTGATCATGGTGGACCCGACCCGTAGCTGTACCGTACCGTACCCCTCAGTGGAAACGAGGCATTATATTTTATTTTACTTTTGTCTAACTATGGATACTAATTAATATACCATTTTTCCCCCTCAAAAGTGCTCAAATCTCTCCAACGAAATACTGTTAAGACTGCTTCCAAACATTTCATCAGGACCTCGTGGTTATAGAGGACGTCTCAGAGAGAAACGATTAGGATAAGGGATTTGTGGCGTGCTTGATGAGAGCGAAAAGACACAAAAGACAAAGTTCAGAAGCGAAATAAAGGAGTCTATAAAGGTGCGAGACGGCATCCTCCGTCACCCGTTGGCCTGCTCATCTGGCTTCATTTAAATTTAATTCTGTCAGGCTCTATCCATCTCAGAGTACCCTTGTCTTGAATTCAGCGTGGAGGGAGAGCAGGTTAATAAAACATCGACAGGTGAAGTATTGAGCAGAAATCAAAAGGCAAGAACAGAGAAGAAAATGAGAGACAGTGACTGAGGACGTCCTGAAATTTTGCACAATTGCCATTGTAATTGTAGCCATTATTATTTCTGTCTTCTGCATCAATATTGTGATTCATATCACGACAATCGGCACTGCCGTCGCTATCCCAATTATTATTCTAATGACTGTTATTACTCAGCACTCGGGCATCCGCAGACTTGGCCGCCATTGTTTTAATGGCTCCTAATTGTTCCAACAGCACTATACATCAAGAGCAGGTCTGTGAATGCATAGGAGGCAATTAAAAGCCTAATTCAAACCTAACAGAACTCAAACAAGTGTGGCCAAATTCCCAACTAAAGTATCTAAATGTGTTTGACTGAGAAGTCAAACAAAACATGGCTAATTGAGCATTCGTTAAATGCACTCTGACGCACGCCAGCTGTCTCCTCTTCATGTAAATGACCGAAATGAAGGGATGCAAACGGAGAAACAAATGGTACGGAGGGAGGGAGCGTGCCGTGTGGCCTATACGGCATTCGAGGAACACGCCAACTCGCTGATGGAGGTGGAAAGACATCAAGCGAGATGTAGAGGGAGGCACAGGGAAGGAGAAAGACAGCTGCGGGGTTTTGGACACATTCGCAGCTGCCAAGAACGTAGCGGAGGGGCGGTAGAGTCCACTACACAGCTTGCGTGGGATTTGTTTATGGTCGTATCTGTATTGTGGGCACGCAAGCTTATGATCCAGGCGAAAAACAACAAGAAACCGCAGATGGATTCATCCTGACCCTATTAGAATCAAACCATAATAAAACACACACCGTGCTCACAATTGGATTAAGTGTGAAAGTAAAGTGACTGATTACAGGCTGGCGTTCTTATGGTATGAGAAGCGAATAAATGAAGGAGGTTGGGGGTGGAGTGGGATGGTGGGATGTGGAGGAGAACTTCATGATTTGGCCAGATGAGGGCGACATATTAATGCACACAAACTGCACAAATCAAGTCCTCAAGAAAAAAAAGCTAGAATGAGCAGATAAATAATTTATTAAATACATGATTTGAAATATAAATAATATATAATATCAATCTGAAATATAAATATTATAAACTCCACCTTTATATTTTCCTGTGACTACATTTTGGTATTGAAAAAAAGATAGTATGAAAAATTGTGAAATTTATTCCATCTGAAAAATTTTAGAAAACCATTTTATCCCTGAAAACTCATCTTTGATCATCAAAATGACATATTTAAATGTTTTCAAGCTTCATGCTTAAAATAGATTCAATGTAACTACACCTTGCCTCATTTAGTATGCGTTTCTATGAATATGTAAATTAGCCCCGCCTCCACTTGCTCACTCCAGTTTGTTGATGATCACACATTGATGGGATTGGTTACAAGGCAGTTTGTAATGTGAGAACCAGGTTTTGAGACTGTCTTTGGTTCACTGCCATTTTAAGGAGAATACTCCGCAATGGTGTTAACTAATACATTTGCACAAGGTTTGTTATTGAAGGGATAGTTCACTTTGAAATTAATTTTTGATATGTTTTAGCTTAGCTACCTCAAGGGCATCCAAGATGTAGGTGTCTTTGTTTCCACAGTATTTTCAATTTTGACATTTTTCAGTCATACACTGGAGCCTAAGGGGGTCCACCAAAAAGCATGCACAGAGAAGTCAAAATTAAACATGATTTAATGACTCGTAAATGTAAGTAAACATTGATGGCCTAAGACACGAAACGAGCAGTTTTTGTGAGAAAACGAACAGCATTTATATCGCTTTTACCTCGTGTAATCACAGTGACGCCCACGTGATCTGAATCAGTTGTGCAATGTCCAACTGAACCGAACTGAATCAGTTCAATGTTACGCCGGAAGTGATCGCTTGCGTGTGACGTCACTCAATATTTACACAGAGATTTCGGAAGTTTTATCTATTACTAAACATATTTAGATATACCGAAATCATCTTCCATTGCAGTTTCCCGTATATCTAAACATGTTTAGTGAAAGGTAAAACTTCCGAAATCTCTGTATAAACAAAGAGTGACGTAGGCACGTGAGCGATCACTTCAAGCGCATGCGCTGACCGAAGCGCCCTGCTCTCAGATCAGTTGGATGTGGATATACACAAAGTAAAAAAGATATAAATACTGTTTGTTTTCTCACAAAAACCACTCGTTTCGTGTCTTAGGGCATCAATGTGTACTTACATTTACGAGTCATTAAATCATGTTTAATTTTGACAGTTCTTTGAGGTGGACCCCCTGCACCTCCAGTGTATGACTGACAGACAACAACGGTTTTACCTAAAATGATCAAAATTGAAGATACTGTGGAAACAAAGACACCTACATCTTGGATGCCCTGGAGGTAAGCTAAAACTTATCAAAAATGTATTTCAAACTGAACTATCCCTTTAAATCATGTTAAGAACACCAAATAAAAACAACATTAAAAGCTTGATTTTTCACCACAGGGGGGACTTTAAATATGTTATTTTATCTATTTGTTAATCGAGAATATGGGAACACATTAAATGTGTTAACACAGTAACACAGTCTCATCCCAAGAAGTCATATAACTGACGTCTTGGGATATCTTTTGACCATACGTAAATATCCGCCTTTTTAGGGTACCCTTAAACATCGGTTAGATGACGATCCAGGGACGTCATACAACTGACGCTTTACCTTTAACGTCAGTTAGGTGACGGGGTAGGTTTAGGTCTGGGGTAGAGTTAGGATCCGATAACGTCATCTAACCGTCGTTTAAGGGTACCCTAAAAGGCGGATATTGACGTATGGTCAAAGACGTCCCAAGGCGTCAGTTATATGACGTCTTGGGATGAGACTGCGCTGAATGTGTACCATAACAAATTGGTTTTTGTTTTGAAACTAAGTTACAGACCCTTGGGGTTCAATAAGTTTACAATAATTAGGGGGTAATTTAACTCAAACCTGTCTGATTTACTCTTCTGGAGAACACAAAAGAAGACATTCTGAAGTCTGAACTATTTTGTCCCTTCAATGAAAGTGAGCTGGGTCAAAAACAAAAATTTTGTGTAGTCATACAGGTTTAGTTGAAGTTGAAGATCATTTTATTTAAATGGATGAATTTTCCCTTTAAGGTAAGACATCTTTCCCCATCTTCCTACTAAGAAAGCAGTAGTAAATTATGGAGGTGAGTTGAATTTAGTGTCTTGGTAGAACGCCAGATACAGCTGGCGTATAAGCAACTGCCCTGCTTGAGATTAACAGCAGTGGAGCCACCACCCTCACACACACACAGTAGTCATACATAACACATTTATTACTGAATTAGCAGACAACCAGGCAGAGGATGAGGACGTCTAAGGAGATCCACGTCAAAGTTTAACAATAAACTGTGAGTCGCTGTCGAGACGTTATAAGACGTCCTTTGATTCTGTCCTTTAATCCAATTACACCTCAGTCTTTCAGTCTCGCTCTGGGAGCACTGATATCTTCGTAACTCATGAGTCACTCATCACTGTTTTATTTGTCTAGGCATAATTCTGTACAACATGAAGCCAGAACCCAGAAGTCACCCAAACTGTGACTGTGATGCTTCAGGTAATCGTAAGCAAGCAGATTTGGTGGAAAAGCTGACGGACTGAGATTCCATGCTTCTCTTTATACAGTAAATCTCTTTCTTTCACTTTATGGTCTAAAATTATAACTATCTCTCGGAAGAATCTCTCTCTCTGCCAATCATATGTGGTAAAAGAAACGTCTGCACCATAAATAATATATAATCCCTAGCTTGCAAATCCCCTCTCTCTTTATCTCAATCTGTCATTCGCTGTATTCCTGGTTCTCCCCATGCAGTTCCGTTTCCCACATCACCTTGTCTCTTCTCAAATCCGGCATATTTCTATCCCCTGCCCTTCTTTTCTCTGTTCTTTCTTTTTGTCGCTTTCTGCTCCTCTCTAAAACTCATAATTCCCTCTCATACCGCCTGCTTTTCCTCACTAATCTCATTCCCTTTCACTTTCACACCTACACAGGCTCCCCCACATTCTCTTTCCCTTTCCTTCATTTTCCCCTCGCTTTCTCGTCTTCAACCCCATAACCGTCACACTATGCTCCCTTTTCCTCTGTAACTGGCTTCATCCGTCACTTGTAACCCCTGGATTTTTTCGTTACCTTCCCTAACTTTTCCACTGCGTCTCTCCCCTACTTTACATTTCCTTAACTTTCCTCCTCTTTATCTTCCCACCATGAATTCCTCATCATCTCTTTCGTGTTTCTCTCCCTCTCTCTGTGCTATCTCTCCAGCAAGAGGCCTGTTTATTTCCATCTCTCCCTTCAGAAATGTGATTTGTTCTGCAGCTCAGGCTTGCAGTATAATCATCCAGCTTTGTCCCAGGCGGGCGAGAGAGAGAAGGAGCGGGGAAAAAGGGAAGGTGGGAGTGAAAAGGACACGCAAAAAGCGAACAGAGGAGAAAATGGACTGAACATCCATCTCTTGTCTCTTTGTTCCACTTGTCTAATTACATCCATGTTCTTGGTTTTCAATATTCCCTCTCTTGTCTGTGTCCTTATTCTAAAGCGGAACTGTACAAAATGAGCAGTTCGTTGAACTTAAAAAATAATGAAGGCTTTCTTGAATGCATACTTAATTATTATACCTAATTATTTTAAGTAAACGTCTTGACTGAACTGGAAATGTCAAACTGCTGTGACTAAAAATCTGCCATCATTGTAATAATTGGCTATTTAGATCGAAAGTTCACTGTCATTTTTTCCCTCATTAAATAGAACTAAACAGACAGAGAAAAATACTTCAGACATTTTAGTTGTCGTTTTATTTATATGGAGTAAGTTGACCTGAGGGCCACCATTTTGAGATCACATGACCAGCTGAATAATACTCAATATAGTCCTCCAACCTCTGTTACTGGACACTTTTACTTTAACGCTTTATCCACACCACTAGGTGTCAAAATAAGCCCAAAACGACAACATTAGTAAAAAGTTACTGGTCGTTTCTCAATATGCGTTCTTGTCTGTACTTGTGCTTGTGGACATGTGAAGCGTCATCAGTCACTGCTTCAATTCAAAGTTCACATCTAGACAAGGGCCGTTTCTCAAAACCAAGCCTGCAAATAACGGACTTGTGTTCTTGGGAAGAAAGCTCTTGTTAGCTGTTCTTGGAAGAACGAACTCACGAGGTGACGAGCACACAGAACGCTGCTGACAGTTTGAGATTATGTGTTCTTGCTGGTATTGCGCAATAGTAACGTTACCCCCGCACAGACGCCGTCTGCGGTGCCCAAACAAAACGAGAATTATTGACGATAACAGCCAGGCTGATAAATCGCCCAAGCCTAAGGGATTACTCTACATACACTACAATGTAATGTATATTCATAACAGTAAAGTAACACCTGTCTCATTTTAATGTTGCCTCTGTTGTTTGTTTGTGTACATCACTAGCCAACGGCGGAGAAACGCCGGTAATATTCAGGTAACTTAAAATTGACCTGCCTCTCTCTGCTTCCCGCTCCTTCCGCGAATGCCGAAATGAATTATGGGATATTTCTGCTGTCAAGTTCACACAAGTTACCAACCGATGCATCCTCGGTAAAATGGGAGTGTCAAGAACACATCCGGGATTTGTAACCTTTCTTGCCAAAATGCAAACTTGTGTATTGGGACAGTACTTGGGCCGCGACTGATGACGTTTCACAAGTCCACGAAAACACAAGTACAGACAAGAAGGCATATTGAGAAATGGCCAAGTTCTGGGTGTGTTCTTGATCCACCCCTTTTTCCGAGGACGCATCGAGAGGTGACTCGTGCGGAGACAGCCAGGCATCCCAGAATGCATCTTGCGAACAACCAGCAAGTCGTCCCCTTGGAATTATAAGGTTCTATCTGCGTTCTGAGCAGTTTTGAGATATTGAGCTTCAAAGTTTTTGCATTCCAAATAGGAAAATGAAATGTGTATGGGGAACAAGTTTCTTTCAAACATTAAAATAACAGGGACCCTAAATGTACAAAACACATCACATAATGTAAATAAATTGTCACAGAATAAGAATATGTGAATAACTCAATTTTGACAAAAATGTCAGATAGAACTTTATAATTCCAAGGGGACGAAGTGTCAGCAAATAGCAGAGCAGAAAATCAGCGTAATTCAAAAATAGCTACCACTGTTATTGTGTTACAAAATTTAGTTATAAGAGTTTTTCAGGCGAGAATGTAGTTTATTTATAAAGATAGAGCCTATTAGAAGTTTTCAGAGTTCCCGAAGATCCAGCGATCACCGGGGTCTTAACACTCATTAACCCCTCCTGGAACAACCTTTTCTCACTAGTGGTTAAACATGAGATAAAATTCGTCTTGTGTTTATCTAAAGGGCGATCTTTGGTCTCATTAATCTCTAATTTGTTCCCTGGCAAATCGGTTTGGCTGAGGGCAAAGTTAAGTTTCATAAGTTTATATGTTTAGACAATTTAACTTTAATATTGTAGCATAGAGAGCTGACTTGTGTGCTTGATTGAATCGTTTGCTTTATAGCTTCCAATTCCTTTTAGACTACTTTATCGCAATAATGGTTTATTAATCATTAAAACTAACATTTAACAAAAAGAGACCAGATTGAGTCATTTTATTTCATTATACATGTACATAGTGAAGAGGATCAGAGAAATATGCACATATTGCCATAACTACATGTAGTTCAGGCAATATGTGCAAATGTACTCACTTTATGTACAATTGTTTCCTTTAATTTTTTTAATCTGTTCAATATGAAGTGCTTCATCATGTCTTTTATGAGAAATGCATGCCACAAAGAGTGAAGAGCTAACCAACTAACTGGTCAACAGAACAGTTTTGTTTTTTTGGCCTATACAGTAAAAGTCAATGGGGTCGAATGTTGCTTGGACCCCAAATTTCTTCAAAATGTCTGCTACTGCAAGACATAATGGTTTGAAACAACATGAGGGTCATTTTCATTTTTGGGAGAACTACTTAAAAACAAAAGTAAATAAAACAAGAAAATCTTTGGATATTTAAAAAAGTATTTACTTTAAAAGTGTCTTAAAAGCTCCAAACATTTTCTTCCATTCAAAATATCATTGTCTGTTTATGATGTTTATTCCCTGTTCCGTCGTTCCATCAGTAATATCTCGCTCATGTCCACCCTTATCTCTTCCTTGCGGTGTAACCGCTGCGCTCTCTTTCTTTTGACCTTCATGTTTTACACTCCTCTGTTCCATCACCATATTTCAATCATATCACTCTCTTCTCTCTCTTTCTCCCTCAAAACATCCATTTATTTTGTCCCTGATATCCTCGGATTCTTTATGTGTTTGCAGACATTTCTGCGTTTTCAGAGCAGTGTGGAGACACCCGCGTGTTCCTGACATTCTGTTTCGAGGTGCTGCAGAGACATTTACAGTCGGGCATAACAAAGGGGGCTTACGGGAAATTTACAGGGCAATTACACCAGGCTAGCCTGGGAGAGTTAGTCAACAGCCAGCGCAGAAATCCAGACCTTCACAATTCCTCACATACACACACTCATCCTGTCATCCTGGCTCACATCCCCAGCAGCATCTCACATTCAACCGCAAAAGGGAAAAAAAAATGCTTTATTGGCGAGAATTACATAACAGCATATTCTGCCAAGGCTAAAGACCCATTTTCTCTCTCTTTCTCTCTCACACTAACACTAACACACACACACTGTTACAGAGAATGGCTTTTTGTTACTGAGATTATGAACATCCAGCGGGATTCAAATGCCTGAGACCACTGAAATTGCTTTTTAGCATTTTTCTAATTTAATACTTTTCTCCCCACTACAAATTGTATTATCAGCATAACGGTTTGAGTGAAATGTTGAATTGAAAAATTAATTTAATGACTTTCAGAATGACTTATTATTTGTTCAGTATGACCCACTTTCACTTTAATAACAGCAGCACTCGGGCTGCATGAACTCCACTAGTTTGTACCTGACGATCATATAACAAAGGTACTTCCAGCAAGCAGCGCTCCAAGATGTTACTTGATTAATTTTACATCATTATTTTATGTTTGAATTAGACTTTCGACATGGACAGTAAACTTTTGCTCTCGCTGACAATGAGGCCCATCGCCCCAGATGTGATGTTATTAAAAGGCAGAGGAAAACACAGAAGGAAGTCTGAAGTATAGACAGACTGTCATCTCAACCTGAGGTAGTGAGTCACCGGGAAAGGGAACAACAATGACCTTGCTGAGCAAATGCACAGGGAAAAACAGCAATTACACCATAAAATGGCCAATCTCAGCTTTCCTTGACTTTTCTCTTCAATGCGTGTTCTCTTTAACTGCAAAAGTCCCTGAGTGAATTTAAGGGTTATCCTCCATAAATCCACTGTCATATCTCCTTCTTTCATTCTTGTCCCAACAGAGCCTGTTTTCTTGCTCGTTTCGTCTCATTCTCCCCACTGTTACACTGCAGTTTTCTTCCTCCCCAGTGTTCTGCTCATTTTAATGGTTCTATTAACAAGTCCCTCTAAACTTCAGGCTCTTGTTTTACCACTCTCCTCTCTTCCTATCTTTCTACAAGACCGCCTGTTCTCTGCTCGAGTTTTCCACATGCCACTACTCTTCTTTGCTGCTTAATGTCCCACCTTCCTGTCTGTAGACCTTCATCTAATTTTACACAAGTTATATTTATACTGTATAAATGATGAATTGCCGAATAATCATTTTACTAGTCGATCAAATAGTCAAATGTTTGCCTTACATAAAACTTCCACATTTCTTAAAAATGACAATTTTGCTGATAAAAATGCAAGAATTACAGTTGAATCCATATAGTGCATCAATTTCCTATTACTAAATCAACACATTCTCATTCCAAGAAATCATCTAACTGACGCTTTTGACCATACATCAACATTCGACGTTTTAGGGCACCCTTTAGCGTCATTTTTGATGACGATCCTAGGGCGTCATCTAACTGACGCTTTACCTTTAGCGTCAGTTAGATGACGCGGGTAGGTTTAGGTCTGGGGTAAGGTTAGGGTTAGATAGTGTCATCTAACTGAAGTTAAAGACTAACCTAAAATGACGAATGTTGACGTATGGTCAAAAGTGTCAGTTAGATTACGTCTTGGGATGAGAACGGGCTGACTAAATAGGACATTTCAAATGAAAAACAAATAGTAAATGATTTCTCCTATTATCAAACTGTGACTGAACACATGAGGATTCACTCCTCCATGGTGAATAAATTGTCATCCAAATGCATGAGGCACTGGGGAGCCAAGGAAATGTCCAAATAGGGCTATAGTCTAAATCTGGTCAATTCAAGAACATCTCTATAAAGGAGTTCACTTGCCAATGTCAAAAAAGTATTTGATTAGTGTCCTGGAAGTAGTGCATAATCTGAAATACTTCAATGGTTTGAGATAGAAATTGTGACACCAAAAAGATTATAATTATATAAGAATATAATGATTAACGCTATGGAAGATTAACAATAAGACGATTTTAAAATGATATACTATTTTATCTCAAATAAATCAATTGTTATAAATGCAAGCAAATTTACTTCACAACAATATTGAGATTGGATAAAGACTACATTTAACAGTGTTATTAAATTATTGGCGTTTTAGTGAGCGTTAAAAGGCAAATGCCAGACCACGTATCATTGAGAATGAAACATGGTCTGGAAACCACATGAAATTTTTCTCGTATTTGAGGCGTGGTTTACGAATGCCTAGAGCCGTATTATTGGGTGCTACGAATGTCCATCAAATGTGCCTGTGCTCCCGCCCGTTCTGTGATTGGTTCCTTTTTCAGGGGAAAATTTGGTTCATGGTATCCAGACTGCCTAGCAGCGCGAATAAAATCATGCTGCGGCAAGGCAGAATGGGGACACCCAGGCTAGAGGGTAATCTAAAAACAGGAAAAATGTTTACAATTAAACCTCCAAAAACATTATTTGGTTAATTGACAATTAAGAAACAAAGTGTTTGTCTAAAACTTTGCAGCAGTTTAAATTCAAATCAAGTACAGCAAATTCTAACATCATCTACCCACCCTCACGTCGCTCCAAACTCATATGCCTTTTTTTCTGCTGGAATACAAACACAAATGCAAGTTGATCACTAGCTGTCAAGTCCTTGCTTTATTTCAAGAGCTTATAAGGTCGGGATTTGAAACCGGTTCCTTTGCATGCTAAACAATCTATTGTATCTAGCATTTACATAACTGGTAATTTGTAAAAAACAAAAACAAAAACAAAAAAAAACTTTTTTAATGTATTTTCTTGCCTGGGGCATTGAGTGAGTCAAGACTTCCACTAGTGCCCATTTAAAAAAGAGAAGGGAAAAGATGCATGATACCACTATTTTCTGTCTTTTTGTCTTTGGTCCACACTCCTCTCTGATCCTTCAATCATAAATATGCCAGCTTTCTCTGCCTCCACTTTGCCTCCATCCTCTTTTCTCGTCACATGCACATCTCTTCCCTCCCTTTCATAAATTATCTTCCTCTAAGGCATAGTGAGAGAGAAGGACAGAGAGAAGTGTCTGAGGAGATGGGGACTGTCGAAAATAAAGAGAGAGGGAGAGGCCGAGACTGAGATGAGAAAGATGAAGAGAAATGAAAGTATAGCTTTGAGTTTCATAAGGTTACAGACAGAGGGAGAAAGATTCATTTCAAGGTGTGCTGAGAAATTACAGAGAGAAACGAGATCGATGGAGAAGTAAAGCAGGAAATGTGACGACTCACGGCAGAGGGAGAGCAGAACGAGTGACCGCAGCAGGAGGGATGGAGCGGAGGAGAGGAGGAGAGATCGCTGGCCTGGTGTCATTGTGTATTGAGACTCGGTAGTTGATCAATGAGTCCTCTGTGGCAGATGACTGCACAATTCAGCACACGCTACACAGCAGACAGCTGAAACTGCAACAAAATTACTATACACTAAACACCAATGCTCCTTAAGAGCAGTGTTAAGCGAATCACTTTAGCGGCTGCGTTTTAATCCTCAAGCAACAAATATCGCATACGCTAATAACCAACCGAAGGCGGCTAATTAAAACAATCTGATCCCCACGTTCAAGAATAAAAAGAAACTCGTAATGTGTGGCAATTTCCACACTTAACTTTACCGTCAAGCTACTTATTAGCACTCAAGCTTAAATTACACAAAACACTTATGGAGAAGTCCTTTTTTAGATATCATACTTGTTATGCAGAAGGCTGTTGTGTTTATGTCTGAAACGATAGCCCACTAACCACATCACAGATTTGGATTCCACAAAAGCGTTCGCTAATCTTGTTTTTCTCCTCACACCTAAGTTTGTTTTTCTGGTTCGTGATGAGGCAGAGCCAGCTGAGATTCACCACGTAATTTTACGCACCTCGTGCCAGAAAGACACCGTGATAAGGTACACACAATCTGGTTTATTGAAACAATCACAAATCAATGTGCTATCAAGTCTCAACTACGGTTGTAGGCACCAAACGATCTGTTTGTGTTCTATAAGCAACTCTATAATCAATCCAACATGGAATTGAAGTTAAGACTGAAATATTAAAAGGTTCTGCTCTATAGCACTGAAAAGCAGATATTCAGGAGTCCAGCTTGATCCTTAACAAGGAGCTACGTGTTATTGCAACATGTGCCTCTGCACAGGTGTCTTAAAGACAAGAACAGCAGTTCATACTAGTGTTCCAAGCACACCGGGATCCTGAGCACAGTCCTCACTAACACACACACACACAGTGATTGGCAAGGCTGATATTCTCTGTGTGGGAGCACAACTCCAGATCTGAGCCTCAGGTAACTGCCTGATTCCATTTGATTTTCCCCAAAAGTCGTCACGCAACTTTCCTACTTCCAACAAGGTTGAGTCACAGTTAATCCATCTCTCCTCTCCTTTCTTGAGCTGTCCTTTTGTAGATGGTCCTTTAATTCCTTCAAACTTAGTTTCTTTGCTTTCACATCTTCTATTTGTTGTCCCAAACTCATTGAGTTATCAGCTTGATGTTTGTATAACCTCTCTTGAAACTGCAAAGAACATTTTGGGAGGACCCTTTTATACTTGAGTGTGTGCGTACAGGCAGATGCATATCCCACATATCGTTATTTTGGTAAAGGGCAGGGGAGGGTTTGAGTCCACAATAGAACTCATTCAGAAAGCAAAACAGTCAGGCAGTCAGTCAGTGAGCTTCACTGTCTTTCAGTATCTCTTCTACAGTTTGTTTTGTCTTGCTAAGCTCTCTGGGTCATCAGCTTCTTTCTGATCAGTCTTTATCTGTCTGGCACACAGAGAGTCTTCACCAGGTCACGAGGGGCCATTTTAAATGAATGAGGCTTATTTTGTGATGTGGCGTACATTCTGTATTATGCTATGCAACGAGTCTGTGAGTATTCATGTATGAACAGTATCTAGTGTGTGCACATGGGACTGTGGGAGAGGAAAGCAAGATTGTGTGAATGTGTAAAGACTATAGTCAATTAGTAGATCAATTCAAAGATGTTTAACTCAGGTTCTGCATTCCGAGTTATTCAGCCGAGATCCACAAAATAAAAAAACTATACCCATACCTGTATCATCTTTCAATCAATCCGCCTATACATCTATCCACCCATCAACTATCCACCTATCCTCCAACACATCCATCCACTTACCTACCAACCTACCCTTGCCTCCATTCATCTACCTAAACTAAACTAAACCGCATGTGATTTGGCAAAGGCTGCAATTATTTTATGCGCAGCTTGTCATCCCCAAGGCGTCTCTTCCCAAGGCGTCATCTAACTGACAATTTTGACCATGCTTCAATATCTGATACTTTAGGAACCCTTTAGCATCAGTTAAATGACGCGATTCTCAGGGCGTCATCTAACTGACGCTAAAGGTAAAGTGTCAGTTAGATTAGGTTTAGGTCTGGGGTAGGGTAAGGGTTAGACACGATCTTAGTCATCTAACTGACGCTAAAGGGTGCATAAAGCGTCAGATATTGAAGCATGGTCAAAATGCTTCCCAAGGTATAATGCTAACTGAGAATGGGCTGTAAATGCTGTTCCATCTGAACACCAGAGGGCGCTCTCATGCAGAAACTCCAAATATGTCCCGCAGAAGTACTGACGTCATGATACAGAGCCCCTCCCCTCTCCGCCATGTTGGTAGGATTCCGGCGGCAAAACTTAATTGTTTACGTGAGTTGTTAACTCTGTAGTAGAGGAGGTTATCTTAATTCCTCACTGTTTAACCATACCCGGAAATCACTGCCTGATTAAAAACTGCTCCAGTAACTCACACAATACAAATGGAAAACATAGGAACAATGGAATACAGTTTTTTAGGTTACCAAAATGGACACAGCATCAGGGAGAGCAAGTCTCGGACCCTGGACGCCGGATTGCTTGGTTGGCTGCAATAAGAACAAAGGACTTTCTTTACTTTCAATCTCACCCCCAGTCGATAAGAGTGTGTTCTCTGCATTTTCACTCGGGTACGTTCTCTAAAAATGTCTTTATGTTGTTGTCTCTTAAAGCTATGAAGTGTAGGTAACCTAATGTTGTTGAAAACCCTGAAGTGCATCTTAAATTGCTTAAAATGCTGCCCAGCCACAGCAGAAAGCCGCATCACTTTCCAAAGACTTGTGGCTTTTAAAATCTTGCATTGTGTAGTAACCTACACCAAAAACAAGATAATTAACGATGTCCATGTATGTGCATGGAGTTAAAATGGTCCAGGTCTCTGTGCCATTCCGCCGCAGCAAGCTTGTATGGGTCTGTATTTTGGATGCCTGAAAGCCTCCCCAAATACCGCTGTTTTGCGCTTGGTGTGAGCTTGTTCTTGTAAGGTCCTTTTTCTTTTCACCTTATCTTTTTGGATTGCTTTACTTTCTTCCTTTTCTTTCTCGTATTCAATGCGCGAAATGCTCGAAAATTAAAGAGCTCTGTAATGTTTAGTTGCGCCTCTGTGAAGGTGTTGCCTCTGGCAACCGATAGCGTCTCCTACCATCATGGCCGACCGGCTCAGACCCCGCCGAAATCGGCACGTGACTCCTCATTCTCAATAGACCATTTCACAAGATGTAAACAACACTGGTCCAGAAGCACTTCCTGTTCCAGTTTTTTAACACTACATAAAAGCTGGGATAAAATACAACCAACAGAACATATAAAACTGGATCAAAAAGTTAAACAAACAACTTTAAGATGTTTTCTTTACATGTGAAATAAAGAAAACAGTTACAAACTGAAACAGGAAGTGTTTCTGGACCAGTGTTGTTTACATCTTGTGAAATGGTCTATAAAGGCCCCGATATACTTCAAGTGAAATTGAAGAACGAACTGATGTAGCATCATTTCGAACAAAATCAGGCCAAAACGAAGTTCATTTTGGGACTTCGAAACAGCTTGTCACAGCAAACTTTTCTGGAAAGATTACCTAATAGGTAGGTGTGCACGGAGGCTCCACCATCTTTCACATGGATATCTTTTCCAGTGAATTTCTCCTCACAAGTCAGTTGACATTAGATGTAATGATTAGATGTAATGTGAAAACATGTAAGTAAATCAGGGCCTTAATGCACGTCATTCCAGTTTATTCGCTGTTCCTAAATAAACAGAAGATTCAAATGCTTTAATTGATTAAACATGATTAATAAACACATGACTACGACAATATATGGTTTATCTGAGTTTAAGCTTTCTCTGATAATTTTCATGATAATAAAGTATATTTATACTTCAATGCTAATCAACATAGCCTGTATAGACTACAATGGAATAATATGTTGTGTGCCTTATTCTGTGCAAGAAGCCACATCATCTCACAGAAGGATGCGCTGTCACTATAAAGTGAGTTTGCAGTAAAAAACATGTTATTAAATGTCTTTTGTTGGACAAGAGCACCATCCATCAACCTTCCCACCTACTGACCAAACAATCACCAATCCATCCGTCCACTCCGATCCACCATCCATCCACCCACCAACCTAACCATCCACCTACTTACCTCCCTATCTACCTATCCATCCACTCATCCATCCCCCTAAAAAGTTTTAAACCAAAAAGCATTTTTAACTTAATAACAAACGTAATTTTGTCACTGCAACAGATAGCCTACATGTTGTTTTCACTGCACACCCCTGGAAAACGCTAACTAGTTTACTACTTTTCTGGATGACTACTACATCTCTGCACAGTCAAGTGCATCTGTATAAAAAAATCACTTTTGTTAAGGCAAAGGTGACATTTAATTTCATCTTCTTACCCTTATTATTACGCTCTAATACTGCTGATGCGGCCGTGTGTGTATTCATTACAGTTGAATGGCAGCACAAGACTGTTCACAGTGCATCTTCCTGTTCCTCTATCCTCATTTGCATCTCAATCATTTTTTTTTATCCATTGGCACCACAGCAGACCAAATGTTGCCAAAGCACTTAAGGGGTATGAGTTAACAGTTGCAAGAGGGTAATGTTTAAAACTCACACATGATTCATACACACTCTGACTGCTTGTGATACCGTAGACATTAAAGCACTTAAAACTTAATCCAGCACAAATAGTTCAGTCCAGGAAACCCTTAGGCTGCAGGTGGGAAGGTGGGAGTCCGTGGGTGCAAGAATCCTGGCATCAGCAGAAAAGGTGCAGGATATTTTTGATGCGCTGATCCTGTGTTCTGCTTATCACAGATTAAATTTGCGTTTTGTCCTTCAGGCTATGTAATAATGCATGTGGGTGGGGGAGTGGTGAATTCAAGTCTCTTGGAGGAGAAGGAGGGCGTAGAGTAAGATCGCACACAAGAGAGAGAGTGAAGCGAGTGTGCATGGCCCTGAGTGTGAGTGTGTGTATGGAAGACTTTCTTGGCCCTCTTTCGTTCTCTCTTTCCTTCTGAGTCTTGTTGTTTGTCAGTGCCAGGCTTTTATGCCAAGCCGGCAGCCATTACTCAATCAGACAGCTTCCTGTGAGCTCTTCTCATTAAAACCTCACACAAACTCTAAACCTATGAGCACAATTATCACCCTTTATACAAACACACGCGCAAACCCGGAGGCACACACACACACAGTTGACTCGCAACGAAAACAGACAAAACAGAAATCCAAGTCCTGCCAAAAGTCTCAGTTTGTGGGACGCTATTAAGGCTATTAGAGACTAACTAACCCCAGTCACCCTCAACACAGGCTGTTTACAGCACTGAACAGCTAAAATGCTCAATAACACCCATTCTGAACCGAACATTATGAATCATAACCATTATAATGAAGCTAAAGCTTTTACTGAACAAAATCTGATGTGCTGCAGAGCTACTATTATTTTTCAGAAATAAAATACATTTTATTACAAATAAAAACATGCGTATGGAATATTTTCTAAATGTTATTACTGATGTACGTTCTTGACCATAAGATCAAATCCAACTTCGTGTTCATTCTAGACTCAGTTTCTAAAAAAAATAAAACTCCTCGGGTTATTTAATTTATAATCAGATACATATAGTCATGAATAGCATTTTAAAATATATTAATATTTGGGGTCTGAGATATTTTAATGTTTTTGAAGGAAATCTCTTACGCTCATTACGGCTTTAGTATGGTGAAATATTACCATAAAGGGATAGTTCACTTTGAAATACTTTTTGATATGTTTTAGCTTACCTCAAGGGCATTCCAAGATGTAGGTGTCTTTGTTTCCACAGTATTTTCAATTTTGACATTTTTCAGTCAAACCGTTGTTGTCTGTCAGTCATATATGGAGGTTTAGGGGGTCCATCTCAAAGAGCATGCACAGATAAGTCAAAATTAAACATGATTTAATGACTCATGATTTAATGTAAGTACACATTGATGGCCTAAGACACGAAACGATCGGTTTGTGTGAGAAAACGAACAGTCTTTATAACGTTTTTACCTTGTGTAATCACAATGACGTCCAAGTGATCTGAATCAGTTGTGCAGTGTCCAACTGAACCGAACTGAATCATGTTCATTGTTCCGCCGGAAGTGATCGCTTGCGTGTGTACGTCACTCAATATTTACACAGAGATTTCGGAAGTTTTAGCTTTTACTAAACATATTTAGATATACCGAAATCGTCTTCCATTGCGATTTCCTGTATATCTAAATATGTTTAGTGAAAGGTAAAACTTCCGAAATCTCTGTGTAAACAAAGAGTGATGTAGGCGCGCAAGCAATCACTTCCGATTTGCACACGCAGACCAAAGCGCCCGTGCAGTCAGATCAGTTTGACATGGCTTTGATTACATGAGGTAAACACGATAAAAAAATACTGTTGGTTTTCTCACACAAACTGCTCGTTTCGTGTCTTAGGCCATCAATGTGTACTTACATTTACGAGTCATTCAATTATGTTTAATTTTGAGGTGAACCCAGGGTGGACCCCCTAAACCTCCAGTGTATGACTGATAGACAAACGGTTTGACACGAAAAATATCAAAATTGAAAATACTGTGGAAACAAAGACACTTACATCTTGGATGCCCTTGAGGTAAGCTAAAATACTTCAGTGTCACATGATCCTTCAGAAATTATTCTAATATGCTATTTTGGTGATCAAGAAACATTTTTTATTATTACCTAGTAACAATGTTAAAATCTTTACTGTAACTTTCTCAATTGAATGCATCCTTGGGGAATATTCATTTATTTAAAACCGCTAATAAATAAATTCTAAAACATACAACGTGCAAAGTGCTGCACAGAGACACAAATCAGTGACTCATTTCTGTTCCAACCAATTAATTTACATGAACCACCCAAATGATTAAAAAAAACGAATCGGATTGATCATCATTTGATCATTGCCTCAGCTCACTAGGCTGTAAAGCTGCATGTGCGATACAGCGTGACAAATATGATATAGCTGTTCTGACACGCTACGCCGCTACTTATTCCCCAGCAGCTTGTTACTGGAAAAGCGACATTATTAATATGGTAAATTGCTTGTGATATTACTCATTTGTAAGTTTGTTCAGATAAAAACATCTGCTAAATGACTAAATGTACTGTAAATATACGCTACTTTGGTTTGCAACATCAAAACCAGGTATCCACTTCAATACTAAAACTGACTGTATTTTGATCATTGCATCGGTTGTCGCATCGAGGCCAAATCAAAGTCTAATAGACTTGATTTAGTTTATAACATTTGTGTATTCAAAGAACGGTCAAGTTAGCATTGGTTCTTTCACCTAGTAACCCACCAAACACACACAAGCAGAGATACAAACACATTCACACAATAAAGTTGGTCAATAGGAAGCGTGTTGTTGCAGGTTCTGAGAGCGTTGTCATGTGCTGTTTCTCACCGGGATCAGAGTCTATTGAGCAGTGCTGTATGTTGTTTATCAAAAGAAACAGGAGAGCGGGAACGTGATCATTTTTCTGTGTTCTTCATCCCTTCTCATCTCGTCCCCATTCTGCCAGTTATCTATCAACCCACAATGGAACTATTTCTTTCTATATGATAACATAATCTTCCTTTTCTGTTCCTCTATGAATAGTGCCCTTTAGTGGCTCTTTATCAACACAGTGTGTCTCTCTCTATCTCACTCTCTTTCTCTCTTCAACTTCTTGGGCTGTCGCTCTATCTCTTTCTTTCTAAATAACTCTCCTTTTTTCCCCTTCTGTGCCAGTGACCTTACAGCAGGGCTTTGAACCTTGCTCTTCTTCCTCCCTCTCCATCATTCTCTCATTCTCTCCCTCGCGCACTCTCTTCTCTCTCTCTCTAGAGGAAAATCACACACTCATCAGTTTTCCCCGCTTGGCTCTTGACGAGCAAAGTCGCAAGGAGAATATTAATGGACTTCAGCAACCAATTAACACCTAACTCACATAACAACCTTTTACACAAGCCAGCATGCTGGGAAAAAGTAGGAGAGAGGGCAATAGAGTGAGAAAGAGAGTGTAATATGGAAAAAAAAGCTGTTTAATTTGACATTTATGTGGTGAGGATGAAGATGACGGAGGTGTCTGGAAGAGAATAGCGAGAGACGGAGCACATGATCGTGTTAAGACAAGACAGAGGAGTGGGACGAGGAATCATGGGAAGTAACTGTAATCAAAATTAATCACAAGTTGTTCTTCTCTAGACCTATCCATACTTGAGAGTATTAGAGGGATTAAAATGAGTTCATTATTCAACTTGCATAATTAAATTCCAATTCCAATTAAATTACGAAGAAAAATAATGGAGAGGGATCTTATTGCTATTGTGAATGAGCACTATGAATCTAAAATGAGAGATCCGACCAGTAATAGAGTCATATGTTATGGACTGGCACCTTCAAAAACCCTTTGTACAGTATTTCTAAATAAATTAACTAATATATATATATAAAAATAAGCAACTGGAAATCAAATGAACAAAAGAAAATAAATACATCGCTTCAGGATAAATCAAAACTCCAGATTGTGGTCATCTCGTTTATTTTGCGATATTGCCCAAAGTTAGATTAATGCAGACAAAACCAGACTGAATAGTCAATATAAACATAGAACAACTTAGATGTATACCGTCCAGAATAAATATACATGATCTGAATCTGATTGTGGTGAAATGTTCTGGTAGAGCTGTGTCTTAAATCTAATTCTTCTTTTGGGTTCTGATGAAACCCATAATGGCAAAAGCACATCAGTAACATCTTCTCTGACCCAATACAAATCAAATTACAAAAACAAAATATAAATGGCCTTGGAATATGCCTACTGAAAGAATAAAACCAAGCCATGAAAAAAGTTGCAATGCCATTGGGCTTCAATGGGATTAATCTTCAATGAGATTATAAAATGGCAGAATATGTCGTCACTGTCAGAGATCCTGAATATCGATTTAAACTTAATGCAACCTAACTCTCGGAAGACGTATGACATAGATGTATCTCTCCATTCTCAGAGATACAGAAACACAGACAGCACTGTAAGAATAAGGCTTCTGTACACACTGTATTGAATTAAAAGGGTTGTCAGAAAAAGTGTGATAGTCACTGAGCTATTTTTAATAGACCTTTCGTCTCTCTCTCTTAGTTTTGTTTACACTGGAGATAACTATAGTACAACTGGGTATCAATACAGATTTTCTGATTCAATTCAATTTGCCTGGATATGATTCTAAACCAGATGGGTATATTTCAGTTATTGTCCACAGTGTTTCAGGCTGATGTAAACCACTAACCAATCTATCCAATGAACTATGTTGAATAAGAACCGAGTAGTTTAGGGCTACACTGGTCATGTGATCACACAAAGAACCAGTTCATAAAAGTAATTTGCTTCGATCATTAGATAATACTGGTTGCATGTTTGTTTTATTGTTTTTACATGCAGCTTGCAAAGAAAACTTAATGTTTCTTGCCATTATTTTGGTACATAATTTAGTCTTTTTATTGAACCAGATTCAATACAGACTGTAAACATATTGTTAAAATATGATTCCCCCCACCCCCTGCCATTTAAGATTCAGCAGGTCGCTTACTGCTGATGAAAAGTGGTGTAACCTTCTAACGTAATATATTATAAAAATATACATTACAGCTAAAACTATGCAGTTTAGTGAAAGTACACTTTCACTCCCTGAAACTATTGAGAATGTGACGTCACGCTTTTCACTCCCTGTTGCATTGTGGGAAGGCGTCGCCATCTTGGAAGGATACGCTATCCGTTGTCATGGTAACTTTGACAGTGAGACCAAGAGAAATAGCAACAGAGAGAGAGCAGCTTGATATTTGTTTGCATTTTTTCAGTGAAACTACTTGACATCAACAACATTGACTCGTACGAACCTGCTACAGAATGGACGAAACACCTGAAGCACTACCACCTTTGACATACCCACATAGTAAATTACCTGGTTTATGGCATCAGTCCCTAATGTTACTGCCTATACAATGCAAGAGTTCAGAATCTTTAAGTCATTAGAAGCTTATGAACAATTATGAATATGAATCAGATGCACATTGCCATACAACGTTATGCAGACAGATTGGACATTCCCTTGTCAATGCGAGTCGTACATCATAAAAAAGGGCCTGTTTAAAACATTTTGCAGTACAGATACAGCTATAACAAACTAAATAACTCAAGTTGAATAACAGAGTACTAATTTTGTTTGTATGTGTTAAATAAAAGGTGAACTGTGCTGAAATGTGTTGCTTTTGAAATCATGCTTTGCTCCTGTTGATGCAGTTTATTGACTAGCAGTTTCTCTAAATACAGCTGGCTAGCATTGTTATTTAGTCTCTCCCGATAGAACCTCTTTCATTTCTCTTCTTTCTCCACATCTTACAAAGAACCTTTCAGCGAACCGTTTCGCTAAAATGTAAACAAACACTAAGCTGCGCTGTCTTTCTAACGCTATTTCTGGAGTTTTTAGTCGCGCCTCTGTGAAGTTTTAAAAGCGTTGCCCCTGGCAACCAGATAGCGTCTCCTACCATCATGGCTGACCAACTCAGACCCGCCCAAATCAACCCAAATCCGCATGTGACTCTCACTCTCAATAGGTTCTGCAGTACTGAAATATCTGAAACGGTTCCAGTACTCATTTTCTGCAGTTTCGATAGATTGTGATCTCTCCGACCGCTAGTTGACGCACACTTCTCTCTCATAAAGCTGCCTCTCAAACTGTTCGCAAGTAACTAATATGAGTTCTTTTTTGCGGCTTATTGCCCTTGTACAGACATTTACACTCAAAATTAGTGTTGGACGAAGAATTCAGGTAAACAATCATTTTTGGAACGTAAACAGAAAACTAAAACAAAACAAAATTACCTAAATTATAAATGAAATAAAAATCCCAAATTATCAAAAATAAATATTTTTTTAATTTTAAGAATCAATATTGGGAATGCTTGAATAAAGTGGGTGGGATTATAGACTGTTTGATAACAGCGGTGGCTGTTACTGGCTATTTAAATCTAGCGGGTTTGGTTTCTCCTTTCGATGTCTATTGGTCGCAAATAAAATGATGCTGGTAGTGACGATTCTGTCACCATCCAATCAGTGATCTGCAGTGTTTCACGTCACATTTTAGTACCGGTACGGAATGCTTGTAACCTCAACAGACCAGGTACCAATTTAAGCGAGCCGAAGTGAGCAGTAACGTACCGTACCATGCAGTGGAAAAGCACCACAAGTGAGCCGTACCAGAGCCGTACCGTACCATGCAGTGGAAAAGCGTCAAAGCATGCTGTACTGAACCGTATCGTACCATGCAGTGGAAAAGCGCCATTAGTCAATCTGGAACCTGAGATCTTGGCAGATTATATTTGGCACATCATTGGTACAACACATTCGCCAGTAATGTGCGAAAAACACACTCAAATCACACACAGCATTACAGTTTTACAATCACAGAATGTAAATGTAATTTTACACAGAATTACAATCCCAGTGTGTCCAGCACATCTAAACCTATTAAACGGCAAATGTGGTTTGTGCCACATTCTTTAAAACTTATTTTCATATACTCCATGCTGTTTCTTTGTCAAAAGTTGTACTACATAACCATCACTTCATTGATTTGTCAACAGCATGAGCAGTCATGGCCACAGACTGAGAATGGAATTAAATGAAATTATGGGCATCACACTCAGGGAAGGTTTCAATGAAAGAGAAACATTCCCAAAAACAAATTACCTGAACAAAGGTGGGCCGAGACCCAAAAACAAAATGAAAAGAAACACATGTGAGGCTGGGGACAGTGGGACAGGAAGTACAACAGCAAATGCATAATTAGCAAAACTGAAAAATAAGTCTAGAGCTAAAGTACACATCTTTAACAGTCCAAGCCAACTGATGACTGAAAGAAACAAGTGAGGAAATGAGAGCTGAGGGAAAATTAAATAATTAAAAGGTCTACCTGCGGCATTCATTGAAATATGCAAATCCATTTAATTTTGCTTTGATTTGCTCTGCTGCTCCCATTTCTCTCTCTCTCTCTCTCTCTCTCTCTTCTCTCTCTCATCAACTTCTTTATGTCTCCAGCTCTTCTCTCATTCACACAAGCCACATTAAACTTGTATTAATACACTGTAGGTATGTCAGTTCAATTACTATGGTTCTGTACTGCCCATGGGCACAGACGGTGTGTGTGTGTGTGTGTGTATACGAGAAAGAGAGAGACGGATAGTGGGTGATAAGATGTTTACGAAAACTGTTATGCCTGAATTATTGTTTTAAAAAGCTCAAACGTGAGAGTTTTAATCAGTCTCTCAGTGTGCATTCAGGTGAAACATATTTGGTAATGAAAATGGATGAGATTGTATGTGTGAACTGGATGTTGTAAGAGCGAGGCGGGGGAGAGAGAGACAGATGTCTACGTAGATTACAGATCAAGAGAGCAAGCATAGAGATACAAAGCTGCCTTCCTCAAAGGTGCAGAGTGTCATTTTCGTGGCACCAAACGAAATCATGAAAATAATTACCATTTTTAAATAGGTTTACTCTTTCTTATGCTTTTGGTTAGACAAACAATTAATTCCATATCTAAAAGCCAATGGTTAAACTGTGTTGCCAATGTCAGGATGTTCAATTAGATAGTAACTATTTAATAGTGCTACAGAGCCACTGTGTTTGTAGTTCATATACACATAAAGGGCTCCAGACTTGCGACCAAATGGTTGCATTTTTCCTGCTGGTGCAACTAATTATTGTTAGAGGTCACTGGTGCCACAACCACATTGGCCAACTGATAAGAGAACGAAAGCAGAACGAAACTCGTTTCGTACTCAGTTTGAGCAGTGCAGCGTGGACCATTTGGTCATAACAATAACAGACAGCACAACGCAAGCTCAGAACAGGTACTCGCAGACCGATAACTAGAGATGCTCCGACTGATCGGTCGCCGATCATGATGGTACGATATTGGCTCTTGCGGACACGTCGAGTATAAACAAGGCTTGAGTTCTCCTTCACCCGAACGAATAGAGTTTCCACAATGGATTGAATCGGGTGACTGAGTGAAGGCTGTGTGCGAGCCACAAGAGAGCAGTGTTGTGCCTGAACGCGTTCAATGAACGATAGTTCATGAACTTGTTCATATTTTGGGCATTCATTCTGGTGTCTGTGAACACACGCTCTCTCGGTTTAACTTCGCACAATAGGGTGCCAGATTTCTATAGAGCCTTCCAGGCGAAACCTGGCGAAAACACAAGTTAACAGGCCTTAATATGTAGTGAAAAAACACCCAATCTGGCAACACCAGCCATCAGTGTGGCTCCCATCGACAAAGCAGCGAGTGAGGAGGCGTTGTATGATAATTTAAATGGGTTTTATGACGAGGTCGGCGAGGATGGGAAAAATCTTACATTTCTGTGCAAACTTTGCCCCTCCGATAAAATAATTGTTGTCTGTGGTTGTATATGGGCTGTGGCAAAAATAATAATAAAACAGAAGCTTGCAACATATGGAAAAAAAGAACTATGAATGAACTAGTGATTTTTTTTTTAAGTATGAACTATGAACTGAAATAGTTCATTTTAAAATGTGTGAACTGAACTTTGAACTAGAGTAGTTCATGTAGAAAGTGAACTTTCCCAACACTGAGAGAGTATCCGCGTCACTGATCTCAGTGGTAACGAGCACTTTGATCACTTGATAAAAAAAGGCATTTCAGCGCTAGACTGCCTCTTATTTAAAGCTACACTGTGTGATTTTTACCCCCATCCAGTGGTGAAAAGGTATATGACCATACAGTTAATATTAGTTTCTGTTCCTCTCAATTTCCGATTTCGTTTTAACTTCCTACGGTGGCCAATGTAGTCCAAGATTAACATGGCTTCCAGTTCGACCTCGTCCACGAGTGTTAACTCAAACGTAAACGCGAAAGGCGAAGCTTGAATTAATGGGTATGTCCCTCTTTGGCTAACATGGCAACCAACATTAGAACCCCTTACCCGTATGTATTTTCAATGGCATATTATACACTCACGAGAATACTTTATTACTTGAACGAAGTAAATATACATTAATGAGCATGTATATTTTTGAGAGAACTAAGTGTTTTTAGCTAAAAATAAACTAAAAGAGTTACACAGTGTAGCTTTAACAAATGAACAAAATGAATGCTCTGCTTGTTAACTGGAGATGTTTTATTTATTTGTATTGGTACATTGGTGCCGCGAGATGTTTCAAAAGTGGTGGTGCATCAGACATATATAATAATAACAGAAAAAAAAACTTTTAATTTGTGACAGTAGCCAGGTTTGGTGTAACAAGTTTTACATTTTGCTGCCAATTATTAAATGTATTCTGTATTAAGAGGCTCCAATTTCCAAGTATGCCTAAGTGGTAACTTGATCCCATCCCATTAAGCTGATGTAATGTGTGTTGGTCTGCCTGACCCCTCTTTGATTTGGAATAATTTTATGTTACTCAGCCTTATTTGAGAAAGATGGCCTACAGTAGCCTTGCATTATCTCATTCTAAATACAATTAAATAAACACTTGGTGGTTTTTCAAGATGACTGTCTTGACTGTATTTCTATATATATTCATTATAAGTGTCTTTACTGTCACTTTTGATCAATTTTATGCATTAATACTGAAAAGTAATGTATTCACTTTGCATAACGCAGATATCTCTGGTCACGCACATCTCTTTCACACCAGAAGTTAAATTATTGGCAACACATTTTGAGAGATGAAAACTCTGCAGAGCAATAATGTACACAAAGCACAATCAATGTGGCATTCAACCACATATTTAAGGACAGAGATGTTGTCTATGCCAACATTACAAAACGACATATAACTCAACACCACCGACACATGAAAAACCAACATAAACAGTAAAACAATTCATAATAAAGCAGTAATTCTCATGATTTATTCATGGAGAGATGAGCACAGCCTCCAGCACAGCAGACATCACAACAGCCCTGTATTAAAGTACATTTGATCAGTAACTTTTATTGTTAAAAAAGCTAAAGAAATAATTTGGAGATTTCTGACCTCACACATTAAACAACAACAAAAAGTACTTAAACATCACACAAAATAAACACAACCTTTCAGTTTCATCATCTACTTTTCCTCGCCACCCATTTTATTCCAATCCTCACTTCATCATTAAGAGGATGGACAGTTTCTGAGCAAGGTGACCTCAGCATACAGGTGCTCTTTGATAAATAATGCAATCGTATTTTTTACTACAGAGCTTCATGTCAAACTCAAGCTGTTGCTATAAGATAGTCAGCAGCCAAGAACACAGAACATCTTGGCTGTTCAAAAGCATTATTATCTCCCACCTCACACACACACACACACACACACACACATAAACATCTCTCCTTCTGCTCTACTATCCCAACATCTCAGCTGTGTGCACCAAAGACTTCTATTTTTGTGTCTGGGTTTGCATGTATTAATCACAAGCCTCATTAACTTGTTTCTACACATAGAGCTCCAAACTATTACTACACACACTAATGTGCACTATAATTTGTTTGTCTCATTGCAGAATAAAAAAACAAAATAAAAATCTATATATGAAGGGCCTACCTCTTATTTTTAGATGATTATTAAATTACCACACGAATATATTTACATGCTCACTCGCAGAATCAATCAAGCTCCTTGCTGTAGGTGTTGCATCAATCTCTTAGTTTAATGTGTTAAAATGTGCTGTAATTATAGTTATTACACCTCTTCTATAGCATGAGCCAGGCGGACAAATCCCTTCTCACTTTCTCTGTCTCTCTCCTCATTTGTCTGCTCATTTCTCTATCCCTCTTTTTCTCCTTTCTTCATGCACAGCTGGGCACTGGCTGCATCAATCACTGACTGTAATGTCATTTAGCATAAAGCACACAGTCGCCAAGCAACTGCCTATCAGCAGGCACACACGCCTCTGCGCTCCGGCCACACACCAGCACTCTCGGCCAATCAGGTGAGTTGGTCCCCTGAGTCGTTCCACTGTGATCAGAAAATACAAGGGCTCTGGGCATAATCTACAACACATTTTCATTCCTTATTCTTTTTTGGGGGTTACTTCTTCCAGGTAAAGAAAGAAGAGAGACCTTGGGGACACTGGGGCTTGGTGTCACACCAATTTACTCTACTGGATATTTCTCAGGGTAGGTTTAGTTTTGAAGGTCAGTGTATGTAAAGGTGTATGAACATTTCTGCCAATATTGTCCAGGAAAGAGATTCAGATCACTGAACATGCATTGAACTTTTGCACCACATATTTTCCAGTCGATTGGCCCTTTTGAGTCGCAAATACTAATAAATGTGAATTACTTTTACTACTTTAAAAACCCATGTTAGAACAACTGGGAAATTGTCTTAACAGGGTTGTCTTTGTCTGAACAAAGAATTTCATATTGAGGAATATTGCTGAAATGTTTGTGAGGTTTCAGCATATATTACAACATGAATAAATTATGTTACTGATACAAGAAAATTATTTCACTGTTTGCTGACCTCATTTACACTTTTGTTGTTGTTTTTCCATTGTTATGATTTATTTGTTATGTTGTTATATTACCTTACTTATTGCTTACATTCTTGGTGTATGGGTACTAAGTGTTGAAGTGTATGTACAATTTTTTTAAACTATATCCAATATTTGCTATGATTGATCTTTCAGAAAAGTTATTATTATAATACACTTTAAACATCAAGTATCCAATAAACAATATTTATATATTGTCCAGGGTTGTTCGTCTACTCATATCTCTCAGAAAGATATTTTTGCAATAATTTGAAAATCTGAATACATCATGTTGTCTTGAATTTAACTTTTCTGATCAATTCCTTTATATACAATATACAATAGTGTATAATAAGACGACACAATGAAACCAGTCAATTAACACATCTCCTTTTGAGATATGCTAAAGATTATATCTATGAATAAACCTATATTCTAGCAACACCAAGTAACTTTTCCTCTGTGGTCGCCCTACAGGTTGGAAGCGGAACTGTCCACTACCGCTGTCGTAAATAATTTAGCCTACTGCAGCCTACTTTATCCAGCACTGGCTTTGGAATGAATGATGTCTACAGAAAAGGTATGTTGCAAGAGTATGTTGCATGATTTCATGAAAGTATGATGTATTGCGACATCAGAAACGAAGAAAAACAAAATAATGACTTGTAACAATTGACGTAAAGCAAGTCAAATTTGAAGTCTTCTTATGTCTCATTAGAACTACAGAAACTCAACCCGATCTGACAATCTTACACAGCGTGGTTATAGTAGATATAGGACAGCAAAGCGGAGGCATAAGTGCATTTCACCCTGTTAACGACTTGATGAACCACTGAAATTATTTTGGAAACGTTATTTTAACCCTCTACAGCATGCATTATTATGCAATCATGGACAAAAAATTTAACAGTGTTTTATTATATATAAAATAGACTCAAATTAACATATTTCATTTTTTTTGTGGGGGGGGGTCAAAGATTTCTTTGTACTTTTGGGTGCGTTGCCATGTGGCAACATTGTGCGACAATGGAACAGCCTGATGTGTTTTCTCCCAAAATGACATGAAATTCATAGATGATTACAAACCTGTCTTTTAGAAATGAAATTGTTTTTACTATTTGAAATGTTTTCAAGAGCTTTCTGTACAAAATATGAAACTAAAAGTATAATTTCTCTGTCATTTACAAAACATCTGGTGCAAACTCATAAGAACTGTTCAAGTGAAACTACTCAATGTGGAATGATTATTTCTGTTGGGTTGAGATCTGGTGACTGTGGGGGCCATTTTAGTACAGTGAACTTATTATCATGTTTAAGAAACCAATTAGAAATGATTCGAGCTTTGTGACATAGTGCATTATCCTGGTGGAAGTAGCCATTAGAGGATGGGGACATGGTGACCATAAAGGGATGGACATGGTCCAGAAACAATGCTCAGGTTGGCCGTGGCATTTAAACGATGCCCAATTGGCACTAAGGGGCCTAAAGTGTGCCAAGAAAACCTCCCCCACACCATTACACCACCACCAGCCTGCACAGTGGTAACAAGGCATGATGGATCCATGTTCTCATTCTGAAACTACTCAAAGTGAAATGATTATTTCAAGAACATTGATCAAAGCTGGTCAAGACGGATACTGCTTGGTGAAAGAGGGGATAAAATATATACAAATATATATAAATATATCAGTGTAGAATACAAGAATATGAATATGATGAATATGTAGAATATGTTTATCCATACAAAGCTACTCTGCACAATATTGTTCCATTACTGCACAATGTTGCCATATGGCATTGGCAACATGCCTATTTTATTGAATAAAAAGGTAATAATAGTATCAAAACAATGTCATTTGGCAACACCATACAGTAGAGGGTTAAGGAAAAAATCGTACTTAGTGTTGCTTTAAATGGGGTTTAAACTAGATGTATGAAACCATCATATAAAAACAACTGGTAGAGAAAACACACTTTATACAAGTGCTTATGACAAATGTGACAACAAGCCCCTGTTTCCATATAAAAGTTCAGTCCAATCCTTGCTTACGAAGATAATTTCACACTAATGTGCACCGTCTCTTTCCGGTGTACTCCTCACCTCACTCCATCCCTACCCCCTCTATCGCTCTCTCCATCACCTCGCTGTCATTAGTATGGCTAAGGTGTCAGGCAGTGGCCATGTTGAGCGACGAGTTCAGGCAGAGGACAGAGAAAGAAAAATAGAAAGACAGCAGCTGGTAGGAGGTGACAAGGTAGAAACACAGGAATGCACATGCTCACCCACACCAACTTTTTATCTCATGACCCGATCCGATACATATATATAGATTTCTTGAACAGCAGACAGCGCACAGAGCCACAGAGAAAATTTGAATTTCGTGTCAGGCTTCACATCAGCACCTTTACAGGACCTCATATATCTACGACAAAGAGCACCAGGGGCAGAGAAATCCCAGCAGGATGAGAAATACGCTCGCTCGTCTCTGTGCACAATCAATACTGCTTAGCACACATTCTCAAACTCAGACCGGGGCCCTCAGGAGCCCTGAACTGTTACCACTGTTATTGCTGAACCCAGCAACCGACTGTCGATGAAAACTCATACGGAGCTTCCAGTAATGATACTGCATTCAAGAGAAAGAGATGGATGTGAGAAGGGGACATCCATTAGGAACAGGGTGAGAGTGAGAATAAGCCAAAGGAGAAATGAGGCACTGTGTATGAATGAATACTTCTGACAAGAACAACTCAGACCATAATGAATCTCCATACTGGTTAGTGTCAGTTTGGTTGACTATCTGCTGGCAACCATGGTGTTCACCTGCAAAGCTGAAATGGAAATGCTAGTCGACCAGGCCTGTGTGGTGACGTTGGTTGATTCCTGGTTGGTTTGCGGCAAATTTTGTACTTTAGTTTTGAAGTTTAGTTTTGCTAATTATACTAGTTAGAACTAGCCTGGATGCTAGCCCGAAACTTCGCCCACAACATTTTTTGGAAAGGAAGTTCGGTCTGGACTTGAATCCACTGAGGAGTAATTATGATCGGTTCAAAAATCATCGGGCCAATCAAATTGCCAGGGCGGGCTTTATACGATGATGGACAGGTGATCTGAAGGGACGTAATCATCACGTTATCAAAGAGCGCTAACTGTCTTCACTCAGAGATGACTGCAGCTGGAGAATTGAGATGTACAGATTCCGCTGTCAGGTCTGTTGTGAAATAAATCGACAGTGCATTAATTTTAATAGACAAACAGAAAACTGCAATCAAGGCATTTGTCGATCAGAAAGATATTTTTGCCGTCCCACATGATTCGGGAAAAGTGTAACTTATCAGCTGGCTCTGAAGGTCGCTAAGAAGATGGGACGTAATGAAAAGCCTGTGGTCGTTGTGGTTTCTCCTTTGGTCGCTCTCATGAAGGAGTAAGTAAAAGAAGCAACACTCATTATTTGACTTCTAAAATAAGTAAAGTTCGGCTACGTTCTGTATTTGACAACTGTATGCAAAGTAGCTGACTTGTAGGTTTACCGACTATCCAATTGAGTGCAGAGTTGTTGTTTTTCCTGGTTCGGTTAAGACACGCCTCATAATCAAAGCCAGTATCAGTCTATCACTAGAATGCAACATACCAGAATACAATTCTGGGTCCAGAATACAAAACCACAACAGATGCTTGTGACTAGATATGTTGTTTTTTTCATTAGAGAAGGCTGAGTGGAGGCCATCTTGAGCTTTACTACTCAGCTCAATGAAGAGTTGCTGAACTATGTATTTATCATTTTCATGCCATCACAAGTGCTCACAGCTGGTGTGGAAAGACGGAGCACAAAAAAAACATAGAAAAGAAAACTTCAATTCAACCATCTCAGCTGGTTTCAGATAGATGATGCTGGTCTGTTACAAGTAAAAGTAAACCAGGACACTTAAAAAACAGCACTATGACGGCTTCAGCTGGTCATTTAAGGTGGTCAGTAGCTTGGCCGAGAGGATTTGTCTTGAATGAAAAGTAGCAGGGAGCACTGGTGTTTTACAGATGAGTAATTGTTGAGTCACCATCCAGGGATGAGGGAGATGAATAATCAAGTGTGTTTGTGTCTCTAGCTTCTTTCTCTGACTCAGTGATCAATGGCATTTGCATTTATGTTGCACTTACACAGAGTGTCTATGTTTGTTGGCTCATACTCTCTGCATCTGAAGCGTCTTGATTATTCTGACAAGCAGCTTGCTGAAGATGTCAGGCCCAAATTGTTCACATTGTTCTCTGTCCTTCCATGCATTCACACATACAATTATACGTCACACATACACCCACATATATAGACAAGCCGACGCGGAGACTCAAAAACAATAAAGCTTGAAATTTTCTACATATTTCTCCTTTGTAACCACCCTCCCACATTCTTTCCATCCATTCAAAAGCCCTCAACCGCTAGAGCGAAGATGAATACGCATGTTGCCCCGCGCTCGGGTGGCCGATGTGCCGTGAAAGCCCTTCTCCAGTCTTGAGCACACTGATGCCATTGTGTTTGCCCGCAATATGCCACACAAAACATGTTTCCCCTCTCCTCCCATCCTGCTCCTATTCTTTCCCCCTAATTGTTGTCTCTGATGTGACCTAGAAAGGGAAAAGAGTGAAAAAGAGGCAGGAGAGAGGAAAAACAACAACTGAAAGAAGTTAGAGTTAATAATGAGCAACCTGGCTGACCCCCGCAGGCAGGCGAATGTAATTGCAGTTAACTTCCCCTAATGTGGAGCTAACTAACAACAAACAACCCAATCTACCGGAGGGGGCTCGCAGGTGCCTGGGAAAGGGCTTCCTGATTAGCCTTCTAATCTCAGCAAGTATGAAGAGTGTTTAGAGAGCCAGCGGTTCCTCTGCCGGTTCGCCAAGCCCCCGGTCAGCTCTCCAGATCCGTTCTAGTGGGAACAAAAGAAACTACACGAGCCAAGAAGAGGAAACAGGCTCAAAAGACACAAGCAAAAAGGGAAAAGATGGTGACAAACAGAGAGAAAGATGAAAAAGACACACGGGGAGGGAGATACTGCTGGTGTGTTTTCATGGTGACAGGGGGAACTTGCTGCATTCGAGTCTTTGTTTAACCTTGCTGGTGGTTAGTGTCGGGTGATGTGTGGCCTCTGTGACCTGTCAGAAACCACAGTGGGACTTCAGCCCATCAGACAATAAGACGTTCAGCGGGAGCGGGAGCACGCTTCGTTTTACAGTGCGATACCTCACCTCTCACAGTAGTTAGGCTGTGCTTCCTTCTCTGAGTTGTTTTGTTTAATGAATAGAGTTGCGCACTGCCAATACACCACTAGATGGGTTTTTCAGTTGCAGAGAGATAGCAGGGGGGCTGGAATGAAAACCATCAGGAAGCTGAGACTCCGCAAGCACGTGTGCGTGCTGGTGATAAAGTGCTGTTGCCCATGCGTGGAGTTCGGGATGGACCGCAGCGGGATGCCCGGCGGAGAGGCAGCTACACACCCGCGCTGCGATCTGGAGTACAAAGAGAACATCTCTTGCTGCGCAAGCAATCTGTACTCTCTCCGATGCTTTCTCTCTCGTTTGTACATCTCTCACTCAACCTTTGCCTGCTTCGGTTTTAGTGGCAATTTGTAAAACACAGACCTCCAGTCACCTCTCTACCATCCCACAGTGCCTCTCTGCATGATTGGTTCACATGTGCCCCCTGTCACATAGCTGCTCATTCTGTATCTGCAAATCTCCTCTCTAAGAATGGCAAACGCAGCAGTACCAAGTTGATGATCTTTTTTGTAGTATTGCTAATACAATGTACCTACTCAAATCAGAAGGCAATGTAAACACGTTAGGTCAGTAAACAGGCCCATCCACAGAAATGACTGGGCCCCTGAAAAGGTCCAGTGAATGGGCCCTGCCCAAATCATTAACACATACATTTAACTGAGAGAGAGTTCACTTAGCCTGACTTCGTCATACTCATATTCTAGTCAGAATGTGAGTCTGAAACTGCTTCATTGGGCTTTGATTATGAGGCGTGTCTTAACCGAACCAGGAAAAAAAAACTCTGCACTCAATTGGATAGTCGGTAGACCTACAACCAATCAGAGCAACGCAGTAAGTCAACTACTTTGCATTTCACAGTTGTCAACAGAACTTACTTATTTTAGAAGTAAAATAACGAGTGTTGCTTCTTTTACTTGGTCCTCCATGAGTGCGACCAAAGGAGAAACCACAACGACCACAAGCTTTTCATTACAGTACGTCCCATCTTCTTAGTGACCATCGGAGCCAGCTGATAAGTTACACTTTTACCAAATCATGTAGGAAGGACGGAAAATATCTTTCCGATCGACAAATGCCTTGATTGCAGTTTTCTGTTTGTCTATTAAAATTAATGCACTGTCGATTCATTTTACAACAGACGTGACAGCGGAATCTATACATCTCAATTTTCCAGCTGCAGTCATCTTTGAGAGAAACCAGTTAAGCGCTCTTTGATAACGCTGATGATTACGTCCCTGAAGTTTATCTGTCCATCATCGTATAAAGCCCCCCCTGGCAATTTGATTGGCCCGACCATTTTTTGACTGATCATAATTACTCCTCAATTGGATTGAGTCCAGACCGAACCTCCTGACCAAAAAATGTTGTGGGCGAAGTTCGGGCTGGTATCCATATACTGTACACACACACCAAGGGCTCTCAAGTATCACGCACTGAGCATGACAGTCACTCATTTCGGTCTTTGGTCACACACTCCTGCCACACATTGTATTTCAAACGCGGAAAAACTATTTATATTTATAATATTTTTAGCATATTTAGTATATATTTAATATATAGATTTAATATATTTAATATGCCGCAGCCCCTACAGTAAATGTCTCTGGCCGCGCCGCTCTCACTTTGGACCAGGCAGGAATCAAGCACGTTCTGTGTTGTTAGTCGAGCTCAACAAAAGCCAATCAGAAAATAGCACTACTGTATCTGGGTATGATTTAACTCAACAACCAATGAAAAAAAAGAAAAAGAAAATTGTCATGAATCACAAAACAACCCCATTCCCGTGACCTTTCCAACATAAAGGCTGCCACTCTGCAGGAGCAAATTCCATCCTTTCTTCGATATGTTGGAGTAGTTTTAGCCGGACAGTGCACATGACAACTGCTGTCAATGACATGAAATATTCTCTCAGTCCTCGCGCATCTAATAAGGCCTCATTAGATAAACTACAGGACTATTTTTAGGCAATCGATTTACAGATTGCTTCAATCTCACTGGGGAGGTGGTGAGCAATAGGTCTTAATTTTTCTTTTGTCTATGGTCTTACCGCGTCGAATTCGTACACTCCACACTTGCGCTTCAGACCGCGAACTGGCACGAAGCCTTGGCACTTTGATTTGCATTACGTACAACAAAAAATAGCCTACTCAGACCTATTTTCAGGAGAGGGGTGTTTCATTATGAAATAGGCTACATTCTACTCAAGCAAGCAACATGAAATAAAATGCATTTTTTCTCACTTTCAGCAATAAAAATAAAATATGGTAACCTTTGGCTATATTTAGGATGAACATAATTATTGCTGGACTGCATGGGCCCGGCCTGCGACTGAAAATGCCCCCCCTTATGGATGGCCAATGTCAGTAAATGTCAGAAATAGGGGAAATAGGGCTGCAAAATGGGAGATAAACTGATAATCATGATTATTTTTCTCTAAATTATAATTGTGATTAATAAATCAACTTTTTTCATTTGAGAAATGTTCTTTTTACATTTCATCGGAATTATTGCACTTTCACATAAGCACGAATCAAAAGAATGAACACTCTACATTAAGAAAACTGGTAAAATCTTAAGAAGCTTATCTCAAAAGCTAAAACAGTGAAATTTCTATTAATAATTCCAAATTATGTTATCGTTTTTCTATAAAACCAAGAGGAAAAAGAAGAAGACTTACATTAACAAAGGTTCTTAAAGTGCATGTATTCATCGACCGTTGCAAACAATAGTCAATATGCTTGTTTGGATATGTTATTCTCTTAAATTTATCGAATTTAAGAGAAAAGCACTGACCAGGGGATTTAAGCTCTTCACACTCAGCAACCCAAAACATTAAAGCATGCAAAGGCTTATTACCAATTAAAGATAATGGAAATGTCAAATGAAGAAAAAAAATGAAGCACTTTCAGAATAAATAGTTAGCGCGAAAATAAGCACAGATGATTAAGCTTGATAAATCAAGAGAAGAAAAAATATGAGACTTAAATATGATTAATTGTGCAGCCCAATAATAAGAAAGTTGTGAAGTAGCATTATGATATTATTCATTACTCTACCTAATATGGATTAATGCAAGGAAACCAAATGTTAAAATTTTGTTCTCAAAATCATATAGCCTATGAATATTTTTATCTATTTAGTATCGGTTGCTGAAACTTTGGCATTGTGACAAACTCTCAGAAAGTTTTCTTTCTCATCAGCTGTAATCCTAACACGTTCGTTTCACAGCTCAATTTCTCTTACCCAGCAAAGTAAAGCCCTTATCTCTCTGTCATCCACCTGTTTTTCCCTCTACTTTTCAAGTGTGTAAGGTGCCTGCCATCAGACATTAAACTAAAACAGAGCGAGGATGATACCGCTGAGAAAGAAAGAGTGAAGGAGGGAAAGCTTTGGAAGAGATGGTCATTCTCTCCCTGCTTTTACCCTCACTCTCAACTCCCCTAATGTTATATTCTTATCCCATTACATCCCACCCTCCAATATGCCCCCTGTCCAGTGCTTTGCTCCGTAATCTGTTCATCTCCTAACATTTTCTTTTAATACGACTCTAGCCGTTCCCTGCGCAAGCCTCCTGCCTGTTTGTGTTCTTCCGTTGTGCATCACTGGGGTCGCCATGACAACATCACCCAGCCAACCAACCCTCCTCCCAAATGTTCCACTCGTTTGCATCTCATTTGCATGTTGTCACAGCAACTAGCCACATTTGACTTTGACAATAAAGGGGTTCATGTAACCCCTGCCATCACTCTTTACCCTGACCCCCCGCTTTTCTATTCTCTCGCCCAGCGTGATACGCTATTTATTTTTAATTCCTGTCATACACTCTTTCTGAAGCCTTTCTCTTAAGTCATTTTCTCTTTCATTTTTTTTTTCAGGCAGACTTATGAAGCATTTAGCTCATGAAAAATCAATCAAAAGTTGGCTGAATCCTTTATTTCCTGTCAACCCACATGTTAGGATTTTTAACCTGGTTTTGCTTAACACTTCTGGTCACGCCACAGCTCTTTTTACTAATTCTCCCTTTATTTCTCCTTTTGTCTCAAAGTTACAAGTACAAACCCTCGCTTTTTGTCCTGCACTGAGGTGGTCTGTCCCTTTTCCCCCGCAGCTCCAAACCCAGCTGCTACAAAATGACTTACTTCCCTTCTACAGGAGATACAGCCAATTCTGTCATTTGCATTCCAGCTCCACAGGGACACAAACACACACACACACACACACACACGGGGCGTGCGCACGCTGTCATATCACTCCAGAGACTACCTCAAGCAGCTGTGAAATTAGTTACACGTTTTGAATTTGTCATGTTGAAAAATTTTGTGTGCATTTAGGTGACTAATGAAATGCCTGCTGTTTTTTTAAGACAAGGATTCAGTTAAGCCCCCCTTGCCAATAAATGCGGGCTGACGCATTGGAGGGGTGACTTATGCGTTTGGTCTTTCAATGTGTTTACAAACAAGAAGCAGCTACGCTATCAAGTTGCTGACCACTTCAGGTGTTCAAACGGTACCCGCTGAAGGAGGCCGAGTATTGTGTAATCTTCATCACGGTAGTTTACGTTCGGCATTACAGAACCGCCTCACATCAAGCACTACTGAAATGAGTAGCACACGCGGAATGCAAAACAGCCCTTGCTCAGCCTACAACTACTTACTTATTATGCTGAAGAGAATGCTAGGCTGAGAAATCATGTACGTTTTCAGCTCTCTAAGTGCTTGGATGTATGTGTTTGAGAGTTTACATCTGCGCACAATGATTGTATTTAGTTATCTGTGACTCCAAGTAATGGACAGAGGAAGAAAGAGCAAAAGAGAAGCAAAATTATTTAGAAGAGAGGGAGAGGCTAGCTGGAGACAGAGAGAGCTTTATGAAAACAGACAGGTGTCTGCACTGAGAGAGTGGACACAAGAAGAAATTCAGAAAGTAAAGAATCGTTCAAGCTGGCAAAGCAGGAAGTTAGTGATAAAACAAAACAAAAAGCGATACAGCAAAGTCTAAGCTGTTGAGCAGTGACGCAATGTGGCGACCACAAATGGACTATTAAAAACTTAAATAAGATAAATAAAACAAATATCAATAAATAGCAAATTAAAACTTAAATGAAAAATAGCAAATGTTACTTTGCCAACTAACTGAATTAAAATAAGCAAAATTAAATTAAAAGATTTTATTTTTTTTTTTTTTTTAAATATCTGTAAGCAGCAATTATCAGGGCCAAGCACAAAAAGGAACTATGTGACACGCAAGCATGGCTGGGAGCTTCAGAAAAAAACTGCATCAGTAAGTAATTAAAGATGGCTTATAGATTATTTTAGACAAAAAGGCTGATAAATTACAAATGCAATCACTATAATAAGATTAATTTGACCAATCACTATAATATGATTAATTTGACCAATCACTATTATATGATTAATTTGACCCATCACCTTTTGACCAGGTGGCGCTGTTATAATGCTTATTATGTTAATAGCTGTTATAAGTTATTATGGTGTGGTCAGTGTGAGGTTACAATGACACATGCAAAGTTTGGTGTCAATATGCCAAATTGTTGCAGAATTACATCCTCAGAATTAGCTTGGCATCATGTCAAAAAATTCGTTGATGTGTTAATCGAGAACAGTTTGGTCTATCGAAAAGCTTTTGAGAATGTTTTTGCCGGCATGGTCTGAAGATGATCTGAGCCAATTTTGGTAAAAATCGACGCTCTACGAGGTGTTCAAAAAAGTAGGTTTTCAAAAGAAATTTTAAAAAGTTCGAGAAAATATGGCATAATTGGTATCATTGTTTTCAGCATGACTTAAGGAATCTATCAACTTGATATGACTTCACTGTCTCAAACGTTATTAGTACGTTCAGGGCATGGCCCCGATGACACATACTCAAATGAGTTCTTAAAATACAGCATTTTATGAAAAAACTCTTGCTAAAACCTAAAAAAAAATATATTAAAACTGAAAAAATTATAAAAATAAAAGCTCATTCAAAAATAGTATCTACTATAAATAATACTAACGTAACAGTACCTGAGGCAGTTGAATACAGAAATCGCATTTAAAACCCTAACACACCTAAGTGCTTACTCGACAAGGAAAACTCCAATGTCATTGGCCGACTAATATAAGAATGAATTAGGATAAAATAAATTATTTTAATATTACATTTTCTTGTAAAAATAGGCATGGTGCATATTATCAGCATTATCCTGTATTCCCTATGTATCAAACCCATAGCCTAGCACCATGTGCTACTGTTTAAGCTACAATCAGATGGTCTCTTCCTGTATACGCGAATGGTTCCTGGTCAGAATAATCTGCAATATGGACCAGACCTTTTGTCAAGCCTGTCAGTGCGTGCAAGTGGTTAGTTTGAACAGTCCTTGTTCATGTGTGAGATGTAGGTTCATGTGAGAGAGGATGCCTAGCTTAAGTGGATATTAAATAAGACAAACGAAAGGAAAGATGTTGAAGTAGACAGTGAGATTTTCTGTGAAATAAATACATGAATACAGAACCTCCTCAACTGTCCTTGTAGACACAATAATACAGAAGGCCCTGTGAACAAATGTGCAATAGAAATCCAGGTTTAGTAGAAAATAGAGCTATCACTCTTTGAAAACTGAACATGACCAAGGCAAAGCAATTCAACTGTTCATTTCTGCTCATCCTTATGCTTCAATAAAGCTTCTGAATGGACAGTTCCCACTGTTCGCAACACTGAATAGTAGTGCTGACCATTAACAATATAGAAGCATAAACGTGAACCGTGAACTACAAGAAGAATGAAGGTAATGGAGATACTATAAAGAGGGATACTAAAGGAAAAAATACACTCACCTAAAGGATTGTTAGGATCACCTGTTCAATTTCTCAATTCAATTATCTAATCAACCAATCACAAGGCAGTTGCTTCGATGCATTTATGGGTGTGGTCCTGGTTAAGACAATCTTCTGAACTCCAAACTGAATGTCAGAATGGGAAAAAAAGGTGATTTAAGCAAATTTGGGCATGGCATGGTTGTTGGTGCCAGACGGGCAGGTCTGAGTATTTCACAATCTGCACAGTTACTGGGATTTTCACGCACAACCCTTTCTAGGGTTTACAAAGTATGGTATGAGAAGGGAAAAACATCTACCAGTATGCGGTAGTCCTGTGGGTGAAAAGGCCTTGTTAATGGTCAGAGGAGAATGGGTTCGACTGCATTCAAGCTATAGAAGAGCAACTTTGACTGAAATAACCATTCGTTACAACCGAGGTATGCAGCAAAGCATTTGTGAAGCCACAACACGCACAACCTTGAGGCGGATGGGCTAAAACAGCAGAAGACCCCACCCGTTACCACTCATCTCCACTACAAATAGGAAAAAGAGGCTACAATTTGCAATAGCTCACAAAAATTGGACAGATGAAGTTTGGAAAAATGTTGCCTGGTCTGATGAGTCTGGATTTCTGTTGAGACATTCAGATGGTAGAGTCATATTTTGGCGTAAACAGAATGAGAACATGGATCTATCATGCCTTGTTACCACTGTGCAGGCTGGTGGTGGTGTAATGGTGTGTGGGGTATGTTTTCTTGGCACACTTTAGGCCCCTTAGTGCCAATTGGGCATTGTTTAAATGCCACGGCCTACCTGAGCATTGTTTCTAACAATGTCCATCCCTTTATGGCCACCATGTATCCATCCTCTGATGGCTACTTCCAGCTGATAATGCATGTCATCAAAGCTTGAATCATTTCAAATTGGTTTCTTGAACATGACAATGAGTTCACTGTACTAAAATGGCCTCTACAGTCACTAGATCTCAACCCAATAGAGCATCTTTGGGATGTGGTGGAACAGGAGCTCCGTGCCCTGGATGTGCATCCAACAAATCTCCATCAACTGCAAGATGCTATCCCATTAAAATGGGACAATATTTTTAAAAAATGCTTTCAGCACTTTGTTGAATCAATGCCACGTAGAATTAAGACAGTTCTGAAGGTGAAAGGGGGTCAAACACAGTATTAAGTATGGTGTTCCTAATAATCCTATATCAATAAGCCATATGAGGTGACGGACTGCAGTGAAAATATTTCTGAAAGACAGTCTCACCTATTACTTTTATAAAACATTAAAACATCACAATAGCAATATGTTCAATACATACAGTACTATATACATCTTCTGCTGAGTTATGCATTTTATTAGCCTAAACAAAGCATGTTTATGGTTGCTAAGCAACTTGGTAGACCACATAACACATATCTAAATATATGCCTTAGAGCACAATACAATACTCACATCCAGACGGGGGTTTTCTTGTTTAAATTGAATGTTTAAATTGGCAAAACTTTGATGACGCTGCAGCACTGGCCATCGGGCAGTCTTGCTGAGCCCGGCAATTAAATCTAGCAAGACAATTACAGTACATGGTATGTGTCAAGCTCATCAGACAATGAAATTATATCTGAGCTAAATTTATTTTTTCATATCTAATATATACATAGTAATACAATAATCTGAATAAATTATATACTATGACCTGCATATTTAAAGACTGCACGCACTTAAAGTTCTCGACTTTCCTCATTGAATGCAGTAAATACCCTGAAAATGTCATTTTGGACTTAGCAACAGAATTTAGCTAGTGTGAGCACATATTGGCTATCACAGCTTAAAGCATTTCTTTCAGAAACTTAACACTATGTTGTATAATCTAAAGCATCTAAAATTAAGAACAGAAGCGACGTCTGTGTAGATGCCTGGTTTGCTAGGATTGGAAGGATATTTGCGAATGGGAAATTAAGGACATGAAAGAGATATTATGAGTGATGGACAAAACACAAGTGAGTGTGGGATGTGAGAGGGGAGGGAAGTCTTAAGATTAATACAGTGATTGACAGGAGGTGAAAACTCCCCAGCAGAAGAATAATATTCATCACCCCTCTCGCTATTCAGTTTCATTCCACTGGTAATTCTCCCCTATCTGTGACTGCCAAAGCACTCTATCACACCACTGCCATCATCCCTCGCTCGCTCGCTCTCTTTCTCTCTAGTACGCTTACACAAACTGAATGTGAAAGTAAATGATGTAAGAATGCTGTCTGTGAAAGCGCACCGTTAGCTAAACTCACACTGAAGGTTGACATCTCTGACAAACATTTCAATCTCAACACAAGTAGCTCTGCAGAAACAAATCACCTGAAACACACAGTACCCAAAGCTGTACTGTAATGCCTCAATATAGTTCACATCTTCCCCATCTAAACAATTTCCACAACTCTATATTTCAATCACTATCTTTTCTCATTACCCTTTTTCCACCAAAAAGGAAAAAGGGGTATGAGAAAATTTGAGACAAGCCTAAAGCGACCAGGTCCGCAGTTTGTATTCCTGGCAAACCCTCTAACTTCTCCCAGATATCTACAGAAGACCATACAGTATAGCACCAAAGTATATTTTGGTTTTTAGATGTACACTAGGACACATGCGCATTGATATTTTTTCACTAATAGGCTGTTCCACAAACTGACAACACTGGCCTGGACTGTTGTTTTACAGTAAAAAATAAATAAATGGAAGAGATGGAACAACAAACACAATGAAATACCAGATAACAATAGATGCCCATGTAAACAACAGTTTGTGTGAAGGGGTAATATGCACACAATTCTAGTTTAAAGGTGCCGTATGGAATAATTGAGGTATAAATATCCAAAAAATGAGCTACACGCATCAAAAGAATGAGAAGAAATAAGTGCAATGATGTCATTAAAAAACTGAAAAGTTATAGTGCTGCCAAGATATAAACCTAAATTAGCATGCTAAATTACTAGCCCCGGCCCATCAGGTGTCGTAATACCAGTTTCAGCCATGGGAGGCGGTATGCGGGTGCGCAACTTTATTACCAGCCAAACTGCAGTACACGAGTTAGTCGCGCCGGCTTGTGTGTGTGTGTGTGTACTTGAACCTGTCCTGATGTCAGTCATGTGGAAATACAGCCCCACTGCTACATTTCAATTCAAGGAAGAGTTCAAAAAATGATTGGTCGACATTATGCATGAGGAATACATTTTGGTAATTCTGTATCTTTCAACAGTGTTCGTGTTCTTTTTCCATTAGCTAGTAGAGATGATCGGTTCACGTGCACAAGAGATCTGTGGTGTAACATGTACAAGCGCCAAAACGGTATTTAGTGTTTGAATTGCGTAATAAAATTGACAGAATCTGAGAGCTTAACTAACCTGCTTGCTAAGTGTCAATTGCGTGTCTCACGGTGAATTCGTGAGAGTTGGCAGCTCTGAATGGCGCTAGCTTGATCAACATCAGCCAATGCTGTCTGTCAAATTAATTCAAACTAACAATAAAAGTGTAATATGAACAAAACGAATACCATAAACTTCAAATAATTGCCCAGGCTTATTTTCCCATATCGTCGAAATGCACCAGCTTGTTTTTGAGACAGGCATCTATGAGACGGTCTTCATCATTTAGTGTTGAGATGTGGTTCATTGAGTCTCTGATTTAAAAAATCTCCAAATGCTCCACGTCTTTCAACCTTTTACTATCGTGTCAAATTATTTGAATAATATGTGCGGAGAAAGAGAGAGCAAAACAGCGCTCGTTTGTGTTGTTTGAAGACGTGAGAGTGCGCGCGGCCGTGGCACAACTCAATTTCTGGAGGTATACTGCCCCCATCTGTTATGGAATATGGAATATGATTAGATTTTAAATGCAAGATGGCACCTTTAAATGAGTAACAACAACTTTATTATGCATTTAGTAAGTACTATAGAAAAATTGAGGAGACACAGGACAAAGATGAAACTTTCTATCATGCAGCATATAACCAGCGCACAGTACTAACTGGTTAAAAAAACTAGGCAAATGAACTTTGTTTTTGATGAAATAAAAAACATTGATGAAAAGGACACAACACTGGCATGGAAACAGTTTTTCCCAACCTTTTCTTTAGTAGAAATGTGAGAAGAAAAATATTTCGGAGAATAAAATCTAAAAAATATCTGTCACCGTCTACTCACAAAAATCTCTCTCCATTTTCTGCACCCACACTTCTGGATGTGTCTCATATGCAACCCCCTCTATCCATTGATCCCCCAGGACACAATTACAGTTTTGCCCTGGATATAAACTAATTAGCTTAAAAAACTCCCACGAATGAATAAATAAATAAATGAGGGGAAGGCAGCTAAATAAATGCTAATCCTTGGTGCAGTGCTCAGACACATGGACAGAGGGACACTACAACAGCTTCCTTCACACAATCACACACACACACACACACACACACACAGACTGAGGCAAAGTAAAGTGTTGCTGAAGCACAGCGGGAGCCTGAAGTAAATCACCACACACCTGTGAAGTGTAACCTGTGCACGCCGCCTCTCTCTCCCCAAAGGAACAAACGGCCCACTTAAACACTTGTATTAAAGCTTCTGCAGGAAAACACAAATGTGCGTTGGGAGAAAAAGCTCTTAATAAACGACACTAGACTGAGACAGAGCAGGTAGTTAAATGCCTCTAACGGGACACACTAAAATAGTCCTAAACAAACATATTTTAATATAGACTAGCGCTACTACCTAACATCACACTAACGGGTCTGTGTTCATTGTACTTTAGTGGTTAATTTAGTCGAGGCTGAGGAAGGATGCTAATTATGATGAAGCTTAGGGAGACATTACCTTTTCCAGTATGAATAAATAGGACAAACTTAACTGACAAGTGTACATAACTCACGGCGCTAATGCTAATGCCACGGGACTCACTAAACACCCACGGCAATGCGCCAATGAGCTGTGATCAGTTTTGTGCTTCTATTATAACCACTAAAACATTGGAATCAATCTCAAAATCCATGTTTTCTTCAGCACCTGAGGACTGTTAAGACCCGGGGCATCTTTGCACTGGCGGCCATTTTGATATTCATGATTTTGCATCAGTGAACCAGAGCTAGAGCGATATTAAATGGCATTAGGCGATCTACACTCGGTTTCGGAGCTCTTCCTTAATAATAGCTAAACTAACGAAGTGCAGGAAGCTCCAGTAAATGACCCCAGTAGATCCAGCATCATTTTCCTTTAATGGACTTTAATAAAACAGCATGATGGTCCCTTATAAATCCTCTGTCAGAGGCAGGTGTGGAGGCACAGCAGGGGCAGCACTTCAAAAATTGCTAAGCGAGAGACGTTGAATGAGAAAAGGCCACTATTAGCTGTGCTACCAAAGATTTGCAGCATTGCTTAATGAATGTAAGGCTAACTTAGATGTGCTGTGGGAGTTTAGCAGTGCGACATACAAAGTGCTTTATTACCAAGGCTGCCAACTCTCGCGCATTTAATGTGAGACTCAAGTAAATGACACTGTTCTCATGCTCTCACACCACACATCAATTTTCTCATGCAGTGAAAAATCGCGAAAAGGGAATTTATAAAATTCAATTAATAAGTACCACTTTGATACTGTAATGTGATGTGATAGATCGCTGTAGTGGCTGAAGTTCAAGTGCCATGTGAACAATCTATTTCTCTTTACTACTAGTTACTGCTAGTAAATAAACATGATGATGAACATCAGAAGGTATGTTGAAAGATGTACAACTTACCGAAATGTATCATGTCTCATGTAATCGCTCAATCAGTGTTCCAACCGTGGAAAGAGGTCAATAATAAGGCTTGTAAACAATTATGTTTACAAGCCTTACATTAATTTGAGTTGTTATTTTTTAACCTTTAATAATAACACCAGCTGACAGGGCTCCCTTATGTTTACAGCATCAGGGCTTGTTCACACACTACAAAACAAAGCAAAAACAAGAGACACGGGCACTAGAATGGTGAAAAAATATGAAGTGTCAAGAAGCGTTTTCTTTCCTTTTTTTTTTTGAAGTTAAACTGATTTTAACTTGAGCAGTGAGCACCACATCTTTGTCCCATGTAAACATTGTAACATGTCACTGAACTTCAGTTTAGTAACTGAAACTACCTAAATACACTTATTGTGATGCAAGGTTGGTTTTTTTTTTTTTTCTAGTTTTCTCACTTAAAGCTAAACTCAAAAGTTGGCAGCCCTGTTTATTACTGAACTCTTCAACGAGGCAGCCAGGGAGATGGAGGAAGTGGGAGAGTTGGAAAAAGTGGAAATAGTTGAGGAAAAATGCAGCTGGGTCATTCCCAACATGCACTCGATTTTTATGTCCCAATCATATAAAAAGGAATAAAAATGAAAAACACCAAAAATAAAACTCATTATACCCTGTTGTTGTTCCAAACCTGTATGACTTGTATGATCTTCTGTGGGACATAAAAGAAGATATTTTACGAAAAGTCTTTTGTTTTATTCATAATCACAATTAAGGGAACAATAGGGATACATTTTACTTCAAGAAAATTGTTGCCATGTTCCCAAGGTGATAATTTCACAATGAAAAAAACAAGCAGTTATAAACAACCACTTTTCTTTAGTCCTTTTTTTCCTTTTTAATCGAAATGTCTAAAACATTTCCAACATTCTCAATTTCACTTTCCAACCTGTCAGTCTTTTGTAAAACAATAATCCAGTTAACTAATACAATCCCGTATACCCAATTCTCCTGAAAGTTAAATACATTTGGTGGGGAAAACATTGAAGTAAAAAAAAAAACCTTTAAGTTGACACCACCTTTAAGCTAACTTTAACACTTTATTTATGTCCATGTTCTTTCCATTAATTTATTTCCAAACTGTTTCCATAGCTTTCTTGCTAATTTAATAAATAATTACATTATCATTTAAAAAAAGCTTGACAACAGTATATTTCTGAAAGTCTGCGGTTTGCTGATGAAGTCCTGATAAAACAGAGGTAACGTCAGATTTGTGACGTACATCCGAGTGTAACAAAAAAAAAATGCTTAGGGTCGGGTTCAATTCATCTATTGTTGATTGGATTTGTTGCACTCATAAATGGACACAGATTTGAATGGGAGCTTCCAGTCAATTTTAAGAAAAGGGTAAAGTTACTGTAAAGCAGACTTAAGCAGGGTGTTTCTTTGTTTGTTTTTGGATGGATGAATCGGTCACACGAAGAACAATAACATGCATTTAGAAAATAGATAAGGTAAATTTTTAATTTCCTGTCAACTTTAATAAAAAATATCCTTAAATTACAACATAGGCATATTCATCTGTTAATAATCACTCATAACAGGAATGACCAAGCTCTGCTTCGACAGACTATTTAAGTGCCATCTTTCTCATGACTGGTATCATTATAGAGATGGGTGGGGAAAAGGGTATGCGTCACTCTTCTGTGGACCAGCCATTAGTGTCAGATAGGGTCACCACTCTTTCCAGCTCTTTCTCGCTCTGTTTCTCTCACTTCACATTTACCGCCTATCTTGGTCATTACCTTTTATCTTATTCTTGTATTTCACAATTTCTCTCTCTCTCACTGGCTGTCAGGTGAAATGTGCAATATTACTAATAATATCCCATGACCATTCCTATCATTGTCCACCATTAGCGTTCTCTAATGCATATTAAAACAACAACTGCCACAACCTGACCTTGGAATGCTGGCACCTTTGGAACACACACATAAACATACACAACCCTCAATAGTCAAGAGCACCGCCCCCACCCGTCCGTTACCCTAACTCTTAACCCCAGCCTATATTGCATCTCCATGGTGACCGGTGCCTGGCAACAGCCGGAAAAGAGTGGTTGTCGTAGCAATGCAATGCAAGGCGATGATGTGATGGCCCGGTTACCTCAGACTCAGGGGGCTATTATTGCTACTCTTATGAGAGATGCTTGAAAATTATGCATTTGCCACTCTAATACCACAGCGATCCACTCGCAATCACCATCGGGCTCAGACCTCGATTTGTCTTCATTAGGAAGGACCCAGTGATGTTTCGTTCGTTCCTCTATCCTTCACTGTCATTCATTCCGACCCCTAGTCTTGCTCCTTCCCCTCCGTCCATCTAAAACACTGTTCAGTCTTTCTTCACATTCTTTTCTCGCTGTTTCAATCAAGCATAAGTAATGCGGTCACCGGCTATGCACACGTAAGTACACCCTCTTTGTGTAGCAACACACTCAATACACACAAAATCAATATGCTACACTGGTCTCATATTAAAGTAAGCAAGTACACACTGGCCACCTTCTGTTTCTTTCTCTCGCCTCTATATAAGCACACTGTACTCTCAATGCTCTCATAGGACTGTGACCTTTTTATTCAAGCAAACACAGAGAAAATGCATTAAGTAGTGAAACCAGTAGGGCACCAACATGCTGGAGTGTATACCATGTCAGGTAATGCTGCAAAACACTGATTTTATTAGGAGTGCAACGCATTCTCATCCTTTATCGTCATATAGAACGCTATATGACAAAACGGCGCTATACTACGCACATGGCATCCGTTATCGTTAATATAACACGTGCTGTGATGGTTAGGTTTAGGTGTGGGGTAGGGTAGTCTCATATTACGCTAAAGGATTTATTGGATTTATTACGCCTTGGGTTCGCGTGTTATATTAACGATAAAGGGTGCCATGTGCGTAGTATAGTGCTGTTTTTTCATATAGCGTTCTATATGACGATAAAGGATGAGAACGGGCTCAATAGTGCTAGGGCGGATTAAAAAAATAAAAAAGGTTGAGATATGTCAATTTGCATTTTATTAATCAGGGAGCATTTTAGAAAGACGGGCCAATGAAATCCAAATCACTTTATTCCAGCTTGATTTCAAACTGATGACATTTTTGACATTCATATCCGTCAAATGCTCCAAAGCTATTTTAGTGTGTAGGCGGCCTTATACAAACAAACATCTGCGCCTGCAGCTGTACGTAACCTGAGCGCTCGCTTATTGATGATATTATTATTATATAATTCTTGGCCTTTAGTTCACTCCTGATTTGAATAAAAAGAGAGCGTGTGGAGAGAGAAAGAGAGAGATGCATGTGTGTGGATAGAACCATTGAACTGTATCTTTTCAAGTGTGCCGCTTCCTTTCCTAAATGATTAAAGATGACCATCCCATACTAAGCTTTGTGTTGACAGCAGTGCATTCAGTGTGTACTAACTGCGCGAGTGACCACGTCCTCTGTTGAGTGTTCATTCTGCACTTTAAAGACATAACATCTCCCATAAAATCACCTGGCAGGTATAAGTGATTGAAAGAAATTGTCCAAAAATTATGGGTTCTGCTATACCATTTATATTGTGGTATACTAGCAGCATAATTTAAAAAAAGTAGTTTACTCACCAAACTGTCACAGATGGGCACTTCCAGTACCGACGGCTTTCTAGATTACAACATGAGCGATTGAGTTTTAACACATTGTGCTGAGCTGCACGCATTGTGCTCAAAGTAACTGAAGGTTGTTTACAACTGCCCAGCAATGTTGGAACTTGCTGCATTAGTATAGGTTTCAACTTGAAGTGTTACATAATGTGAAGCTGTTTTTTTACTGATAGCAGAGTTATCATTTATTTCATTCAATATTAGTACCTTTTGATTTGCATCAATTAAGTTCTCAAAATAAAATTAAAAACACAAAAGAAAAGCAGAACAAATAAAAGAATAACATATTGCAGATTAGGGGTGTAACAATATATCATGTCACAATATATTGCAATACAAAAATGCAAAAATATCTATCGTAATTAGTGCCAATATGTTTAGTTGGTTTCACCCAAAATGAAAATTACTTTGTGAGATTTTTTTTGTGTCAGTAAACTACTATGTAATGTTGAATATAATGTATAATAATGGAATTTATGGAATATGTGTGGGTCCTGATAATGCTAAATGTCTTATGTTACCAGTAAAATATGTTCTACATTATATCTAGTCAGTGACCATTTCAGCTTCAGAATCATCAATATTTTCATATTCTGGTGTCACCGTTGTCCTGTGCATTAGTTTATCAACAACACAAAGTCCAACCCTATTAATTTACACCCACAATGTAATATCAAATTTAGCATTTTAATGAAAAGTACATTTTTTGTTAACATTTTATACCATATGTCTTTGAGTATCGCAATATCATATAGTGAGTTCAGTATAATGATATATATCGAATCGTGACATGAGGGTATCGGTACACCCCTACAGCAGATGCGATAAAAGATAATAGACATGGACTAAGCTAGCACAACCGTAATTTTGACTTCAAGAGGTCCAAGTGCCTTATTTAAATAGTACGATTGTAGGCGTAGTTGACCCATGGCAAGTCCCCACATGAATATTCACCTTGAAATTAAAACCGACAGAGGAAGTGCTCAAACAATTCTATGCAGCAAGAAGATAAAGACCAAATTTCAGATTTGGTTTGGCGAAACTTTTTTCTCAATTTAGACTGATCTCATGAAGTAGCGTGTGTATGACATGCCAATTCGTATTTCCATTTTTGGCGTGCTATCAACACGCATAATCGCTTTTCAGCGCGTTTATGAACAGCGTTGACTTAACGTTATTACTGTATATATAAATATATGACCTACCTCAACCCCGTCCCTAAACCTACCCGTCACTGGGGTTAATGGCATTTATGAGTCTTCCCCTACCATCCTAGGAAAAAAAGATCGCTCCCCAGATGTAGATCTGACATTTTGCTTGACATACACGCGGATACACATGGATGGCTCAAAATGCGTCAGAGATAACACGCCACTCTGACTCGAAAGTGGCGTGTATGTTTACGCAAAAGTCATGATGTCATGTTGCTCAATTAATGAGTCGATTAGCGGTCTCAATGGCATTATTGTGGAGTTCTCAAAGTGAAATCCTGCAGACATCCCTGGCCTAAACACGTCCACACTAAATGAAAAAAACATCAAGGTGCATGTAAACTCACAGCAACAGTCCCTTCTCCCTCTTGACAAGCCTTTGCTCCAATGCACACATGGTGAAATTTAAAGGGGACAGAACAAGGACACAGTAATTGCACAGCAATGGCGAATTTGTGTGTGTGTGTGTGCACATGAGGGTTGTGAATTATCAAGCACATGTGTTGCAGCTCCTGCAGATGAAAGCATTATTCTCCGTGGAGCAAATTGCCTCATTTCCGACCCATTTAAAAGCCAGCTCATCCCCATCAGCAACATACAGCAAAAATTACACACACGAACACGCACGCATTTGCATAAACTGTCCATTTAATTACCACAAAACTCCCACCCACTCACACGCGCAACTTTAGCCCGTGGTTTCAGTGAGACGTCTGTTTCACATGGCCTCGGGACAGAAAGGGCTGCCGGAGCGGGCGGTCATCCAAGAGGACAAGCCGAGGGTTTGTATTAGTGTAAAAGCTCATTAAAAAACATGTTTTATTACTTGATCAGATCTTCATTAGTAAGTCGTATACCTGCATGTGTGATTTCTATTCGGACTTAATGTTTATTGCAGTGTGACGGTCTGGGTTGACACCGGGAGGGGGAATTAATAAGGCTTTGTCACCGGACCCATAAATCCAGCAACCTGTCGTCTCACCTATGCTGAATGTGCATGCATGAGGTGTCTTTGAGGTTAGGAGGAACAAAACACAGTCAGGCAGCCACTTAATCAATGACCACCTGATGCCAGGCCTTTGGACCTACCGGCCCTTTGCAGAGACCATTCTTTCACTCATACCAGAGCACACTTACAATCAAGTTTAGTGTTTATTATGTATTATTTGTTGTAATTAAGGCTGCTACCTTGGCCAGGTCTCTCTTGTAAAAGAGATTCTGAATCTCAATGGGATTTCCTGGTTAAATAAAGGTATAATAAGTATCATGGTGTTGTTACCACAACAATATTCCATGCATTACATGGTTGAACCCTATTGTGGTAACATTAGAGAATTTGTTGAAGTAGGCCTACTATAAGAGTATCATATACAGTGGGATCTTAAAAGTCTGAGACCACTATGCTTTAGATGCATGTTTCCAATTGCAAATTATATTATGAGTGAAAGTAACATGTTGAGCAAAAGGTTTAAAAAAAGAAGTCACATTTATTAATGTCACAAATCTGCTTATTTGATTAGAAATAGTGTTGAATCTTATTCTCTCGTTGATTTTATGCCATAATATTTCTTTGTTTTTCTTTTTTTATTCAAAATCAAACCTTGTTTATTTCCAGGTTTAAAATTAGATTTTCAATCTCAGATTTTCACCATGGACTCAATTCAATTTTCAGTTTTGGACCTCACTGTATATAAATTAGGTTAAACGCTTTTGACAATTTTTATTTATTTATATAATTTCTTTGTTTCTCAGTGAATACAAGTGGAGCTGCAAAGGAACAAAAAGTGTTTTACATTTTTTTATACAGAGTGAGGGTTTTTATATATATATATATATATATATATATATATATATATATATATATATATATATATATATATATATATATATATATATATATATATATATATATATATATATATATTATGCATTTTATTTATATCCCTGTATTTCAAGTCACGTCAAAGCACATACCATATTGCACTTGGTTTGTACATAAAACATGGTAACACTGTGGCACTATGCTGTAAGCACTTCCTGACACTGTATATCACAGAAGTGCTGTGTGGGTCTAGGGCAGTAGCTTTCTTTGTGTGTGTGTGTGTGTGTGTGTGTGTGTGTGTGTGGCTGGTCAAGCTCTAGTAACAGTGTTTTGTGGTTGATTTACAGCATGCCAGAGAGTGGGAGAAGATTAAATGTGCAGTTTGACTTCTATCCTCCGCTCTCTCTTTCCTTCCCGTTCATCCCTTCCTTTCTATACATTTCTTTCACCCCGTGCAGCTCTATCTATCGTTCACTCATTTTTATGACTGCATCCCTCTCTCCCTCTCCTCCAACATAAAATAGCTGACATAAAGTCATTTGCTCTTTTTATTACTCTCTTTCAGTGCTCTAATGATTTTCACATTCTTCATCATGAGCATGTACATGTGTGATGTCATGCTTTCAAGACACACTTTCTCTCTCTCTCTGTATACAGAGATTTTTAAATTGACGACATGTAAGATTTGACATTATGAATATTAATGCCACATATAACATTTGCAATACATTTTACTTGCATAATTTGATGTATTTCCAGAGAAACAGAATATCCAATAAGAGAAAAAATGTAGATCCTCCAGGAGTTGATCTTTTGATTCATTGAGAATTGATTTGATTGTGAAAAGAGGCTGTTAAATGTCAGAATAAAGTTACACTGAATGGGAATTTGCTAAAATAATCCATATTAGCCATTTAGAAAACATTATTCAGTTGCTCCCACACAGTATGATGTCTTTAGAAGAGAAAATGTGCATAAAAACAAGCATACATTTTAGATAATTCAATATTTTGATATGAAATTGGTGGTGTTCAAAATAGGGCTGTTTTTTTTAATAGGAAGTTTGTTGTATACAAATATGACTGGCCCAGTTCTCATGACAGCTTTCATTTAAATCAGTGTCCGTCATGGCAATGCCATCTAATCACATGACCAGTCCAGCTTTGCCTTGAGAGAGAGAGAGAAAGAGAGGCAAACAAACCCCTTTAGACTCCCACCCACCTCCAAACACACAATAGCTGAAGGAGGAATAAAACATTCACAAACTCCACAAGACAAAAAGGTTCAATTTCATGTTTCTACAGCTGGCTTAAACTGACCTTAGCTAGTCAGTCCAGACTGGATTTCTGAATTAAAAGGCTTTTAAGCACTTATCAATGACTACGTTTACATGCAGCCAATGACCCGCTGAAAACCGGGATATTAGCAATAACCCAGTCGCGAACGGCTATGTAAACATTGTCAAAAACTCAAATTTGCTCATATCCCGGGTTTTAAAAACCGGGATATTATACCTGGGTACCCTTTTCTAATCCGTAATTTTTGGTCATGTGAACGCGTATCGGCATATCCCCATAGTGATTTGTGTTCTGCGCATGTTCTATTCGCAAGGAATCTTGGTCTTTTGAGAGAAACTTCTCGACGCATACAAAAATTCACGTGCAGTATACTGGAAGTAAATATGGCGAGACACAGCACAGCATACTTTTAGAGCAAGGTCAGTAACGTCGACAGCATCAAATCCAAGCGGCAACATTCTAATCTGAAAGATGAAGCCTACCCAGAAGTGCGAAAACTGCAATACATCTCAAATCCGCTAGAGGCTTTTCACAGCATAAATTCATATGTTTACAGGTTGGTCCAATGGACTTTTATTGTAATCTTCAATATGTTCCACGTGCCTGACAACTGTGAGGGGGTGAATATTTTTTCTAACTCGTTAGTTTAGATCATACTTAGATATAAAAATGTATGACAAATAAGGGCTGTTAACTTTGATTGACAGCTGAGAACGGGCTGCGCCGAGTGAATTTGACGTCTCGGCCATGATCTCACACAACACATCATACCACCTCTGTATCCTTTCTGAAACTTTTGCATTTTATTTTCCAAGATTTTCCAGTATGGTGCCGCCCGCACCCCCCATAAACAGCTTCAAACCCGTTCTTCAGAGAGTCTATGGGTGACGTCACAGACGCTTTGTCTATGATCAATTCGCAAACAAAGGCGATCGCTCATCTGCCCCGAACTATTCATTATCCGTGTGCTGCTATTGTTTTTGTGAAGAAACTTAATGGATATTGTAAGAACACAACTGCAGGAAATATATCACACTGTGCAAGTAATTTTTGGATATTTTATTCCAAAAATCTTACATATTGCACCTTTTATTGTATCCGTCCTTTGGATGAGATGTAAAACCGAGGTCCTGACTCTCTGTGGTCATTTAAAATCCCATAGCACTTCTTGTAAAAGAGTAGGGGTGTAACCCCAGTGTCCTGGCCACTTTCCACCAATTGGCCTCCTAATAATCCCAATCCATTGAATTGGCTATATCACTCTCTCTCCTCTTCACCAATAGCTGTTGTGTGATGAGCGCACTGGCGCCATTGTACTGTGGCTGCCGTCGCATCATCCAAGTGGATGCTGCACACTGGTGGTAGTTGAGCAGAGACCCCCTGGTATGAATGTAAAGCGCGTTGGGTGTACACTATATTAAGAAAGTGCTATATAAATGCCATTCATTCATTGATTTTAATTAACATGAAAACTGAAAATATAAAAAAGCTAATTCAGATTATGAATACTATAACAGTATACATAAATACTAAAATAATTGCCTCTGACATAGAAAAATCACAAAATAAAAGCCTCTCACTTCGTAAAAGCATTTTTCTTTAAACATCGTCTACCTTTCACCCTCTCTGGAACAAGCCACTCTCACTATTGCACTCAGGGGTAAGTCTAGAGACGAGGAAAGCCTGTCACAGTCCAACAAACAAACTCTCAGACCCTTCAACTTACTGACTCACTCACTTGCCTTTGCTCTTTCTGCCATTTTCACGATCATATTGCTGCCATGCCTTTTGATGACAGCTTCTCTCTAAGAGGGTAACGCAAAAACAAGCTTGTTTCATTTAAAGTGCTTGACTGCCTTCAGTCGTAACTGTTGGGGCAGTGACAATGACCACAGCACAGAAACACATTCATCTTTAAATCTCAGACACACCACAACCACGAAGCTGTGATCTGCACACACAAGGACATGCTTCACACAGATGAAGGGAGATGAGAAAACATGGAGCGAGGAGTCACCGCCACTCGGGATCGAACAAGAGGGCAAGGGAACAAGCCCAGGAGAATGAGACGTTGAGGGCTTTTAAGTGAGGTCACCACTGTTGTCGCTGTCTAGATTGGACAGACAGCACATACAAAGACCTTTACATTCGTCCAGATATAAGAAACACTGTCCGCCCCAGCCGAATGATGACGAAAAAACTGACGAAAACCATTGTGCCGAGTGGAGACAGACACATGGGGTCTGCAGCAGTACAGGCGTAGATTAATTAAAGATTTTTATCAGAAGTGATACAGACAGCCAGAAACGGCCAGACAGTGATAGAAAGATTGATAGAGATTTATAGATAGATGGATAGACGGAAACCTTTGTCAGTTTATTTACTTTTCAGTGTGAAAATCTCAAGTCAGCAAAGCTCTCTTTGAATACATTACGAATGAAAGCTGAGGTGAGAGCATCTGTGATTGGCCATCTGTGAAATAGACCACAATGCAGCAGTAAAGATTCATACATTTCATTGTCAGAGAAGATTTAAACGAACATCTATAACCATTACAGAGTGATTCTCTATTCAGAGTCATGTATAATCAATACTAAATGTTTGATTCAGTTGTGAGGTTGAATTACAGTCATTTCAACCTTGAAAAGCTGTTAGAGTGACTGTAGGGGTGTTGTGTGGTACAGTGCAGTGTAGAGATCCATAATATCAATACCATAACAGTTATCAAAGAAATCACGCAAAGGTTTGATATATGTAACCATGGACCACAAAACCAATAGCCTGCATGCCAGACCGAACTCCGCCCACAACATTTTTTGGTCGGGAAGTTCGGTCTGGACTTGATCCATTGAGGAGTAATTATGATCAGGCAAAGAATGTTCAGGCCAATCAAATTGCCAGGGTGGGCTTTATACGATGACGGACAGATGATCTGCAAGAACGTAATCATTACGTTATCAAAGAGCGCTTAACTGGTTTCCCTCAGAGATGACTGCAGCTGGAGAATTGAGATGTATAGATTCCGCTGTCGGGTCTGTTTTCAAATAAATCGACAGCGCATTAATTTTAATAGACAAACAGAAAACTGCAATCAAGACATTTGTCGATTCGGAAAGATATTTCTGACGTCCTTCCTACATGATTTTGGAAAAGTGTAACTTATCAGCTGGCTCCGATAGTCACTAAGAAGATGGGACGTAATGAAAAGCCTGTGGTTGTTGTGGTTTCTCATTTGGTCGCACTCACGGAGGACCAAGTAAAAGAAGCAACACTCGTTATTTAACTTCTAAAATAAGTAAGTTCTGTAGTTGACAACTGTATGCAAAGTAGTTGACTTACTGCGTTGCTTTGATTGGTTGTAGGTCTACGACTATCCAATTGAGTGCAGAGTTTTATTTTTCCTAGTTCGGTTAAGACATGCCTCATAATCAAAGCCCTATTGAGCAGTTTTAGACTCCTATTCCGACAAGAATATGAGTATGTCAGGCTACAAAACCAATTCATTTTTGTTTTTTTTGTTTTTTATTGAGATTTATACATCATCTGAAAAAATCAAAACGTTGAGAAAATCGCCTTTAAAGTTGTCCATTTATGTTCACGGTTTTGCTGCACCCACTCACAAAAATAAATGTTGTATATATTTACAGTAGGAAATTTACAAAATATCTTAATGGAACATGATCTTTACTTAATATCCTAAAGATTTTTGGCATAAAAGAAAAATGTAGCATTTTGACCCATACAGTGTATTGTTGGCTATTACCACAAATATCCCCATGCTACTTGTGACTGGTTTTGTGATCCAGGGTCGCATATATTATACAGTAACTGAATTAATGTGCAGTCAGATATTTGCTGTTTTCAGCTTTAAATGTGGCTCATACTATTCTTTAAGCCAGACCAATATTTTTTGGTTTTCAGACAACCGTCTTTCACTATTAAGCTTACATAATTATTTCTGAACAAGCATGTTCACATTTTCGTGTATTGTCTAGTAATTTGATGAGGCAATAACTCCACATTCACTTTTTAAACAAGGCTCGGTTAAAAGGATCTGGTCCTTTTGTGGACTCGAGTCTGTGTTAAGCAAATGAACAGCATGTTAAATTACTCACCAGAATGAAATGAGTTCATATTCTATGAGGCTTTAACGTCCTGTGCCAGAACATCTGCTGATATTGTCTTGGTTTAAACCTAAAAACACTTTTTTTTCTACACTCCACTTTCCTCATCTTTTCCCCTCGGATTGTTCATTGAACATTCACTGGAAGAATTTCAATTTCATTCACAAAATACTGAGAGCTGAGACAGAAGTAGTTAGAGAAATGGTTCATTAGCAATTGGCTGCCATCATTACAACCGCTTTGTTTACAACAACACAGGTGGTTACTTACGGGAAAGAAAAAAAAATCAAACGCCAACAACAACGGATGAACAAAAGATCCGAGAGATCTCAGCGCTGATGCTGGTGCCAGGTAGTTTAGATTCGCCTGGCCTCAAATCAAAAGCCCGGGGAAGCAGATCAAAGAGGGACCTCCCCGAAAGCTGCTGACCATCCAAACCAGTTATCCCATCTATAGATGAGTAGGGTGGGCCTTAGTGCCGAGGAGACCGCAGCTCCAGTGTATCGCAGCATATATCTCCTAAATACCTTTAATCCGGAGCAGCTATAGGATTCAGCCGTACCAGATGCAGCTTTCAGAAAGCACTCCAGTGAGGTGTAGAGGACAAATCAGCACATTGAATCGCATGTCTGCTCAGCTATTTAACAGACTGCAAAGAGGCTTGGCAGCGAGAGCCCATTGATATTTATTTTTTTAGCCGAAGGGGGCAAATCTGCTTTTGCAATTTGTGCGGTGCCAAAAAGAAAATGAATTACTGTATGTGTGAGAGACTCATCATTCTAAATACCCTAATGGCTTCGGCATAGTTAGATAATGTGTTTCTAAAGTAAAAACTTATATTGCTGCAGTCTGTTTCAAAGAGATGGAAGGTTTGAGCTTTTACATCATGGAAAATTTCTTTCTTTAGAGGCAAAAAAATTGCAGATTCTTTTTTTTTTTACTTCTCAGAGCTCAAATCGGTCTCATATCGCTATGTAATATCTCTAATAACAATAGTAACATTTAAGGGGGAAAAACACACGTCTATTCATTGCTTCTATAGACTAGCTTTGCATGTAGTACTGCAGCACAGAAATTACTTCAGGGACTTTGATGGGGGGCTTATACTGAAACACTTTGAGTACGTCAATAGAAGGGTTTTCAATAGAAATTCTTGATGCCAAGGACTCTCAATTTCAAAAAGTTCAATATCTTGAAAATATTCACTTTGTATTAAAGGGGTCATTATAATGCCATTTTTGTACAAGTTAATATGAATGTGTAGGGTCTAAACAGGGTCTTAGGGGTCTAAACATATACTTTTGTTAAAAATTCTCATTAGCATTTTAAGAAAACTCTAATTTGACCAGGTCAAAAACAGCTCTGTTTTCAGCATGCCGTTTCAGTGCATTTGCCTTTAAATGATAATGAGCTTCGGTAACTCCGCCCCTCTGTTCGTTTTGATACAACGCACTGGAGTGTTGCCTTGACAACAGTTGAGGGTATATTTTGGAATAAGAATGGCAGCGGCAGTCCCTTAGGACACATCTTTGCAACCATATCAGTTTGACCTGAAGTTCGGACCCGGAACAAGATGACGACCGCAAAGAAGTTGGACAATTGAGGCGACGTCTCATCGAACTGGACGTTTCTGAATGGTTGGTTAACATAATGTTACTTTTATCTATTTTGGTATGCACTGGCAGGGTAGAGAAGTGAGATACGAACGCTATGTGTTTACTGATCTATACGTTTATTGACAGATTGACGCTACAACTAATGGTCATAAAAAACTTTTTTTATTATTAATATAAAGGTTAAAAAAACTTTACACTCACTTCTTCTGGAGGTGCAGAGGGAACATAAATAGTTGCCACCAATTCTTTTTTCAGGAGAAGCTTCTTAGCAAAACTAGCTTTATACTGATCCTTGTTTATAAAGCAGTCTGGTGGTGTTGAGAAACGATTCGCACAAACATGAACGCATTGACATTGATCGTGGGAATATTCCCTTCGGAAACAAACCTCAGCCACTGCGCCTTTAGCGGTTCGGATTTAGGAACATTAAAATGACTGTTGTGTTCGTCATTACACATTTTGGGTCAAATATGGACAAACTCAAACATTGGGTTAAAAATCTCATTTAAAATTGTAACCAAATGACTGGATTTGTCCATATTTAACCCAAAATTGGGTTAAAACAACCCAGCATTTTTTAGAATGTACACCCAAAGAACAGAACACCACAACCGCTTAGACGCCATTCTGCTCAAGCGTATCAACACTGACGGACTATGATGACAGCTCGCTCAGGGCGAGCATGTGTTGAAACGCTGCTGTCAATCAACAATCGTGGGAGAGGCGTCCGTTTTATTGTCGCCACAAAAAAGAACGGCTTGATTTGAGGCAGGGGAAAACATAAGGAGATTAAAACAAAAACACTGGATGGATTTTTATCATTATATGATGGTTGTGTACAGGCACTGCCAACACACATTTCAGTAATCAACTTATAAAAGTGCATGTACCATTATATGACCCCTTTAAGGTCGACCTTTTTTATATGTAATTACAATGTAATAATATACACACACTATGATTCACAAGTTTTGGGGTCAGTGAGATATTTCAGCAAGGATGCATTAAATTGATCAAAAGTAACAAACATAACATTTTACATTGTTGCAACCCACTGACTATATGTGCTTGTGTATGATTCGAGCATTTTTCATGACCGCTTAAATGCAACAAGACCAGAGAAAAGAAGTGTTTGTGTGATCACACTGTCTGAAAACCTGAGGCTCTAAGGCAGGGCTCTAGAGTGCAACCAATTTTGGAACATTCCCACCAGTCCTGAGATCTCACTCGCTGTCGAGTTCGTCCATCTGTGCAAGAAGAACCCCCTTTAAACATGCACAATGAAAAGAAATAGACACATTTTATAGACACACTACAAAATATACGCACAGATTTTTTTTCTTTAAAAAAAGTAGACCTGTTCCCCCAACCCTCTCCCCGGTAAATGGTCCAACAACAGCCCAGACATGGAGCTACTTCAGCCATCAGTTCATGGAAGCACTTTTAAATGGTAACAATATCTATTTTTTTATATATTTTTTTTAAATAGGCATACAGTATAATTGTGCTTCAAATAAAAAAAAATAAAAAAAAAATTATTCTTGTTTAAAGTTATTTACATAATATATACCTGTAATGACTCTGCATGGTAAAAATATATTTGGTTGCACTTAAATGTTGTGCTGGTGCACCTAAAAAAAAACAAGTTATGCGCACCAGTGCAACCAGGTCAAAAAGTTAGTCTGGAGCCCTGCTCTAAGGCACACCAAACGATGGAGAATGTGTGGAGGGCACATGTCCACATATCCAGGCCCAGCGAGCAGCTGTAATTATGATGCTTGGAGTGCTAATAGATGAGCAGTGCTGGAACGGGATGGATTAAGAAGCTTAAACTGAGCTCTAAAGGACCTGGATTTCAGCTTTATATGATCCTGCATCACAAGCAGCCAGCAACAAGCCCAATTACATCTATGGTCCTTCTGTCTCTTAGTGAGGACATCTTTTTATAGAAACATCAGTCTTTTTTTTGTTTGTGTGTGTGTGTGAGGTGTCTGAGGATCAAAGGGATTGAAGTCTAACTGACCGACACCATGTTGTGTGTGTATGTGTTGTGTGTTTGAACGTTAGTGTCAGACTCAGAACCAATCCTCAAATGAAAGCCCTTGGGGGACTACATCCTGACAAGGGTCAAAAAAGTTCTGTCTTCTGTGAAGCCTCTCCTTGTGTTCATCACACATAGAAACACATTTCTCCTTGGTAATTTAAAATCATTATTACTGATATTAATAAAATAATTAATGTGTGTACATTATTCAATTCAATTTACGTTTGAATTCTGCATTACACGTGAATATTACATTACATACACAATCACATACATATAACGGTGTTCCTGCATTTTAACCCCAGTTCTTCTGAATAATCAGCGCCATGGCTAAAGAAAAATGTTAAATCAAATTTGACCTAAGTACTGAATGCCAGTTTGGAGTCTGTATTCAATGCAATGAAATAAAAGCACACTGTACCACAAACAATGCCTGGTTACAAATACACCTTGTGTTTTTAAATCCGTCTCTTGTCTACTTTCAAACACTTTTATCAAGGGGAAGATCTATGGATGGGTAAATCAGATCTTTCACTCTGGACGACAGAAGCTCACGCAATTTACATATGAACGCGACCGAAGATGACAGTAAAACTTACGGAGAGAAAACTTTCATTTTCACTGTGATAGCCCACGTTTAATGGTGAGAGAACATTGTTGATTGATTGTTTTTAAACCAAATTTACGTGTTCAGCCGACAAAGTTTAAATCCCTTCTGGCTAGTGATCCAGTGATGGAACACATTCGACTACATGAGCATTTACATTACGAAAGCAATCCGGTCGAATGCGTTTTGGCCTAGTGTACCTCTGGAAGTGGTCAAAAGTGGAAAAGCTCAAAACGTTTTAGACCCTGTAGACCTGTATTTTCGCATCGTCCACTTGTGATCCGATCAACCAAAGCGCACCTTGAAACCAGGTGTGAACAGGGCCTGATTGGAGCTCACTGTTTCTCTGGTTTCATCGCAGTATGCATGAGACGGAGCTAAGACAGTCAGAGGGCTGAGATTTGTCTAAGCTGGTCATTTCAACAGGCATATACACAGCAGTTAGCTATATACTCAAGAAAGTACACAGCAGAGTTGCTTGGCAACAGACAGCTCACGAGTGTGACACAAATCGCAGCATGGGCTCACATACCCTAATATTACCAGCTCTCATACTTCACGCACGCAGACTCGAAGGTTGATTGTGAGTGCGAGTAGTGCTATGAACTAGTCTAGGGCTTCAAAGTTCTCTAAACTTTAGAACAGCTTTATGTAAATGAGTATGCCAAATGTTATCACTCATACACATATTCACAAACACACACCCCCACAATTTTAAGCTACTTTCATTTAAAACATATTCCGAATGAAAATGCAGTGACAGCATAAAAAACATTTCAAAGGGTGGCAGGCAAAGATAGTATAGGCAAAAAGAAAAGAATTCAATTTAGAGTTGATACAATGCAAAGGCAAATAAATTCAGACGGGAGGGAGAGATGGAGAGATGATAAAATATTGGATAAACTTTAGTCTTGAGGGATGGAGAGACTGGAAAGGATGGAGAGAAACTGAAAGAAATAAAGAGAGTGAGAGAAGACGTGAGAAAGTGAGGGAGAGTGAATACTTCATCGGGGTTGTTAGTAGGAAAACAGCCATCAATTGCTATTGAGTGAAGTGAGTCTGACACACTCTCATCTCTCTGTCCATTCCTCTCCACAGCAAAGCACTGGCAAGTATTCAAATCACTTTCACTCCCTTGAAGGAATTATTCACCTAAAAATTAATTTCTGTCATGATTTGCTCACCCTTATTTAATTTGTATAACTAACTTACTTTCACAACACAAAAGGGAACATATTCGCTGCCATTTTCTGTGCAATTTAAAATGAGCTTTCAATTATTAGAGCTTTCGGCCTTCAAAAACAAAAACGTTCCTGAAAAGTGGATGATATGATCTATGGTACGTTCACGTGCTATGGAAAATATGCTGTATATTTTCTAGATCATATATATTTTTACCATTCACGACTCTGGTGCTCTACGCCATTTTGAAAAGGTCAAAGTTTATCTCATCTCGGCAACTCGTTCATCAAAATATTCTACGAGTTGCCCAGTGGAAAATACCACATGAGGGGGTGTTCATGTGCATTTTCTATGTCGGCTTTTGGTATTTACCATAATTACCATAGCACATGAACGCACCATTAAACACTTCATTACAAAGCCATTTGATAGATTTTTGTGACAAACAAACCCAAATTTAAAGATTGAAACACACTAAATGACTTTTTCCCAGATTGTTCAATGATATAGGCAACATATTTCACAGAAAATGTTAGTGTTTGATGTGCAATTACTTAGTCTAAGTACATCAAAAATGTTTGAACATTTTGAGCCGATTTCAGTTCATTTGATGCCGTTTTTAAAAATCTGTTCAGATTTTCATGTAAAAGTCGTGCTTTTGAAAGACGTGGCCTATGATTTGTGAACAAATCATTTTTGAGCAATCATTTGAATCAGTTCACAAAATCAGAGTCCGAAAGATTCATTCTCAAATCAAACTGATTAACTTGAGTCAGTTTTCACTGAATAACGGCTTAAAGGGATAGTTCACTTTGAAATTAATTTTTGACTTATTGTTTACAAAAGAGATTTCGGAAATTTTACCTTTCACTAAAAATATTTAGATATAGCGAAATCGTCTTCCATTGTGATTTCCTGTGTATCTAAAAATGTTTAATGAAAGGTAAAACTTCCGAAATCTCTGTGTAAACAATGAGTTCTGCAAGGGATCACTTCCGGTGCATGCGCAGACCGAAGCGCCTGTGCCATCAGATCAGTTGGACGTGGCTGTAGTTATACAAGGTAAAAACGATATAAATACTGTTCGTTTTCTCACACAATCCGCTCGTTTTGTGTCTTAGGCCATCAATGTGTACTTACATTTACAAGTCATTCAATCATGTTTAATTTTGACTTCTCTATGCATGCTCTTCAAGGAAGGACCAGGGAGGACCCCCTAAACATCCATTATATGACCTGACAGACAAGAACGGTTTAACCGAAAAATATCAAAATTGAAAATACTGTGGAAACAAAGACACCTACATCTTTATATGCCCTTGAGGTAAGCTATAACATATCAAAAATTAATTTCAAAGTGAACTATCCCTTTAAATGATGGTCTGTTCTTCAAGAAAAGCTATGGGGAATATTTTGGCAAAGCTACTTGGAATATAACGTATTAGCCATACATAACCCTTATCAAGATAATTTTATGGTTTACATTGGTCCTTTTCAAAACCTGAAAGACTCTGTCACCATGAGAATGAAAAGAGCGATCAGAACATTAATCAAAACAGAAGACAGTCGGTTTAGAAAAGACAAGAAGAAGAATTAATGATAGAATTTTCATTTATTGGAGAACGATCCTTTAAAAAAAATTCTCTTTGAAAAAAAAGCTACAAAACTGTCCTCCGGCTATACAGAATGCTAGAAACGAGGAGTAAGAGATGCCATTCTTTATTACTGCTACTCTTACTATCAGGGGAGACAGAGCTGGGATGGAGTGATAAATGAAGGAATATCTGAAGGAATGACTGCAGGTAGAAGATGTAAAGGCAAGAGAGATGGATGTTGTAAATGATAGAGGGAGGAAGAGATCAGAGAGGAGGAAAAATGGATTCAGAGATCAGTAGAGAACAGATTGAAATAGAGACTTGGAATCAGAAGACGAACGAAAACACAGAGGACCGCTGATCAGATTCAGTGGATGTCTTTAAAGCATACACATGGGCTCCAGTTGGATACACGGCACACAAATAGCTACTTCAAAACCTTCTGAAGAGGCTAGACAGATGGGGTTACAACCACTAGCCACTGACCACAAGAAAACAACTAAATCAAAAACAGAGAGACAGCAAAACCAAGACTCTAAGAGGCAATAAGGAGAATGAAAGATCTTGGAGGAAAATGAAGAAGTGTGTCAAGAGAGAACAAGCAGAACAATTCAGCGCTGAGGTGCGTCTGCGCCGCTCTCTAGTCTCTTTGATAAAGGAAATGTTGCAGCGGTGTGATGTGTGTTCTGAGACAAGAACAGCGGGAGAAAACAGACAAAGAACAAACCAACAAAGTAAAAAAGGAGGACAAGCTGAAACACAGTACAATAAACTATCATTAAACTAACACACAAACATTCGCACAACATGATCCACGCATCAAAGTTGAAATACAGTATCGGCTCTTCACAACCTTTCGCTCGTTCTCTGATAAACAAGCTGCTTAAACAGACAAACAAACCCCCGTCTAGCAGCAAATAAGAAAAACAAGAAAACATCTAACAAAATAAAAAGAAATTTTAATCAATAGGGCCTTTGAATTAGCGCTGCTCATTAAGTAAACAGGAACAAGGCGTATGAAATATTCATGAGGCACTCACATTCATTAAGGGACTGGCCCTCGGGGGCCCCGTCAGAACTGGGACATATGATGATGTATGGAGGGAGAAACAACACCAGAAGATCGTGAGAGGAGAATGATGAGAGAAGGAAAGAATGCTGGAAGACAAGATGAGCGATCACACAGATGGAGAACTTGGAGAGGACAACTGAACGTTCACTGTTGGAGAAAGCGAACTGATAGTATTGAGGAGAACAACATCATGTGTAGGACACAATAAGAGAGAGAAAGAGTGACAGGGAGGAGAAGAAGGATGCAGAATATAATCAGAACCTGAAAGAAAAAAATGTGTGCTACCACTTGAGAGTGCAAAAGGGCGAAACATAAGAAAAGGAGCCAATGTCCTGTATAGTAGACAAACACTCAAAATAGAAATGAAAGACACTCATATAGTGGTGAAGTTCAAAGCAAAGAAACATACCTGCATCCCTCAGCACACTGGACTCCATGACACACTTATAGAACAACACACTCAACCTCTTGAATAAATGCTAATGACAGACCTTTTCAGAACAGGAAACATGGCCTAAAAATAAAGCACAGTACATTAGAAATACAAAAGCTACATTGGGAGAGGAATCTTTGCTGAGTGGTAAACTTTAATCCTGAAAACGTCAAATTATTAACTGCAATGACTGATTCTTTGCATGAGAATATTAAAAGCAGTAGAAGCCAGGCCGATATATTGGCAGGCCGAGATTATCGGCCGATATTAGGCATTTTCCAAAATATCGGTATTGGCAGTTATAATGGCCAATAAATGAATATTTCAAAAATAAAATAAAAACGGACAAAACACGCTTGAACCATGTCATGAGTATTGGAGTTGTATAGTTTGTCCACCAGAGGGCACTCTACACTGTCCCAGTTGGCTACACTTGTTGAGTTGGTCACGAGACGTACATTGCTTGAAGAACAATTAAAAAAACATCCCCACTCAAATAAGCATGACAAAATTTGTGACTATCATGTCCAGTTTTGCTGCTGTTAAATAAGCCGAGAGTGAAGCGGAATTAGCTAGTAATAGTTACGTTACGTTGTTACAGTGTAGTTGACTGACTGTCCTTTTAACTTTTAACAATGTGACTGAAGTATTTCTTTAATAGCGCGTGACAGTTATAGCAATGAGACGTCATCATCTCTCCTTGGCCTGTTATATTGAAAATGTAGTCAATTTGCAGTATGAACGTTATCTATTGTTAAATTATGGCTCATTATAGACCAGCTAACCACAAAGCTAGCTAATGCCACTATCATCAGTCTGTTCTGTTGTGACAATAAAAGAAACAAGTTTCTTTTAAAATGCATTATCATATTGATTTTAGTTAAAACTCATAAATAACTACAAATTACTAATGTTAGGGAAATCCGTTTATGTTTTATTGCGCTTTCTGAAATAAAAATAAAAAAAAAAATATCGGCCAATATATTGGAATATCGGATTTTAAAACCAACAAATATTTGCATCGGTATCAGCCTTCAAAATCCTTTATCGGTTTCAAGCTCTACTAAAAATAAAGCACAGTACATTAGAGATACAGAAGCTACATTAGGAGAAGGAATCTTGCTGAATTGTAAACTTCAATCCCAAAAACTTCAAATTATTAACTGCAATGATTGATTCTTTGCATGAGAATATGAAATGCAGCCCTGGTGAGCACTACAGACGTCTTTCATTTTTTTTTTTAAACCAAAACTTTTGAGCATGCATGAATTATATCATGAGCCTTAGCTGTTCAAGCATGTATGGTGTTTAGTATCTCATGTTCTCTGCTAAGTGTCTGACAGTCTCTGCCTTCAGGCAACACACGCAGAGATCTCTGTGAAGAACAAAGCCTGGGGTTAAAATAACCTGTAAAGTCAAACAAAAGATTACGTGGATGGGTTAAATCCACCATTAAAATGACTGAACTTCTGACCACACACTGGTTGAACCCACAAAGAAGGGTCCCAACTGGGGTTTTATATAACACTTTGTCCTGTACACTTAATGATTTCCCAACTTCATAAATACTCCACTTCAACACATCCATGCTCTTTTAAAGTGATGTATTGAGAAGAAAGATGCAAGCATATACAAAACAAGCACGGGAAAGGGGAAGATGAAAGAGGAGAAAGGAGAGCAGACTGAAAGAGTAAAGTGATTGATTTTCGCACAGATCTAAAGCTCTGTCTCTGAGAATGAAGGAACGAGAGAAGAAAAGGAAGAAATAAAAGGGACTCTTTGCTCTCCTCTAGTTACACACATTTATTCCTGCCCTTTATCTCTCTTCTCGTCCTTCCATTCACTCACGCTCTCAGCGGTCAACCTTTATTCAAATAATTTTCCCAAAGCCACCTGAGCTCTCCACCACATGGGAAGAGAAAATAAAGAGGCTGGATGTAGAGAAGAAAAGAGGTTCAGAAATGGAGAATTGAGAGATACGACAAAATAAGACTAAACAGACAGATGGGTGGTGGTTGCTGAAATAAAAGAAGCAGGTCATGAAGATTTGGTTTGAGCATTCAAAGAACTGAGGCGTGTAACAAAGAGTTGAACCTCAAACTGGCGGCCTTACAAACAAGACTTTGGAAAATATAGGCCAAAATGATATTACTGAATGAATATTAGTTTTTAAATGAAGAAATGCATACATACAATATATAATAAATAATTTGTTTCCTCTTTGTATCTATTTGATCCTCATTCAACCATGTTCTGGATCTTGCATCTAATCCAGGACCTCATGATTGTCAAATTTAATTGGTAATAGCTCAAGATGTTTCTTTTCACAATCCATCTTGACTCATTGTCCTCCTCAATAACCATTGCTATAAATATCTGTTCTGCTTTTGAACTATTTCTTCATAATATCTCATAATAATTGCAATTCATATACACCATATAAAAGCGTAAATCGGGTATAATGAACTAGCATTAACTTTAAAAGTAACTAGTCTTTTCTAACTAGTCTTTTAAAAAGTATTTGGCAGGTTAGTATTTACACACAGAAAAAAATGTATTAAGCCAGTTATTTATACACTTTAAACCCTAACGGTCAAAATTATTAATTGGTTTGAGTAGGACAAACTTAAATTCAATGAATTTGTTCAGTCAAATAAATTTTTATGAGTACTTTCTTTTCTTTCAAGTTCACAGAACTGATATATTTTAAGTAAACTGAACTGCCTCATTGTTTTGAGTTTTATGAAATTATTTATTTTAATTTAGACGAACTTAAGTTTAACTGGAACGGCTGGGATATTCTATTTCCGTACAGTGTACATCATAGATTTAAGTTATAGTAACTAATTAGTACTATTAACTTTATTTGCCCAAGTTATCTTAACAATAAGTTATTGAGTTAATTGGAAACAAATCAAATATTTTTTATTCTTAAATTGTTTGAGTTAATAAACTTAAATGATTTAAGGCAATCGGTTTCCTCAAATTGGTTTGAGTTGAACTAACTCATCAGGTTTTACAGTGTATCTTTTGCTGTGGTGTGTCAGTAAGAAGATGTCAGTTTTCATTTCCAACATACCTTTTGCCATCATTTGTAATAATTCAGTGAGATCTTTTATGCATAAGGAGTCTGACAACAGCCGGTTAGCTGCACACAGAGATTTAATCTCACCATCATCAATTCTATCTGTGATTACATGAAGAAACAGAAAAAAACTGAGACAGACTAAATCTAGAAGAACTTGTGGCAACGTCTCAGAGCATTGCAACTTCACGACATCATGCAGTTACGTACAATGCTCTTGTGTTTCTGATGAGAAAAACCGTGTTCTGTGTGATCATCCCCTTAGGCCTGTTACTCAGAAGCCATAAGAAAATTCTAAAATTGGACAGATAGTGAAACTAAAGCACTTTCTTTTCATCCAGGTGGATAAAGTAAACGAAAAGAGTTTAAAGGTAATTTCCGATGATTGACAGAAAATAGTTCAGTGGAATTTTGGTTCTTATGTTTGAATTGCATCTTACCGCTGTAGAAAAATGGAACATCTTTGCTTGTGTGAACTGAGCAAGACCGATATCTGGCAGGCCAGATATTATTGGCCGACAATAGGCATTTTCCAACTATCGGTATTGGCAGTTATAATGGCCGATAAATGAATATTTTAAAAAATAATAAAATAAATATCTGAACGAAACACGCTTGAACCATGTCATGAGAGTTGGAGTTGTATAGTTTGTCCACCAGAGGGCACTCTACATTGTCCCTGTTGGCAACGACACACTTATTATTTTTTATTATTATTATAAATAAGCCGAGAGTGCATGAATCATATTATTTTAATTAAAACTCATACATAACTAATGTTAGGGAAATATGTTAATGTTTTGTTGCGCGTTTTGGGGAAAAAATTTCCCAATATATCGGCATATTGATTTTAAAACCAACAAATATCGGCCTTCAAAAATCCAATTCAAAATTCGGTTCTGGGCTCTATACAGTATTTATGGTATATTTAGTGTACTGGGTTTAATGTATGAAAGCTGCTGAAGATTGACTTAATGTAAGAGTATAAAGATTCAAATTCATATGGATACTGGGATAGCAAAGCACATATTATTTGGTCTTGGAAGAATCTAAGGAGATGTTTGAGTTCATAGCGAAGTATCTCAGCAGTTTTAAAACTTGTCAGATTACAGTGATCTTTCTGGCTTGAAACATCTAAGAAGAAGGTGACCTAAAATAAAAGAGTCTCAATTTGCTCTCCATTTTATCTTATAGCTGTCAAGGAGAAACAATTTAGGGTTTTATTTCCCAGGAACGAAAAGAGAAAGACAAAAGTTGACCAAAATAAGAAGTGAAAGGTGCTGTACTGGACCAGAGAGAGATTGGGTCATAGATGTTCACGCCAATAATGCTTCTCTGAGGCTGCAGCTCGTCACTTATTGTGTGTGTGTGTATTACATTGTGGCGACCAAATACCCCCATAAGGATAGTAAACCTGAAATCACCTGCATTGGCAGAAGATGGATAGATAGAACTAAAAGTTTTCAGTGAATAGGTAGGGTTAGACGTGGTTATAATATACGTTTATTCAGTATAAAAATCATTACACCAATGGAGAGTCCCCACAAAGACAGCAAAACTGAGTGTGTGTGTGTGTGTGTGTGTGTGTGTGTGTGTGTGTGTGTGTGTGTGTGTGTGTGTGTGTGTGTGTGTGTGTGTGTGTGTGTGTGTGTGTGTGTGTGTGTGTGTGTGTGTGTGTGTGTGTGTGTGTGTGTATGAGAAGATGTACAACACGCCTTACTCTCTGTTTGTATCTAAGCACTTCAATTTCCCTGATCCCGCTTCCAAATCCCAGAGAAATGGAGCTTAATGTCACCACTTCTCTTTAAAGAAAAGGGCTAAAAAACGAGGAGGAGGAGAAGAGGAAATGAGGTGGAGAAAGGGCACTGTTTGTGTCGGAGGAAATTATCATTAATAAAATCTAAAAATAACAGTGGCACTCAGAAAGATGACTGAGTTATAGCGCGAGGCAGAGCGGTAATTACGTCTGGCTCTCAGAAAGCACGTATTACATTAAATATTAAGAGAAGAACTCGGTGCACACAGCTAATACGTTTGAACGTCCTCCAACGCTGCTTTATACAAAGTGCAAACACTACGTCTAACCCTGCTGAGAGCAAGACTGAAGCGGGTGATAATTTGCCCTCAGCTTTAGTTCTCCGACAAGCAACGCACTCAAAGTGAGTGTGGATTCTGTTGCTCAGTGGTGAATTTGTTCAGTAAACAAGCTGTTTTTATCTATAGAAAGACAAAATGATCTATTCAATATCTTTCTCTTACAGTGTTCAAAGGAACACAAACAAAGCCACAGGTGCACGCACACAAGTGTGCTTCCGATGCCACCTGATGGAAATATCGATAAAAGGTGTGACACCAATAAAACCAGTTCATAAATGGCTCGTTTACATACAGTAAATGATACTCGCAGCAGATCCTCAGGGCCGTTAACTTGAACTGACACAAATGCACATTTTAATTCAGAATCTGCAGTTCGCTTACTCATACATATTTGCTGTGCCTGTGGGGATACTAAATAGATACATGCGCTTTTATTTTGCATCAAACACAAATGTGTCCATGCAGACAGACTGTATCAAAGACAACTGGCTTACAAATGTATAAACTCCATTTCATCATACAAACAACAAAACGAATGACCACGCCAGTAAACTCCCACTAGGACATTTCACAGTCAGGCTTTAGTATACAAATACATTCCCACCATGACAAGATAATAGATTCTGTTCGGTCTATAAACTTCACATGCGGGACGGCTCAGTGCACAAATGTAAATACATATACGCAACATGCTACTCAACAGGTATTCCCATTATAGAATGTTACTAGACTTGACATAATAACAGGAGTCTTTTTTTTTTTTTTTTTTTTTGCATGTGTTGAATTTGGAGAGATAATTTACATTGATTTATTTTAAAACTGAAGTCTGTAGCTTTTTTTGGGTTAAAAATTACCCAAAATACATATTTGAGAAAATATAAAACCAGCCAGTGTTCAAATACTATCTGCTTGCCTTGGATGATTCAAAGCAGTAAGCTTGTAATAATGTTTTTAATTCCAGTCGTACTGATGGATTTCCGCGGAGATTCGAGCATGTCTTTGAGTCATTAAGTCACATCTGTACACATAAAGAAGGAGTCTCGACTAGTATAAGCTATACTGAGTGTGAGGATGCTGGAAGTGGAGATTTATAGCCTTTTCTCACAGCACATTATATAATTAAGCTTATCAGTTTGATGGCAGATCATTAAACTTTGAACATTGTGTTCATCCAGTCGCTGTGCCGTGCTGAGGGTGTTGAAGTACAACTCACGTAAAGTTGATATTTCCGTAATAAATGCAATTGCAGATTTCAAACAGAGATGGCAACAAAGAGGAAAAACGCTTTAAGTAACTTATTTTAAATGATTTCTGAATTAAAAAATAATTTACATTTTAGAGGGGCAAAAAGTAAAAAAAAATAAAAGCTGAGTTAATTAAAATACCTGCATGATTTTATATTTAAAAAGCCTAATTAAAATTATATTTTAAAAGGATATTGTTTATATATATATATATTTTAAATGAACAACAATGAATAGCAGCTTATTGACATTTGAAAAGCTTTAGTCCACCACATCAAAGACTATATGGTGCATTAAACATGCAGGAAAAAAAACAGGAAATGATATCATGCTGTACAAAGGAATCCTGCAATCCCTCATGACATTTAAAAATTTTGAAATATTAGATAATTTGAACTTTTTATGACAAGGCATGGTAGTTCAGGCTGTAAAATAGTGTGACTTCTCAATCAATATTACAAACTAGTAATTTATGATATTTGTCCAAAAAAAAACTATTTACCAAAACTAGAATGCATAAAGAGGGTCAAAATTGACCCAGCATGCGGATATTTTTTTTAATATTTTATCCATAAAAACATTTGTTTTATTTTCAATAAAAACTTGGTTCAATCTGACCCTCATCAAAGTCATTTATATTTCTTGGTCATGCATAGAATGGGGAAACAAAAGAATGTATCGCTACCAATGCATTAAGGGGTTCAAATTGACTTAGGCAATAGACTTATTTTGTTAATACAGTTGTCTATGATAACATTTATTCTGATAACTTTATTGATAACTTAAAATGTTGTGATTGTTTTCCTTTGAGCCAAGAATTTGGAGCCCGTTCTCATTCCCAAGGTGTCATATACGACACATTTACCAAAGCGTAGACATCCAACGCACATGGCACCCTTTAGCGTCAAATGAGACGCAGATATACCTGGGGCAGAAGGCGCCTCCTAGTGGTCTAACCCTCACCCTACCCCATACCTAAACCTACCATAACCGAAGCGCTGTCTCATCTGACGCTGAAGGGTGCAATGTGTGTTGGATGTCTACGCTTTGGCGAAGTGTATATGATGCCTTGGGATGAGAATGCATTGGAATTTGCCACACCAACCCTGTGACGCATATCTCAGATAAAAATCAATATGTTTAATGAGTCTGAATTGACAGTTTTCATAAAACTGTGGGCAAAAAAAGTAACCAGATGGCCTATTACATCTGCCATGATACTGAAGGTCACCTCCAATGGACATTACTATCTAGGGACCGTTAGAGAGGTGTTACCATATATCACATAACAATGCAAAGTAGTACATTCAGATTGCATTCATAAAACTCATTTATGCTTCAAAGAGTAGGTTCTACAAGTTCAATGTACAAATGTAAAATCTACAGTATACTGTAGATGCAATTTTAGATGAAGTACAGGAGTAGAGAACAGGAGGCTACAGGAAATGACAGCTGAAGGCCCAAACAAAGGAAGAGGTGCATAAAAAAAGTTATTCTTGGAAAAGTTATTCTTCATCTTATATGAAAGGTTATGTCTCTGTCTGAAAATATATTTTTCACATGGTCTGTGATAAATGTGAGGAGTAAAGGTTAAGACTCAAATCTACTCTGCAGTGGATCCAAATTAGTTTAGTTCGCTAAAAAAAGTACAGTCCTGGTCAGAATTATTGGCACCTTTTGGTAAGTATGAACAAAGAAACCTGTGAAAATAAATCTCCATTATCCTTTTGATCTTTTATAAAAGAGTCATAATGAGAATGGGGGGTCTTATTATGACATCATTTTTTCTCTACATTGGCCACGATGAATGGCATCCTTTCATTCAATACTTATAACCATGGCAGAAGCTTCATTTATGCTCAGTGACCCATTTATGTGTTGAATTAGATTTTTTATCCTGAATGGAAGATCCAACCATGGTCCATTAAAAGATTTCTGAGCAGAGGTCGTCAGGTTTTGATTTTTATCTGCTGTATTTGATAGAATCCATGACGCCATGTCTCTTAATTAAAAAAATACGGCAGTGTATTTAATCAGATATGGGGCACTATTTATCCCTGTGCTGGAGTTTGTTTTTGGATGAGAGCAGAGGAATTTTCTTGAAACCCTTCTAAACGATGTGTGTCTGTTTCTAGGTTTTCTTGCACCAAGACTCATAACTATTTTTTGCAATTCTCCAGCTGTGATCCAAGGAGAGTCATTCAGGCACTCAAACTACCATCCTCACTGAGCATTAAGACAATATAGACACATGTCCTCTTCCATGCAGATTGGTAACATACAGTATCTTGTTGATTAGAACTTCTTAAATGGAACTTCATCCCTGATGGTGGAAATGGGAATATTCAATGATTTAGCTATTTTCTTACAGCCACTTTCTATTTTGTGAAGCTCAACAACTTTACACACACATCTACACATCTCTATTCTTTGTATAGTGTGATGGATGATTAAGAGAATGTGGCCCTTTGTGTTTCCTCATATTTACACTCCAGAGAAAAAGGAAGTCATGGCTGGATAATTCCATGTTCCTAGTTACTCTGGTGTGCTAACAAAAATGTAAATATGAAGGGAAATATACTAAGTTCAAAAGGATAAACAATGCAGATTTATTTCCAGCCTTCTTTGATCATATTTACCAATGGTGCCAATAACTCTGGACCACGACTGCACAATTGCAAATTCAAAAGAATACATTTGTAGTGAATATATAAATAGATAAGGAAAGTGGACAAATAAACATGTCTGATATATTAAAACATTTGTGTATCATTTATTATTTTAATTATTTCAAAAAACTTTTTTTAAGAAAACCATTTATTCCAATGCAGGTCATTTTGACCTGTATTTGTGTAAGTTTTTGGTTTCTTGCATTCTAGGGTTAAAAACGTTTAAAAGCTTTTTTTGAAAATAATGATTAAGATGTATACAAATGTTTCCAAGGTGTGTATATATTTAATATATATATATATATATATATATATATATATATATATATATATATATATATATATATATATATATATATATATATATATATATATATATATATATATATATATATATATATATATATATATATATATATATATATATATATATATATTTAGTTACTGTAGTTATATGATATTTCCATATGATATTTTTAGATTCATTAGATTTAAACCACAAAACCATATGAAACCAACATGAATACACATAGTACTTTAACAAAAAGGGGCAACTTTATTGTTGAGACTCTTATTTGTCACTGACGCAAATAGATTCTTCTAAATCTGATCTAAGATTGAAGAGTCTTTACCTTGTTGACTGTCAATACACAGGTACAGATGTAAACACTTATACACAAGCTACTCAACAGGTCATAAAAGCAAACCAATTACACAATGCCAGACTCAACTTTAAATTACAGGAAATCGCTATTTGTGATCAAACACATGCAACGAATCGAGAAATTAAAAGAAATAAAAATCCCAGGCTAACTGTTATGATCGCATGGCTTCCAAGACTATAATGATGAAATTTCTCCATCTTTCATTTAATTCTGTCTGCTTGAAGGGAGCGTAGTGATCTCATTTAAAGCTTATTAGATCGCATCCCTCCTTCTTTGCTTTGCTTTCATTCAAAGCATTTCTGATTCATCCTCGTGGGGAATAAGGGGCTCAACATTGGGCTGTGAAGTTGAGTGTGCTCTGACCCCTAACTGTTCATTTGTCATAGCTATTTCTCAACCATAGCGGAATGGCCTGGTAATGATAGCTTGAAAACACACACCACGCCAACCAGTCCAGGCTGAATTGACATCGGGGGACGTGCCACATCAAAATCTCCCCAAGTAACATGCATTTCAGAAGTCAATGCAATTTCCACAAAGATGACGGACAGAGATGAATATAATAGCAGTGGAGCTGCAAAAGCACTTGAGGTTTGTCATTAACATCAACTGTTCGAGACACAAGAAGACAAATAAATGTGGCGGTTCCACCATGACAGCTGAAGTCTTGGCTGATTTAATGTTGTGCTGCGGTTGTTTTTCTGTATTTTCCATTAGCTTGAGGGGGTCAACATAAATCAAGCAAGAGGACTGAAAAGTGAAAGTGTGTGTGTGTGTGTGTGCGCGCCAAGGGGGTTAGGGAGACGAGCAGAGTGTTTATAAAAGATAAGCTCTGGCTGAATCACAGAATAAGAGAGAGACTACCACAACAGCAACTCTTCCATCGAAATTGAGGAACATCGAGGGAAACGTGGTAGAAAAACAAGATGGCAACGATGAGTGAGAGAGCAAAAGATGGATGGAAAGCCCATAAGGGCCAACGAGACAGAGAGAGGGAGTGGATGAGATAGAGATGGACATGTTTTCACATGTCTACTTTTTGTCCCAAAACAAACAGAGGGGACAAACATGAGCTGCATCCAAGAAATCATTCTCCACTGTCAAAAAGCTGTTTTCTAACTCTAAGTATATATTGCATCTATTAAGTATGCCATACTACTAGTGGTTGACCGCTAGACCTATAAGTCAGTATTTGAAAATTTTGAATTATCAGCATCGCCTGAAAAGTTCTGTTTGCGTAATAAAGTGTCGGAAGAAAGACTTTTATATTGACAGCATCGGGACTTTAATATTGCAGTGAGAATGCCAGCTGTCTTTGTGAAAAACACCAGAATGTTGCTTTCTAATGTACTGTATAAATCTGTTCATTTTACAGGTTTATATACTTTTTAATTGTCCAATTTTTTTTTTTTGCTGATTACTTTATAATTTAGTAAGTAATAGGTAATAGTAATATGTAAAATAATCATTTAAATTCAGCATTTGTTGTTTATTAAATGAAATAATATGATCTGATATATCGGTGTCAGCATCAGCCATCAAAAAAATCAATTTTTGTGGTCCACTACCTACGACATCCGCCATGACTTATGATTTCAGACAAATTGCACCTCTCCACTATTGATTTCTCCCCTCTCATTGCCTCATGGGATAGTAAAGTGTCCATTGGCTGCATAGAAGGTCATCTGGGTATTCTCTTGTCGTGTCCCTTTCAAGTCAGTTCACTTCACTCGTTGACCATCTTCGGAATGTAGTCAATGGAAAAACTATACCCCTATATTTTTTAAAAACTCCAAAAACGTACCATACAATTGAAACGCCAAAAACCTTCCTTCCTTTTTCACAGAAATTATGATTAAAGGGAAAATGATTAATAAATGAAGACTTTTTGCACTGTTCTTTACACAATACAAAGTGTATTTACTAATACAATACATAGTGAATCTATGACCAAAGTGCATGATTTGCAAACGGATATATTTTGAAGTTTGCATCATAACAGCTCTGACATAGCAAACTCAGTAGCTCAGTAGAGCGGAGCGCTTGAGTACTGTGAAACACAATAAAACATCCTCTACGTCTTTGATAAAAGAGCTCAAAAACATTGAAGAAAGCTAAAAATGCATGGTTGCTTCAGCAAATGCGTTTTCATCTCACATTTGTTTATACTATCGGTTAGGCTGAGGGTAGAATTTAACCTTTTCAGCACCACTTTACGAACAGTATCAATACCTACAACAACATACGCAATAGATTAATAGGATTTCTTCTTTTCATTGCAATGCCAGTACTTCTCGGCTATTTAGTGGCATTTTTCAAGATAATCTATTTGGACAAAAGAACAGACACACTTTTGACAAAGCAAGCAGAACTGTAGGGGAAGATGGGGACAAAAGCATCAGGTCCAAGAGGCAGATTGGCTGTAAAACATTTATGGCAGACCGTGAGAGGAAACAGTGGGGCGACAGATTGAGAAGAAAGTGTGATCCAAGAACGAATAAAAGTATAGTTTTAATATTGACTGTATCTCATCCACCATCTCTCTCCTATAATGACTTTCTCTCAGTTTCCCCGTCATGGCTCCTGTGTTGCTTTCCATCTCCCTGCCACTGAATGAATTACATTATTTGTCTTGGGCCCATCTTCTGTGAAACTGAATGCGTGTGTGCATTTGTTCCTAACAGCCATTCTTCTCCTGCAGATCTGATTGTGTTGATTTGTCTTGCAGCCACACTACACTTCAATTTGCCATCTGTCTGTCAGGGCCGTGCTGAGGGCCGTTATTGATTCGCTGTTGCTGCCGCCACTCTTTATGACTGTCAAAGCACAATCACGCCCATACCATTTCCATACCTGGACTAAGGCTGAATGGCATATAGTATAAAATGGCTAATGACAGAAATATGTGTATACCTTTAAAGGGATAGTTCACCCAAGAATGAAAATTCTGTCAGTATTTACTCGCCCTCATGTTGTTCCAGCCCCGTTAGACCTTCTTTCATCTTCATAACACAAATTAAGATATTTTTGATGAAATCTGAGAGCTGGATCACTCCTCCATACTAGTCCATAGGCTTCTTGAGGGATTGAAACTTGCCAGCATCGAAAAGTTATTAAAGACATTGTTAAAATATCCAAGTGACTACAGTGGCTCAATCTTAAGTTTATCAAGCGACGAGAATACTGTTTGTGCACAAAAAATAAATAAATAAATAAATAAATAACAACTTTATTTCAACTATTAATTTCCTTATCTCTGGGCCTCGAGTCAGGTTACTAGTTTAAAGAGATACTCCACTTTTTTTTTTTCTACCACTCCCCAAGAGTTAAACCGTCTGAGCTTTACCGTTTTCAAATACATTAAGCATTACTGATTACTGATTACTATTTAGAAGAATATCAGTAACCAGACAGTTTCTGGTTTCATTGACTTCCATAGTAGGAAAAAAAATATACTATGGAAGCCAATGAGACCAGACACTGTCTGGGTACTGATATTCTTCTAAATATCATTCGAAAGTGGTAAAGCCCAACTGTTTAACTCTGGGGAGTGGTAAAATGAGCCTATTTCCCAAAAAAGTGGAGTATCCCTTTAACAGCGTATGATCTGTTATTATACGTCACACACATCACATACGGCGCAGCGTCGGCCAATAGTGAGCCTCACGTGTGACGTAAGCTCTACGCAATTACACTAAGTTTAACTGACTTAGATGCTCAAAGAGAAGAAAAACAATAGTTGAAATAAAGTCATTATTTATGTTTGTTTTGCATACAAAAGTATTCTCTTGTCGCTAAAGTAAACATTGACAGAATTTTAATTTTAGGGTGAACTTTCCCTTTAAGATTATTCTCGATTGACCAATGTTTTTACACCAATATTCATTCTTTCCACTTAATCAGTTTTCTTTTTTTACTATCAGGTCTATCAATAAAAGCCTCTGGCATTAGAGTGCACAAATAAAGTAATAAAACAGTAACATCATGAATATAATTTATTGTGTTGTAAGCATAATAGCTATCCATGCGTTAAATATTGACTTAAGCTAATAATCTTTAGGGCTGTAGTCAACCAAAGAAATCATTTAGTCGACCAAAGTCTTGTCCTGCGCAACAATTAGTCGACTAAAAAAAAACACAAAAAGTGATGTTTTGATTAAACATTTTTTAAACAATTGTCATTGAGCATTTGTAAAACAACAACGAAAAAACATCGCAAATAAATAAAACTATAATAATAATACAATTCTTTGAAAATTAAGTGATTTTTTAACTACAAAAAGTGAAGAGCTCTGTCCGGTCTATAGTAACAGTCACAATCGCGCACCTGACCAAACCACACGCTGCAAAAAATATAACTGCTATCTGCCACATAATGAAAAATCCTAACAAAAGCTCTCGTTTATACAGGCTTCATATTCTTCTTTACTTTCAAGGCTATGGGTTAACTTTCGTCCTGTACGATCAAGGCGTTTACATAAAAAACCCAAAGAGCCTAAAAAACAATCCTAATAGGCTGTAGGACCGCGTATAGGTTTATTTTCGATTTGTTGCATTATTTAGGCTATTTTCAAATGCGTCAAGTGTACAAATAAAACAAAAACATATTAAGAAAAAACAGCATGATATAGCCGTTAAAAGGCTGCTCACGTCTTTTGCGCTGTCAAGTTCGATTTCAAATGTAAGCGCGCGACTTGGGCACTCATAATGGAGCAACACAGTCGCCTCCTTCCACAGTCTTGTCGTCTTTGATTTAAAATGCAGCCTGACAAAAGATTTAGATTTCCTGGACATTTTGTCGAAATAAAGCCAAAACAAGCAGCGTTCTAACTGAATGAATACAGCATCCCTTACCGAAGCGCGAAACAGCAGCACAGCTCGCCAGCCACAGGTGTGGTTCCCAAAGTGTATTATGTGTGTGCGCTAAACTGTGGCGCAGTTACAAAAATAGCCTAAATTAAAGCATTTTAAAGTTGGGGACAAAACATAGGCTAATTATTTAGAATACAGTAATAAATAACTGCTTATGTAAGCAATAAGATACGAGAGGCTGCAAGATACGACTCCGCTTCTGCCGTGCCTAACAACGCCCTGAGCCGTTACTTATTCACGATACAGCACTTGCCTCGAGTATCTTATTGCTTTTCATAAAACGGTTGCCACACAATATTTAAGTAAAAAACAATGTTAGTGCAACTTTCTTGAAGTAAAATCACTAAAAGCCTACCTTCTGCTGGAAAAAATAGTCCCCGAGTGTGAACAGCAACAACGTTCCAGTGTGTAAAATGCATGAAAGCTCAAATAAAAACAACATAGAACCGCAGTGTTGCGCAGCGATCAATAGAACCGTTGGGTGAAGCTGGTCGTAGCCGTGTTTTATCGTGAATAAAGCACAGCTCTTGACCAATCAGAATCAAGGATTCGAACTGAACCGTTTTATAAAAAGGAATAAATATCAAGGAGTAAATCATTAAAAAATTATTTCTATTGGTAAAAAAAAAAATGCAACTGGTCAACCAATAAGAATGTCAGTCGACCAAGACGGCATTGACCTAATTCGTCGACTAAACGACTAAAGTTGACAGCCCTAATAATCTTTATGCATAATGATGATTTTTTATGATAACATACTGCAACTAAAATTCTCATGTCACTGTGTCAGAAAAAGTAACAATTAAAAACAGTTTCTATATATTGGTTTTGGACAACAATTGTCTGTAAAATAATAATAGTAATCCTCATCAGCATTACCCTCATCTTATTCATTAAGTTCCAAATGTATACTATTAAGATATTGATATAGACCATTACCAATTATTTTAAATTACACCCATCATGATCCTGATAGTCGCCAACCCCATAACGGACATATGTCTCGCTCAAATCCTTTCATGTTATGTCTCTATGAACTCATTTACTCACCCACAGTTAAATAGATGCTACAATTCATGGAGATTTAAATAAAGTGATCAGCTGCTCAAATGGAACAGTGGTGTATGTAATGATTACCTGTCAGAGAGTAATTTACTGTAGGCCATGTGTATCATGGTCACTGCAATACCCTGCAGCCGCACACAAAATCACAAGGTACCATGCCATCCGAAAATCAATTTCAATCAGGCAATATTTATGGACAGATTGAGCATTACATCATCTCACGGTGCCGCTCAGGAGGAGGACATCAATGAAACTGCAGCAGGCAAGAGTAGAGGATGTGGCCCGTGACTTTCATCCTGAAAGATTAATAGAGTCTCATTGTTACAGTTTCAAATCTCTTGCACACATTTGCCTCATTCATCTAGCTCACACAAGCCTTCTGGAAGTGTGGTCAACAATGTATCCTGTGTCTTAGAGGACACAGACTGCACTTACTGTACATGAGGGATGCACTGATATTAAAATTCTGTTCGAATACCAAATAACATGATCAATATTTGCTGTTACAGTTTCAAATCTCTTGCACACATTTGCCTCATTCATCTAGCTCACACAAGCCTTCTGGAAGTGTGGTCGACAACTGTATCCTGTGTCTTAGAGGACACAGACTGCACTTACTGTACATGAGGGATGCACTGATATTAAAATTCTGTCCGAATACCAAATAACATGATCAATATTTGCATGTTTTTGCAGTTTTATAATTAATAAATAGTAATATTGTATACAATTCAGTTATTGTTAACTAATAATTATGTTTATAGTTGATAACTATTTCAAGTTATTAACTTAAATCAAATGTAATAGAAATTAAATAAAATAAAAACATTTTAGAAGAAATTAGATGGAAAATGTTGCCTTGGTAGTTGAAAAAAACGAATAGTTATGACGACCATTTCTACAGCAAACTAAACTTAAATTGAAAATAATAAATTATTCAAAATATCAATACTATAATAGTCTAAATAATAACTAAACATAACTAAATTATTAGTGTTTTAAAAAATAATAAAAATAAGCTTTTATTGTCGGCAATCTCAGCGTAAAACAACGACAATAATCTGAACATTTAAAAATAGGTCAAATGAGAATGAACAATTAAAGAATCAAATAGTTATCAAATACAACTTTTTTCAGGCTCATAAATTAACGCCTGAATGTGTGTGACACTTCTATACAAGTTATTTCAGATTACTGGCACGAAATGACCACTCCAGCTATATAAGAGCAACCAAATCAAACCATTACCAAAGATTACTGGGGCAAACTTTGCTTTTTTAAATCTCCTCACCAGCACTTCTGCTCTCTCTCTCTCCTCCATTCCTCCTCTCCTGTCTAAATGCCCCATAGGGAGAAGTCCAATACAGGCTTCGATTGATTGAAGGTGACTTAGTTTAAAGATTCTGCTTCAGAAGGAAAGCGCACACTACTTGACTGCTGCCGTAGGGAGCATGACTGAACTGGGTTCAAACTTTAGTGAAGGCATACTGAAATTGGCTCTTAATAAAGACCCTCAGGACTGTGCCTAAACCAAAAATGACAAAAAGTTTCAATGTAGGTTTATTAAGGAAAATCAGTTTTCAATGATAATTTATATTTAAACTGGTGTAATGATTGAAGATATTGAACTTGCCCATTGGTTGTTTTAGCTCAGGTGCTTGGAGTTGTGATAAAAACACTAATATTAGAGCTATATGAGAGGCATATTAAAGTGGTATTTCAGAATTAACTTTTTTATTAGTTAAGTTTAAGGGACCCTAGTTTGAGAAGCCCACCAAACACAAAGACACGCAGTTAAGAATTTAGACTGACCAGTTATTTTCAATAACCAGTCAGGGGTGCGTTTCCTGTACAACGACGTAGTTCGCTGCTTCAATATCATAGTACGATGCATCGTTAGAGAAATCAACTAACTCGTCACAACTGTTTTCCAAAACCCATTGTCGCAAAGTATCATTCAACCACGTTGGTTTCGCACGTGGTAGAATAATAACTACATTTAATGAATCTATTTGAGATCCAAATAACGCTAGATTTTTTAATATAAATTACAGACATGTCATCTGGGGACTATTTCTAATTGTTCTCAGTTATTTTGCTTTATTACCAGACTCAATATTTGGCTTGTTCTTACATAGTAGAGCGAGTTCGCTCATGCGCACTCTTCTAACACGGAACTTTAAATCTTTTGACAAACTAAAAGATGTAAATTACATTTGTATGTATTCTAAATAAAAGGCACCGGTTGAACTGAATGTCAGCTTGCTTATTTTGCTCAAGATAAGGATTTATTACGTCCAAATGTGATGCAATATAGAAACGATGCCTCTAACCACAGGTCGAGAGCTGTCGTTTAAACTACACAAATTTGCGATGCTGTTTGCGAATGTTCGTTGGAATCGATGGTTTTGGGAAACACCAACTCGTTGAACTATGCAGATAACGACGGAACTTACGACCATAGTTGGCTAACAATGCTTTTGGAAACGCACCCCAGACCAGTTATTTTTATTGTTGAACGGATGCTAAAAATATAAAATATTAAAACTGTAATCTATATTTGTCCTGTTTAATCTGCCCTTTAATTTGTATGCATAATTCACATTTTTTTAAAGTATTGGGCTTTTTGAATGGTACATTATGTACCTTATAAACCCACTCTGAATTCAGTTTTGCATTGAAGCTAAGAAATGTAACATTTACATTTATGACTAAACATTAATGTTTAGATATTTAGAAATAATATATGGTATTTAATTAATTGATTACACGTCGATTAGGAAGTCTGTTCATGCTTATAGCCACTGAAATAAATCATACTCATGGACATTTGTATTACTGTATAGACCCCTTTTAATTGAACACGCTTACTTTTTTATGCTGGGTTTTCAAACATTTTTATGAGAAAATCTTGGAATAACATGTTGAAAGATATAATTGCAGATGTTATTTTTAATAAGTTAACCAAAGGATTAATCAACTAATTAGAAAAATATAGATGAATCAATAATAATCATTAGTTTCACCCTTAGTCCTTTCTCAAGCAACCAACTTACACATTTATCCTATAATTACAATACACTTACAGTATGAAAAGGAACAATCCCCCTAGATCAACCAAGGGTTAAACGCTGCTCACTTGAGATCCTAATAGTAATCAATGATGATCATGGATCGCTGCAAATCTCACTGAGCCAGACTTTGGCATTAAGTTGTCTGACAGATCAGGAAGTAGCTTGTTCGTCCAATCATTCAGCATCTCATCACCAGCCCAACTTGACTTTTATTTCGAAAAACCAATAAGCTTTATGGATTGAACAGTTACAGGGAAGTTACAAATGTGTGAATTTCTGAGAAAAGTATATATGTTTAAATGTGAGGTTGAGTTTATTTCATTTCTGCTTCGTTGGCCTCTTGCTCATCCTCCCTGCTCTGCCAGTCAAGAGCAGAACTCCTACAGAGCAGAGTCCGCTTGATTCACTACTGAAATAAGACAACAAACAGTGCTGTCTTTCTTGCTCTGTTCCATAAAAACATACCATAAGAAAACAGGTCTCTTAAACTAAAAACCGTGTGCTGGGTTGCATGAAGTTTCCAGCACTAAGTTAGTAGTAGAATTAAGTTGTAGCGACAGTCATATTACTGTATGTGGGCTCAAGTATTTCTGCACCTTTAAACAGATGGGAATCAAACCCATGACGGTATGAGCTGCAGGAGCATTGTCAGTACTGTACATTTACATGTATTTATAGTTCTATTCCGAGTCAGACTATAATTTGTCTTTTTATAAGCTTGCTTGTATAATGACTCGGACTATAATTTGCCTCGAATGGTGATGTGTGACATGTATTTAACCTTGAGTACATGCATTTACTCAATGCATTTTCATGTATTTAACATGTACTTAAGCTCTGAGTATAACAGGGCCTTAAAACATATTTAATGTCACCAACGATTGCTTTGCTGGGAAGTCTTTTGAAATGTTCCTTTCCTCATTGCGAATACTCATTAGATGTCTGTCCACTCTTGCTCAAGAAATATATATTTTTGTGCTGAGTTTAAGAGGTTGACTCAGCACAGAAATTATAATGGAATGAACAGTAACCCATTAGTTAAGTGGCAAAAAATTGCATAATGATTGAGTAAGCCAATTTTCCTATTTGGGAAACTATTTTCATGCATTATAGTGCCGATATTTCCTTCTCATTTTTCTGAATATTAATTTTGCAGTGCGCCGGCAATTTTGATAACAGAAAAGGGAATGGTATTGCATTTACAGTATAAACAGGAACTTTAAAAAGGGGTTTGTTTGTTCTCTTCATGACCAGACCACCTTGACATTATCCCTCACCGTACAGACAAAGCAGAAGAGTGAAAGACCGGCTCAAGATCTCAACTCTTCCCAGTGGAGATCCGGCTCAGAGCACCAATTAACGGGCCAATCCGCCTGAACTATCAGCCTCAGTGATCTGCACTGCTGGCCATCTGGATTTATCTCCCTACAACCACACAGCAGCAAGACACTCTATAGAGCTACAGCACCGCCAGAGAAAGAGTGTGTGACGGATGAACAACCAGAGTGAAAAATGGAATCAAAGAAAGTGAGAAGGCAATGGAGGACAGTGAGAGGAAAGAGAGGGGAAACATGTGTCATCTTAAGAGAGGCGGTCGTCAAGTGTGGAAAAAGAAGTTGTGAGATTTAGCTAGCAGATTGAACTCCTCATTAACTCGGTCAGAGACAGTAAAACAGGAAGGAGATGGACCACTTGCAAAAAGATACAATGCGAAAATGTAATATGGCAGCTGTGAGAATGGAAGTTCTGAGGGCCAAAGCTGATATTTCAGAGAGTAGGGTGTCCAATAGAGATGCTCAGATGGGCTATTATTTCATCCGCAGACCATCATCATCCGTCCGCCATCCATCCGCACCAACGTTTTTGAGCAATTTTCAAAACCGATACCCACCCGTCATCCGCAGGGACAAAAATAAATAAATAGCATAAATTAAACGCACTTTGGCAAACCTGACCTTATCTGATAATACAGATACAATATTTTCATTGTAGCCTAATAGAAAACAAATTTTGGCACAATTTCAACATGCGCTATTGTATGAGGTGCCGTTTGTAAAGCGGCTCACGCTGAAAATAACAGCGTGTGATAACATTTTGATTGTTTTCATAACATTTTGTCACATTAGGCTTCAAACAATTTTTAAAAAACTGGTATGAATTTGACAGTCACTTTTTAGCACATTTACAACAATATTTGTCAACTTAGATATATTAAATAGTTAAATCTAAATATTAAATGTTAAATCTAAATGTTAAATCTAAGTCTAAATGTTATATCAAAATTTAAATGTTACATATTATTGTAAATGTTAAACCTAAATGTTAAATGTTACACCTAAATGTTAAATCTAAGTCTAAATGTTAAAAACAAAATCTAAATTTTAAATCTAAATCTAAAATCTAAATGTTAAATCTAAATGTTAAATCTAAGTCTAAAATGTTAAAACAAAATCTAAATTTTAAATCTAAATCTAAAATCTAAATGTTAAATCTAAATGTTAAATCTAAGTCTAAATGTTAAAACAAAATCTAAATTTTAAATCTAAATCTAAAATCTAAAATGTTAAATCTAAATGTTAAATCTAAGTCTAAATGTTAAAACAAAATCTAAATTTTAAATCTAAATCTAAAATCTAAATGTCTAAATCTAAATGTTAAATCTAAGTCTAAATGTTAAAACAAAATCTAAATTTTAAATACTAAATCTAAAATCTAAAATTTTAAATCTAAATGTTAAATCTGAGCTAAATGTTAAAACGAAATCTAAATGTTAAATCTAAATCTAAAATGTAAATGTTAAATCTAAATGTTAAATCTAAATGTTAAATCTACAGTCTAAATGTTATATCAAAATCTAAATGTTAAAATCTAAATGCAAATTTTTAAACCTAAGTTTTAAATCTAAATACTAAATGTTACACCTAAATGTTAAATCTAAGTCTGAAATGTTATATCAAAATCTAAATGTTAAATCTTAATGTAAATGTTAAACCTAAATGTTAAATCTAAAACCTAAATTTTAAATCTAAATATTAAATGTTACACCTAAATGTTAAATCTAAATGTTAAATCTAAGTCTAAATGTTATATCAAAATCTAAATGTTAAATCTAAACCTAAATGTTATATCAAAATCTAAATGTTAAATCTAAACCTAAATGTTAAATCTTAAACCTAAATGTTAAATCTAAAAGTTTCGGGTAAAACTTGAATTTGCATATTAGTTAAATATTTTTAGCCTATTTTAAACTATTTAGACTTACTACTAAATGCCTATTTAGCAAATAGATAGAAAGCTTGAATAAAATAACAAGCAGTTTACATTGTAATCTAATTATCTCTATGCACTGTCATGTCAGGGTGACGACTATAGGACAATTTTCATCTGAAAAATAAAATAATAGTGTGACCCAAAGAAACAATATCATAATATTATTGTCAGATTTTAGTGCTGATTCAAAATATGTTGAAAATCAGCTTATGAGAGTTTCCCTATTCTAGTATAGGATCTGATCACATGCACAGAAAATATCTGCATAAGGACGTTACAAGGATGGCCTTCAAGTGTAACTGTGTTGCTGACTATTAAAGAACTGGTGTATTCATGTGAATGTGAGTTATTAATATATTATTCCCCCTCTTTGCCTCATCATTTCCTGACCTTTCTCTCCTTCCCAAGCAATAAAAGCAGCAAAAGCCCAAAATTAACAGCAAGGAAGAGGCAACAAGAGAGAGAAAACAGAGCACTCATATGTGATGGGAACAGAAAGGTTGGATGATTGTAGTACTGATTGCATATTGCAAATTCCACAGTGCTATGAAGCAAAACAATCTTACACAGTGAATCCTGACATGCAGTTTAAGTGTGGAACATGACAGTTGGTTCTCTGTTTAAGTGAGAAGCTGTGTTACAGTAGCCATGGTTTCTTCTGCCCGCAGGGTGTTTGACCACACTTCACTGTCAGCGCCTCGCGAAGGAAAAAGAAATGCAATTTCACCTAGCCTTGATCCACTACTACTCATGTGTGTGTTCAGTGATGTTGTTAAGCGATTAGCTGAGGAAACAGGGAGGCCAAGTGAAAAGCACTTTCTGTTATCTATGTGAGAGTCTGTGGTTAGCCTCAGAGTCATTTGAGAATCATTAAGGTGCAGACACCTTATTTAAATGCAAAACTGTCCAGAGTTAAAGTCTACTCTCTCTCCCATGCCTGAAGATTCATCTGCTGGGAAATGGCAGTAAGAGGAAATCCTGCACGGACCTATTCCTTCGCCCTTTCGATACTGATATTGTCAAGTGTAAATGCAATAATATGGCATAATATGGAAATTTGTTCTGAATAACAAATCGACATACAATAGATTAAAAAATAATGAGGTCATCACAGATATAAATTAGGCCTACATTTTAGAAATACACTCACCGGCCACTTTATTAGGTACCCATGCTAGTAACGGGTTGGACCCCTTTTGCCTTCAGAACTGCCTCAATTCTTCGTGGCATAGATTCAACAAGGTGCTGGAAGCATTCCTCAGGGAGTTTGGTCCATATTGACATGATGGCATCACACAGTTGCCGCAGATTTGTCGGCTGCACATCCATGATGCGAATCTCCCGTTCCACCACATCCCAAAGATGCTCTATTGGATTGAGATCTGGTGACTGTGGAGGCCATTTGAGTACAGCGAACTCATTGTCATGTTCAAGAAACCAGTCTGAGATGATTCCAGCTTTATGACATGGCGCATTATCCTGCTGAAAGTAGCCATCAGAAGTTGGGTACATTGTGGTCATAAAGGGATGGACATGGTCAGCAACAATACTCAGGTAGGCTGTGGCGTTGCAACGATGCTCAATTGGTACCAAGGGGCCCAAAGAGTGCCAAGAAAATATTCCCCACACCATGACACCACCACCACCAGCCTGAACCGTTGATACAAGGCAGGATGGATCCATGCTTTCATGTTGTAGACGCCAAATTCTGACCCTACCATCCGAATGTCGCAGCAGAAATCGAGACTCATCAGACCAGGCAACGTTTTTCCAATCTTCTATTGTCCAATTTCGATGAGCTTGTGCAAATTGTAGCCTCAGTTTCCTGTTCTTAGCTGAAAGGAGTGGCACCCGGTGTGGTCTTCTGCTGCTGTAGCCCATCTGCCTCAAAGTTCGACGTACTGTGCGTTCAGAGATGCTCTTCTGCCCACCTTGGTTGTAACGGGTGGTTATTTGAGTCACTGTTGCCCTTCTATCAGCTCGAACCAGTCTGGCCATTCTCCTCTGACCTCTGGCATCAACAAGGCATTTCCGCCACAGAACTGCCGCTCACTGGATGTTTTTTCTTTTCGGACCATTCTCTGTAAACCCTAGAGATGGTTGTGCGTGAAAATCCCAGTAGATTAGCAGTTTCTGAAATACTCAGACCAGCCCTTCTGGCACCAACAATCATGCCACGTTCAAAGTCACTCAAATCACCTTTCTTCCCCATACTGATGCTCGGTTTGAACTGCAGGAGATTGTCTTGACCATGTCTACATGCCTAAATGCACTGAGTTGCCGCCATGTGATTGGCTGCTTAGAAATTAAGTGTTAACGAGCAGTTGGACAGGTGTACCTAATAAAGTGGCCGGTGAGTGTATACTACAATATAAAACTGTTGCTGTAGCTGTAGCTGAATAAACAGAAGATTGAAACGCTTTGATTATTTATAAATACACGACTGCCTTATTCAGTGTAAAGAGCCACATCACCTAACCAGAAGCATGCTCAACTGTCGTTATGAAGTGAGTTTGAACAAAAGGCTCATAAATGCTTCTGCTTCTCAGTGTTTGGAAACATGTTTGACATGTTGTTTTTTTCAAATGCATGTTTTTGACTCAAACTCACAGGTGCTTTTTAAATGGAGCAGCAGTTTACAGAGCCGTAGATAAGCTCAGCATAAAAAACAAATCGTAGCTCTTGTGATTTCAAAATTGCGATAAGCCAAATTGGTTCATGTGCGATTACATGCGGAAATTGCGATTAATTTTGCATCCATAATACAAGTCATAAATATCTAAAACAAAGAAACGTTATTTAACCTCCTATGACGAGCAGATGAGCTCTTGTAAAAATAAAGATTTACTATGCTGCGAAAGTTGAAACTTAACTTGAAACTGTATAAGATGTTAGCAAAAAAATGAAAATTTGTAGTTGCATTGAGCTTTGTGACTGGCGCACTCACTCAGAGCACACACACACATTTCAACAGGGCTTGACTCATGATCGTGTGTGCGTGCGCACACTCGCTCTCTCTCTAGCTCACTCGCGATCACTTACACACACTATCTCTCTCTCTTGCTCACTCGTTCGCGATCACACACACACACACTTGCTCACTCCATTCAGAGCTCAGAGCTCCATGTTACTCAGACCTCCCTGGCCAGCCTGGGAGGGTGGCCGTACTGGGCCAGAGTCAGATTCGACTGCCACACCTGGAGCTCCATCTGAAGCAAAGATCGGTCCTGAAACGGACCTTCGGGATTTTGTAGAGGAGTTGGAGCAACCTTCCTGGGAACGAATCAAGCTCAAATGCCCATGCTAGAAGAAATCTAAAATGCACGCCAAACCAATACTCGGGTCTTAAGAGGTTAAAAGTTAGGGTAACACTTTACAATAAGGTTCATTAGTTACTACATTAGTTAACATTAACAAAGAATGAACAATACTTCTTCAGCATTTGTTAATCTTTGGTAATGTTAATTTCAACATTTACTAATACTTTATTAAAAGTTAGTTAATGCACTGTGAACTAACATGAACAACAATGAACAGCTAGATTTGTATTAACTAACGTTAACAAAGAATAACAAATAGAGTAACAAATGGTTAGTTAATGTTAGTTAATGCATGAACTAATGTTTAATAAATGAACCTTATTGTAAAGTGTTACCAAAGTTAGAATAAAAAATATCCCAGATTCTCAAAGTGGCCTCAGATTTTCAGCCCAGACAGCACAACCTATTAGTATTTTTATTTAAAAGCCCTAAAGTTCAAAATTGGTCAATGACACATTTTTATATTAAAAAGTTTCCAGTGCCCTTTAGAAGATCATAGAGAACTAAACTTGCTATGCTTGCAAAACAATGTATTTAAACGAAAGTTTTCAAAGTTCGCTATGCCGAAGCTGTGAGGATTTGAGATGGGTAAAATTATCACACAAGATAACTCTGTTGGTTTCGTAACACCAACATAACTGATTATTTTAAGATAAGTATTCACACAGCACAAAATAACATCCTGGAAGTGTAATAACTTTGGTTAGGCTAATTCAGAGCCCATCAATTCTGAGAGAGAAAATCACAACACTAACTGCTTTCAGATCTTCAGTCAGTCGCCTGCCAGGCCTGAGGTGCTTTTAAAGACCTCCGGCTGAAAGACTCAGAAAAGAAAAGAACTTTCTCCTCTCCCACTGTCAGGCCTCAGGCTCTACATGTTTTGTGGTTGCACCAGTTGCCATATCATACACATCTGAACATGTGAGGCAGCCGTCCCAACTGTACCAGCCTCTGAAAAAACACACAATCCCGCCAAACATTTCACACACTTGCGTCATGAAAGAGCCCTTGACAACTGAAGGGATGAAAGATGATGAGAAACTAATGTCACCATTACTTCACCACTAACTCTCTCTCATTCTAATCTTCGGTCAATGGAAGAGGCGGTAACATGGGGACTTTCTGTGTCTCACAAAAAGCAAAAGTGGTCTCAAAATGAGCCAATCACTAAGGCGAATGTGTCTGACTTTCATTTTCCCCAATTTCACAGGACTTTCCATGGCCTCCTACACAGGAAACACTTGTACTGCTATGAGCGGCCACACTCTTTCATAACCACATCTCTCAGGTCATGGCTATTTTCTCCAGCAAAGACTTTAAAGAGATGAAGAGAATGAAAATGAATCTGAAGGAGAAAGGAGACTGCAATGATGCCATTAAGGCTAAAGAGAGATAGAGAGAAAGCATGAATAGAATTGAAAAAAGGGGCAGAAAAGTCTTTCAAAGAGAAAGTGGAAGTGAAAGCCTCCATCAGAGTGATTGATGTGACAAGCTGTTTTACCCATCACATTTAGATTAGAGGCCGTCTTAAAATATGTTTATATTGTTAAAGCTGCAGTCCGTAGCTTTTTTGAGGGTTACAAATGCTCCAAAATACATTAGAGACAATACATAACCAGCCATTTATCTGCTTGCCTTGGCTCGATTCAAAGCGGTAAGCTTGTAATAATGACTTTAATTCAAGTGGTACTGGTGGTTTTCCACGGGAGATCTTGACTAGTAGCCTATATTGCGTGTGAGGATGCTGGAGGTAAAGATTTATAGCCTTTTCTCACAGCACTTGATATAATTAAACTTATCAATTTGATGGTGGATCCAGAAAGTTTAAACGTCAATCACCAGTGACAACAGATTCACCCGCTGTAAAATGCATTCGTTCGGACTTCAAAATGGCAAAAAAAAAGAGACTGCAACCGGACACATGCGAAAACAAGGATACATATCGAAAGGACATGTAGTCACACAATGCTGACATTGTTAATATTAACAATTTGAGAAAATAATATAATTTTGCGTGATATGATAAGCAATTCAGTGAGATTTACTGCAATGTCAGAACCAGAAACAAAAGTGGATGTTTCTTACTAGTTCAGATGTTTCTTACTATTTCTAGAAAATTCTTATGTTGGTCATACTTCCAAAAAGAATAATCTGATTCTGAATGCCAGTATCAGCACCAGCGCGGTGACTGACAGCCTCACACTCTCCTCAAACATTGTGTTCATCCACGCTGTGCGTGTCGAGGGTGTTGAAGTACAACTCACGTTAAGTTGATAATTTCGCGGATGACTGCAATTGCAGATTTCGAACAAAGATGGCGACAAAGAGGAAAAACGCCGAACTGCAGCTTTAATTAAATGTGTAGTACAGTACAGAGGAATTCTAATTAGTTGCTTTGACATTAAATTATATGGTGAGATATTTTTTTTATGTCAGACCATCTAATAAATCAGTCATGGCATGGACTATAGATTGTAACTGCAATTAAATTAAAGTTTAATTAAACACAGCTTCTGTTTTTTTGCACATTTTCTCTTCAAAATTTCCCCTGACAATACAATCACTCAGCAATTCTGTACCGATTCACAATTCAAGAGCTTTTTCTTTACATGAGACAGCCAACTATAAAGTTGTCAATAACAGAGAGAACAAGTATAACAGAAAAAAATGCTGTCTTCTGGAAAGAGAGGAGAAAGTAAATAAATCAGAAATATTAACAAACTCAAAACTATAATATACAATTAAAGGGTGTAGCAGGTGTGTGAGAGAGACATAAGCCCCTTTCACACAGCCGTTCCATTGCATTACTGTAAAATTAGCAGAACGACTTTACTGTAACTGTAAACAGCCTACACAACGCGCTTGTCTAGCACATGGTTACATTGAGAAAAACGATTAAAAGCAGCGTAATTTTACCATAAACAGCTCGGTCAGTGCTTTATGATTGACCCAAAGCAGACTTCTTGTCAGCACATTCTGACCTCGTACATGCTGGTAATTGTCATTCTTAGTTCACACAGCATCAATGTTACTTCTCAAACGTCTCAGACTGGAAAATTGCCAGAACTGATTTACTGGTATTTTTGAAAAGGTCATAAGATCTCTTAAAGGTAATTTACCAGTAATGGCTGTGTGTGTGAAGACTGAAGAGGGCTATAATAAGGTTTTGCTGAAAACACAACAGGTCTCAAAGTTATAAGTCATATGTTCTTTCCCAAATGTCAACCTAACAGTCGTCCTATGAGTCTAGAGTAGACTTATGGGCTGAGTTCTAGCCCACATCAGAGAAGGGTGCATTAAAGGCTTCTTAAAAGGGCACTTGGCAACTTTAGTAATTTCTTCGCTGATCTTCACTTTTGTTGTCACGTTTTCTCATCGAGCTCCCCCTACAGCTGTGCGGCGTATATTTTCACAAATAAACTGATAAAAAAAAAAACTCAGTTGCGGCACCTTCCTCCTGCTTTCTACTGCTGCTCATGTGCATCTGTTATTATTGGAGCCAGCCAACTTTATCATGTGGAGCTATGTCTACCCGAGGTGGGTAATACATCATAGACAGTATCATAGAATTATGTCAAATTGCCATAACCAGTTTAAACTCACTCGTTCTCGCTTCTCACGAGACTTCTATTTCGAACTTACCAGGACGTTAAGGCCATTGCACACTGATTGAGTCTGAAATTTTCGTATGCGTTTTTCGTGTTCGTCAGCCAAAAAATTTGTCACGCAAAGAAACCTTGCACACTGGGTCTGATGCATATTTATTAAACCTTAAATACAAAAAACATACAAAATGGGTTCGTCAAGCAGTGAGGATGATTTTGTTGCCCTCTCTCTAATTGAAAAGAGAAGAAAGAGAAAATATTGGGTCCATCCAATCCTGAAATTGCACCAAGGAAGGCGAGTTACACTTCCTTATCAAGGAGTTGCAAATTTATCCTGAGATATTCAAAATTTACTTCAGAATGTCAGTGAAACAGTTTGATGCTTTGCTAACGATTCTGGAGCCACATATTAAAAAGAAGACCACCAATTTCCATGAACCAATCGATCCTGAACAGAGTCTGGCAGTATGTCTAAGGAATGGAAGAACTGGCTGCTCGATCACACCTTAATCGAATCCGAAATTTTGGGGAGGTTTCCTTTCTAATCCGATCAAGCGAACATATAAACACATCGAATTGAAAACCGAAACTGAAAGGACTGCACACATGGAATGATGTGCGGAACGAGCTTCCCCCGGCCCTGAATTGTCCAAAAACCTCTTAAAATGCTGGCTGTGGATACGAAAACGCAAAAAATCAAATCCGATACGATTAATTTTATGGCGGACGAAAGTTTCGGAGGCGGTGTGCTAGCGTGATTGACATAATGTGAGGGCGTTGTTGTTTTTTTAACGTGCGAAAATTTCAGATGCGAATTTCGGACTCAGTGTGCAATGGCCTTTAGTCCCCATGTTGCAAGGTTGATTTTCCACCTGGGAACGCTGGGGGGAGCAGGGAAAGTCCCCATTCTCTCCAGAACAGGTTACTGAACCGTTCAAATGATTTCTAAATATAAATTGGCAGGAGGTATATTCGACAGCTGTCACATTAAGACCTGACGCACTGATGTTAAGTTCACTTAAAACATAACTGATTGTGTTTGAATACTCGCCAAGGAAGGTATTTTGACATTTTTTGTGTGCATTTGACTGTTTAAGTGCAAAAACCAGCGAAAAATAACTAAATTTAGTACTGAGAGTACTAAGTGAATTGGCATGCTCCGATCGATCGGCCAGAGATTCGGTATCGGCTGATTATAACAATTTTTGACTTCGATCGGTACTCACTAACTTGGCCGATCTTACAAACCGATCGCGGTTTAATGACGTCAACGCGTGAGGATGTACGTGATACTTATATTAAAGAATGTTTAATTAAACCTTATTTGTTACATCAGACTTCTCCATGTTGGAGTTTAAATGTTTCTATTTATTTTATTCTCTTTAACATTGAACAATGTTTAAATAAACCTAATGAGTTGCATTAAACCACTTCAATTTGTTCTTTTAGGAGTTTAAATGTTGTTTGATTTTTTATTTATTTTTTTGTCCTGCTCAGACTTGTATTGGACGATGTTTAAGTTACATCAGACTTCTCCATTTTAGGAGACTAAATGTTTATTTTGTCCTCCACAGTATTGGACAATGTTTAAATAAACCTTATGAGCTGCATTAAACTGTTCCATTTTGTTTATTTGTCTTATATTAAGTCAATTAAGCATCGGAATCAGGTATCGTTATCGGCCGATCACCATGACAAGAAATCGGTACTCGGTATCGGCTGCAAAAATCCTGATCGGAGCATCCCTAAAGTGCATGTATTGTGCACTTTTTATGCACAATACATGCAATCCCACGCCGAAATGTGTGTATGTATGTGTATACATACATCCTATGTGTATGTTTGTTTGTTTTTATGGGCATCCCAATGGTGGGGACAAACAATGGGGTGGTCATTTAGCAGAAAATGTGAGAAATCATTGTCCCCATTTTTGTTAAAAGACTTTTCCCTCCAATTTTATTACACACAACAGATGTGGGAAATAGATTCTGAGAGGCATTTAAAAACAAAATCATCTTGTCCTCTTCTTTTCTGCTATGGTCTTATGGACTTTGCAGACATTCAAGACCGCAAGCAAAGTGCGCAAACAAGTGTGCCAGAAAAAAATTAATGCATACATACACACACTTTGCAAATGGATCAGTCATTAATAATGATCAATTGCCATTTGGCACAATGTTTAGGTCACCAACTTGACCGTCATTGCACGTTTCTTCCATAAATAGTTACCTATTAATTCCAAATTATATTCAAAATAATATATTCATGTATTTACTGCATCACCTCATCAGACTAGGAAACAAACTCTGAATGTAAATCAGAATCAAATGACAAACAAGCTACACTCACACACACACTATTTCTGTTTTATAATGACATATATCTCCAGAGCATCACAATATTATTATGCATGAGCGTTCAGATGCTGAATAAACATATCACCGCATAGTGAGTGAGGAAGCGTGCTCATCGGCATTCATAGAGTGCTTCCTGCGCTGACATGTATGCATTTCACACTCACACAACAACGAAAGGTCACAGAATGTCTTGCATTTGACGTTCGGCACACAGGTTCAGATTTAGTAAACACCTGTGTGTGTGTGTGTGTGTGTGTGTGTAGAGAGAGAGAGAGAGAGAGAGAGAGAGAGAGAGAGGAGGAGAAGAGGGAGCCAGGAAAGGTCGGCATAGCTTCACTCCCTTGAGGAAAAGAAGTGGCCATCAAGTTGCTTTTCAAATTCTAATCAGTCTTTTTTTCTCTCTCTCTTCCTGTCTCATCAGCGGCATCATCAACATGATCATAATAATCAGATCTCCCATCTGAGAGCTCCGTAACACCTGCTGTTCCCCTCTCTAACCATTCACCTCCCACCTCCTCTAGCTGACTCTTCCTCCTCACTATAAAATCATTAAACGCAATCTAGAATCATTAATAGAGCAGGACATACTGTTCTCCAAAAATCACTTCACACTGATTATGGGGTGAAATCTGTGCAATGATGAATAAAATTAAATAATAAAATGTTGACCCTAATTATTGCAAGTGGATCTAACATGTATTAACCAAACAAAGCTGGGAAGATATGCAAATGAATATGGATTCGTAAATAGGCCATAAACAGAGAACCACACATAGAAGTAAACAAAGTCATAACAAATAGTTCAATTCTTGTGACATCAGGGAGCAGTGGAATATGTGATGGTATGGAATCAGATAGTGGTGCCTTAAGGAACACGCCAACACCGGTGCGTCTCAGGTGATGCGGTAATCACTCCGCCCAAGTAGCAGTGCTACGCCTTCTGAGAATATAGCTCCCAATATTTATATGGTTAAAAGATGGCTGTGTCTCATATGACCTTGTTATTTGTACACTCTGTGACTATATAGTACAAATCTATATAGATTATATAGTAATCTCACAACAGAGATACTGACCGCAGAAGTACACAACATACACATGCTTGCCTTTTTAGTTTCACAAGCCTTGTGTTTCCGGTCATGATTTGTCTTGATTTCTCAAAATGATTAGCTTGATTTGCTTTTCCTGTGTGCGTGCAGACATGGACTGCTACATAAACGCATGAATGTAAACAGGAGTGCCACTAATGAAGACTTTCACTTAAAGACTCCTTGTGGTGAAAATCAAGTTTTTAATGTTGTTTGTTTAGCCTATATGTGGTGTTTTTATTATGCTTTAAGATAAACAAACCATGTGCAAATTCATAAGTCAACACCATTGATGAATGTTTTCTCCTTAAAACTGCAGTGATCTAAAGACAGTCTCAAAAACGCAGTTTGAGATCACTGGTGTTTCTTACATCACTAAATACATAACCAATCACTTAAATGTGCGGGCGGCAAGCAACTAAGCAAGGTTTCAAGAGAATCTAAGTTATCCCTGTATATTTTTCTGATAATATGAAAGATTGTGACATTTAGCAATATAGCTGGTGAATTATGTAGGCTACAGTATGTCATGTTGAAAGGCTAATCATATCAATATGTAAAGTTGACCGAGTGGATCTCTGCTGGTATGAGTGAGTCGGAGGCGGTGCCTTGATCCGTGTACAATGAAGCAAGGGTGTAGAATTATATTTAAGCTATTTTAAGGCATGAAGGCATTTTATTTCACAGGAACGATCACTTTCAACAATAAGTTTTAAGGGATAAAATTATTAATGACTTTAACATTTTCGATTTGTTTCTCGTCAAATCCTACCATATGTATTCGCGTATACGGAATATTGATAAATTACACTTGGATTAAGGAGCTTGCACAGGGTTTAAATCATGTGTTTGTTAGTTATGTTTGTTTTTGTAAGACTGAAGAAGGCCACATTCAACTATTATATAAGTGCAAACATGATATGTCTTCTTTTGTAATCTAAAAAAAATATTAATCCTTAAAATTAGTAATCCGGCTTTTGAACAGGTGGGAACAACATCAGGTTGACTAATTAATTGATGAATTTGCACAACACAATTCAACAGAAGTTGTAAAGGGCTAAATAAACTCAAACTATGCAACAGAAAATAAGGGTTACAAATATCTGAAATTTGATAAGAGCCCCCAAAATAAAAATCAGCCCCTGAATACAATAAAAGCATCACTGTAGTTCACGCGCCATGATAGGAACCCGAACACAAATTAGGCCTATATTTGTGTGCTTTGGCAGTTCATTTCATAGATTGTTCATTTAGCTAACGTACCTGTGCTGAATCGTCGTCAGGCCGCTCGTGCAGGTGTTGTCGAACTCAACTAACTTCTTCGCAAATAAACGCCAGGTGTCTTTTGCGGATTTGATTTAATTAATTGTAAGTAAATATCCATTCATCCATCGTTCTTCTTCTTTTCCGTGTTAAAAAAAATACTTTTTTTTTTTAGCGCTTTACTGAGTGAGAAACCGCTCCAAACGAGTCAGAGCGCGATGGAGCTGTACGAATCACTCAGAATGAACCACGAACCGATTCAGACAGTTCACTAATAAAGCGACGTGCTGAAAAGAACCGAATCAAAGGAGAGATTCGTATGTGAATCAAACTCAGATTCTTAAGAACTGGCAGAAAACACAGCACGATTTAATTGCCGAAATACTGTCAAGGAAAACATTTTCAGGCAGGCATAATCTTCAATTTCAGCCGAGTTTATCAGTTAACCTTTAGAGGAGCTTGTGAGGGGGCATTTATTAAACAGATAGGCTAGGCTACTGAAATCGACTAAATCAGCACCCAAAAAAGATAGCACTATGGCTACCCAATGCAGCTTTTATAATTAGAATCATTATTAGTTTGATAATCTCTCTTACCTCCAGAATTAGGCCTATATTACCACCTGGATTTCATCTCATTAATCTATTCCTCTCTTCCCTTTCCTCTTAGTTCTTTCTGTATCTTCTGCCTGCAGTTACTCTTTCATTTTCTCACAAACCCCTGGCTTTATATCTAAATTATCTTTTTTATTTCACTGCAATCCCATTTTTTAGAAAATACTCACATGTCCTCCGACACCCATTTCCTTTACTCTTTCCTTTCTATTTTCTCTTTATCTGTAATTACTACACAGTCAGGAGATATTTTAATATGTGGCAAAGTACCTATCCTCTCCTCACAGCAAGTCATTTTTAACTTTCCCTTTCTTTTCTCAGTTTCCTTCATCCTAAATCTCTCTCCTCGTCTGATCTTCCACTCATGTTTTTCCATCTCCTAAATCTGTTTATCCTGTCTTCTCATATACATAATCCGTTGCACAGTCCTAAACATACACACAGAACCGGGATAAACCATTTCGCTGCTCACACAGAAACTCTTCATTTAAACAAACTACTGTTTTTGCACACAGTATTTCAGTACATCCTCCCCTTATCAAGGAAACCTCAATCCCCTGATAACAGTAGCTGGCATGAACATGCACAAACACACACACACACACATCTGATGCACGGAATGATGCACATCTGTGTCCCTCTCTTTGTCACTTCTCCATCCCCTGCGGAGGAACATGATTGCCGCCCCCTGGGCCGGAACACAGCATGTGCATTTGTGTGGGTCTTTTTAACACCACTAGGCAGTGGGACTGCAGAGCTGAGCTCTAATGGTGATAGATTCTCAGCATAACGGATGTGGCTCCACTTCAGATAAAGTGGGTCATGTCTGAGGAGCTGCGATGAATTTGCACAGTGCCAAATCCAAATGCATTAGCCTCTCTGTTTTACTTAACGAGGACGGCGGAGGAAGCACCGGGATGTGTGTGTGCTTGTGCCGTGCTTCAAGTGCATGATATGTAGGAGTGCCAACGAGTAAGTAGCCTATTTGCGTTAGGGTGTGTGTAGATCTGACAGGAACAGGAAGTGCTGATGACTCACTCTCATGGCGTAATAGAGAGAGTGTGATGTATTTTGGCCTATTTTTCATGTTGTCTCGTTAAGATATCTTCATTGTCTTGTCATAATATTTTTATTTAGACAGGAAAGTGAAATAAGACATATGAGATTGGGAAATGATGCACTCTGGACTCTGGCATTATGGCACTTTTAGAAATCCATATGTAGATTGAAGGATTAGTTCTCTAAAAAAAATCAGATTATCCCATAATTAACTTACTCTCAAGCCATCCTTTATATGTCTTTCTTCTTTCAGCCAAACAGAAAATTATGTCATATAATCATAATTAAACTCTAATCAAACTCACTCTAATGTTCGTTCCAAGCCCGTAAGACCTCCGTTCATCTTCAGAACACAGTATAAGATATTTTAGATTTAGAAAGGAAAAAAGACATCATCAAAGTAGTCCTTGTGACACCAGTGGGTTAATTAATTGTTTGAAGCATCGAAAACACATTTTGGTCCAAAAATAACAAAAACTATTCTTCAAAACAAGAACAATGACAATCATTATGATTTTTGATGCTTTAAAAAAATTCTAACTAACCCACTGATGTCACATGGACTACTTTGATGATGTCTTTATTTCCTTTCTGGACAAGGACAGTGTACCGTACATACATTTTCGGACTAAATCTAAAATATCTTAAACTGTGTTCCGAAGATGAATAGAGGTCTTACAGGCTTGGAACGACATGAGGGTGAGTCATTAATGACATTATTGGGTGAACTAATCCTTTAATAAAGGCCTTCTGAAGTGAAGCAATGCGTTTTTGTAAGAAAAATATACATATTTATAACTTCAATCACTGGCTTCCGGTAAGGGCCATACAGAGAGACTTTTTCCGGGGAAGAGTAACCTATGATCTGGTGTCAAGATGATTTTTAGTGGATGCATAAGTCAGGTATCGATAGAAGAGGTGGAGTACATCACGTGTAACGATAAACATGTTGCAACCATAAATTGTGTCAAATATTTAATTAAAAATATGTTATGAGGTTTTGCTTGAAATGTCTTTTACCATTATTTAAATGTGTGTTGATATATAATGTAAAGACCTTCATTTTCACAAACATTGTAGTACTTCTGAGACTTTTCTAGGATGTGGAAAATGAACAGCGGTGGTGTAGCCTTGACATGCTTATACACAACATCAACTGAGATCTAACCTTCTCTTCTCATTGCATCTCTGTTACTAAAAGAAACATTTGCATTAATGTATTTGGCAGACGCTTTTATCCAAAGCAACTTAAAGTTCATTCAAAGTATTCTTTTTATCAGTTCTTGCTTTCCCTGGGAATCGAACTGAGCTGGTATAAAAAAATAAGTTAAAAGAGGATGGGAAATGATGAGAAGAAAATGACATTGGGATTTAATTTGTGTTACTCACATTAGCATTTTAATATGATATTAAAAAGCTTAAAACTAAACTTTTTGCCCCACATCAAGAATATAAAAAAGACATCTGATCCAAGCATAAGCAGACATACAAAATGTATTTTATTTATCATGCTCGACGCAGGAGAGGAACATTTATAGTGATTAGTAGATGACATGCACTTGAACTGATCAAAAATCACAGGATATTGAATTGAATAATTGTTTAAATATTTTTGTACATTATATTTTAATAGTAAGTTGATGTTATATAGATGCTCCATTGACCCTAAAGTCAAGATCAATACATACTGATGTATGTACATGCAGGACATGCCTGCTTACGAAACTTTTGAAAACATTCAAAAATATCATCTTTAATAATGTCAGAATCCTGCTATTAATTAGTACACACTACAAATAAATTAATATTCATGAGTAAAGCCATAACCATATGATATCAACTCAAATTAGTTAAAATCAACTCACTGCAGCTCTAAGAAGCTGATCTTTTTGATGAATACGGCACATTAGTCCACAACCGGTAATTGAGAACATGAAAGTACATTTGCTCGGTGGATAGTGATTAAGCGATCATATATTGACGTCTATGGCATCGAGAGTGTTGGCCTTTGCCTTCCTCACTTCGCTTTGTTTCCCATCTATCATGAAAAACAACATTGTTGAGAATCTGAATCTATTGCAGGGGCAATTATGGCCTAAACACAAAAGCCTATGTTGGTGGAGCTGTTTGTGTAATCATAGTAATTTTACCAAGAGCTCCTAATAATGGCTTTCAAGGCCTGTCCTTTGCTGCTTTTAATTACCTTGCGAGCCTCTGCATTGATTCTTTTCCTCCATCTTTCCTCCCGCCCCCTCCCTTCCGCCTCCTTTCTTCATCTCACTCTTTTATTAATATCGTAAAGCAATAACAACTGTGTCACAACCCAGATTTCAGCAGTATAATCAACGGGATTAATTCAAAGCCAAAAGACGTGTGTTTCCGCCTGCTTTCACGGCTTTCTTTTTGGATCCTCATTCACACGCACATGCACTCACATCTTCTTTCTGTTTTTCGCTTTCTGCCAACTTTCTCATCTGAAAGGGGTGGTGAAGTATAAAAGGACGTGATTTAGCCCCTAGACAGGGAGAGAGAGGGATGCTGGGTCTACTTCAGAACAAACAAATGGCGGAGAGCAGAGGTGGATGCTGGGACTTGGGGGTCTGGGATGCTGAATTAAAGATGGAGGGATGAAAGGAGGAGTGGGAGTGAGAGTGAAGGACAAATGCCCCTCCAGCTGCTGTTAAACCTCCCAGCGGAGCCAAGACTTACCATAGTGTGACAGCATAACAGTGTGTGTGTGTGTGTGTGTGTGTGTGTGTGTGTGTGTGTGTGTGAACAGCATGTGAACCGTGGGAGTGTGTGATGTTCTTAAACTTCAGGCCTCTTGGACTTTATTAGCGTAACATAACACATTAAGCACCATGGGAGTTTTGAGTGTGTTTTTGTATGAGAGCTAGCTAATTTCAACTAGCAAATAACTGCATAAACATTATAAAACATAAGGGAGTCAAATCCACTGCCAGCTTTCATTCATCAGACCCCCGTGTGCTTTAGTAAAATGCAACTCTGGGTTAGCTTAGGTCGCACGTCCACTCCTTTCCTGAAATTTAGAGCAAGCCCCGGCTAGTCCAAGCCTGCTCAGAGTACCTAAGTAAGTGTGTGTGAGTGCATTTGTATGCGTATGCTTATCATTGTTCCCACCGCAGCTTTATAGTTGGCAGAAAGTCTGGATGGTACTGCTCAGTTGGGATATATTTTACGAGTGGATGAGGGCTCAGCTAGCCCTTTTATTTCCAGACTGCAGCCTGTTTCACTGGAGGACTGTGGTTTATTTACTTATTTGTATCCTCTCATAGATAGCCTTGTGCCATACAAACAGTATAAATTAACTCTTTTTTAAAAGCTTTGTTAGGTGGTGCATAACACGACTGAACTGCTAAAATGCATATACATAAATCTGTTGAGGTATCTTCTGGAGAAATAGGCCTGAGTGTCAAACTGCAGTTCCAAATCATTTCCTTGGCAAGATGCAACTATATTTAATATATTCATCCCATGGTGCTTCATGTCCAGCACAATGGCAGTTGTGTAAGTGTTCTTTGACTATGAGCACTTCTGGCCCTGTGGACTTTTAGAAAGCAATCTGTCTTAAAATACACTTTTCATACTCTCCCTAGTTTACATAATTTGACTACTAACAATGTCCAAATGCGAATATATGCAAAGCAGGAGAACTCTTTGAATGTAATGAAAATTTCCACATCTCAAATTATGTATTGTTCTTAAAGTGCCCCTTTGCTATTTTTAAAGTTTCTTAATGAGTCTCCTACAACATGTTTGAATGCATCAAAGGTCAAAAAACTGTTTTATGTCCTCATAATATACTTGGACATCACCACCTTTTCAATGATTTTAAAACGATTTTCTAAAATCCCTGCTTTCTGCAAGCTACTCTGCTCTGATTGGCCAGACAGCTCAGTCTGTTGTGATTGGTTTACCGCCCATTGCCATTACAACATCAGCTCTGCTTGTCCTGAGGCTTCCTACATAGTAAAATAAACAGAAACGAACAAAGACGTCAACTGTACCTTATCAAAGCGAACATGAGTCCGAAGATGAATCATTGGAACAACTACTCATTTTAAAACCCGACCCTGCAACGCGAGGACAACTCGAGCAGGACGTTTCTCAGAAATACGCTATAGTTTGAGGGCATACATTATGAGATGTTGCAACTGTAATTCCGCACCATCAGCATTAACAAGTGCATGTCCATCAACAAACCGATTACTTTACTTGTACTAATTACAAGGAGTAGTTCACTTTTTAAAAAAAAAACTTTTGCTGATAATTCACTCGCCCTCATGTCATCCAAGATGTCCATGTCTTTCTTTCTTCAGTTGAAAAGAAATTAAGGTTTTTGATGAAAACATTCCAGGATTTTCTCCATATAATGGACTTCATTGGGAACCAAACTGGTTCAAGGTCCAAATGAGAGTTTCAGTGCAGCTTCACAGGGCTTTAAATGACGCCAGATGATGAATAAGGGTCTTATTCCTTACCACTCCTTTAATTTACAGACTACAGAGTATTTGTCTAATATGTGGCAGTGAACACATTGAAACTGTATCAATAACAGTGCATGTGTAGCCTATACATTAGCCGAGCTCTAGCGTGAACGTGTGATGTAACACAAACATTGGTAAATCAAATCTGGCTCCATGCTTTATCTGAAGTAGTGAGAACGACAGATAATCTGCATTAATAGACACAGTTTTAGGTAACAGTGGCCAACAGCTTATCAGCAGAAGTATTTCAGTAATACAGTAATAATGTGAGTTAGCCAGTTAGCAGGAGACCTACACAATATCAAACTCAAAACCAAGTATTTTGAACACCATCTTTCAAGAGCAAGTGGTTTGCGAATCCTGCATTAAAACTCTGATATTTTGAGAAGCAGTCATCAGTAAAATAAAGGGAACACAGCAAAAGTTTAGGGGAAAAAAACTTACGCTGGGGGTCAGTCAGAATAGAAAAGGTTAATTGCGTTCAGTGAAATGAGGGTGTGAAATATCAACTTGTGTCTTATTGTTCAATGAAGAGGAAAGGAGTTTGTCATAGCACTCACACGTACATGCAGGCCTATGTTTCATTTGTTTCTATTGTGAAGATTTGAAACAATCTGTATTGTATAAGCGCTAGGAAATAAAGATGACTTGACTTCAATGCATATTCAGTATTTACAAAATAAATGTAAAAAAAAATTGAGGAAAAAGAGATTAAATTTGGTTTTCACACATGATCATTGTGTGTAATTGGTAAGTTAATGCAGCCCGATCTCATGAAAATTAGTATCTATATGTCACGAATGTCATTTCTCGATGGCATTTATGCGCGAAAAACAGTTTTTGCGTGTATATGGCACGCGATTTTCGCGTACATATGATACGCACTTTTTGGCGTATAATATGCACGAATATGCACGACAATTTGTTGTGAAAATAGTATAGCCTAAAGACATTTAGTATATTAATTTCAAATGCAAAAAAAACGGCTATAGATTAATAACAAAAAATACTGCAATTATATTACATTACTCCTTTTGTGTCTACATTAATAAAATAATAAAATTCGATATGGAAATCACACATTTCTGCCGCAATCCTCCAATGGTTTCAGTTAGTGTTATGGTTTCAGTAAATCATGGCTCAATGTTTTTCCTGTCACGTGTATGTGTGTGTGTAAATGCAAGTGATCAGGCCATGCTGGGAAATGCATTCTGCATAATAATGACACAAGCACAATAATGCATGTGTATGTGTGTGTGAGCTGCACACTTCTGATCCAATGACCACTAGTGTCCCCAAGTGCATATTACGCACACACGCACTCATTCAGACCCAGTCAGTCCCCTGCTATTCCCTGATATGCACATAAACCTTATGCTATATTGCTTGGCAGAGAGACATAAAGAGCAATATATAATGGATAAAGAGATAAACTGGGCTTGAGGGAAAAGAAGTAAATTGAGGAAAATAGAAGGGAAGAGAGATGGTGAGAGACGTGTCCGCTTTACATTCCTCAGCATGACAATAATGCAAAGAGATGAGAAAATTAAAAATTGATGCCAGTAAATAGTTTTAAACGTCCCACTGGTGTACTGAAAAGTCCCCGCTGGATGTCACCCAAAATGAGCAATGACTTTAAATTCAAAGAGAGAGACAGACAACAGAAGGGTGAGGAGAGAGGAAAGGCAAAACTTCTGAAAGTGAAAGAACTTCAGTGGTGGAGGGTGTGATTGAAGGGTGAGCGTAAGTGGAAATTTTAGTGGGCTGAAATACAAACGTGAAGAAGATCCTGCTATAAGAAAAATGCACAGCACAGACCCAAAGTGCACACTTCAGCAGAATAAGATATAAACAAGGGAATTTAAAGAAAGAGCCAAAGAGGGGGACTATTAAACAAAGAAATTAGGGCTCCAGCAGGGATGGACTGGCCATAGGGACCAATGGGTAAGTGAATCTGCAAGAAAATTAAAGTTTAGAGAAGTTTTATTGTATGTAGTAGCAGTAAGCTGCAATTTACAATATAAAGTGTTACAGAACCTCAATACACTCATACAAGTTTATGCTTCCTCCTGCTAGCTAAAGGTCACTGAATGAGTGACACCAAATTATTTCTTCACAACTCTCAGAAAGTCCCTCTCTAGAACGTCTGGTGAAATGAGGTGCCAAACTCCATCCGAACTGCTGACCATCACATCTTTTAGAGAAGTAGCTTATAATGCCAACTTTTCATCAGTATTTATAGGGATAGTTCAGCCAAAACTGACAATTCTGTCATCATTTACTCACCCATTTTATTTCTTCCAAACCTACTTCTTTTTCTGTGGAACACAATATAAAATATTTTAAAAAGGATGTTGGGTAACCAGTTCTTGTTGACTTCCATTATATTTTGTGACCATACAATGGCATTCATTGGGAACTGAAAGTGCTTAATTAACAACATTCTTTAGAGTGTTCTCTTTTATGGTCTACAAAAGAAAGAAAGTCATGCAGGTTGGGATAAATAGCCAAAATGAATGACTAATCAGCGTTTTGATTACTTTGATTACAAATGTGCTGCTCACGTGGATTTTCATCAGGACAAAATATTAAATCATTACATTTTTTATAATGCAAACATTTTCATTTCGCAGCTCTCCCTAACAGAAAGTGAACGAAATGTTGCAGTCGTTGTTGACCATCAAATACTTCCTAGTGTGTGCACGCATGTCAATCAAACTGAGAACAATCATTTTGATGAAAACCATAAGTGAAAGGTGAAATCCTATGCAACCCAAGAAATGGTAGATTTGATGTGAAATCATCTGATGTGTGTTCCTGAAAAGTCAACCTCCTTTATATAAAAATAAATAAATAAATAAATAAATAAATAAATAGTAAGAGACATCTGATTAAATGATTCGGTAACACTTTACTTGAAGGGGTGTGCATAAGACTGACATGACACCTTCATAACCATGACATATGTCTTGAATATGAAGTAGGGTTTATGCATGTTTATGACAACTGTCATTAAGTGTCTTTCACTCAATAATGACATTTTGAATGCAAATATGACATTGTTTAAGATGTCTTTGTAATGACATCTTGAACCATAACATCATAACCTGTCAGTGTCTTTGTCATGACAACTTGACATAAAATTAAGTTAAACTGTCATGTGGTTGGCTTTGACATTGGCTGTCATGAGGCATTATAACTGTGTCATGATGAATATTTTTCTTGACCTCAACTACAGTGGTACACATTGAATTTGTCATTAAAAAGTCATAATGGCTTCATGACAGCCAATGCCAAAACCAACCACCTGACAGTTTAATGTAATGTTAACCAATAAAGCTAGGTGGTTTCTTAAGTTTGATAATTAATCTGCTATGTCATGTTTATGACAGGTTGTGTTGTCTTAGTAATGTCGAGTTATCATGACAAAGGCACTGACAGGTTATGATGTATTAGTTTATGTCAAGGTGTCATAACAAAGACATCTCAAACAATGTCATATTTGCATTAGAAATGTCATAACTGAGCGAATGCACTTCATGACAGTTGTCATAAACATGCATAAAACATCCTTCATATTCATAACATATGTCATGATTATGATGTCATGATTCAATCATATCTGCATACTAATATGATTAATCGGTTATGAAAAAAATAAAAAATAAAAATAATAAAAACGTTGATAGTTGCAGCCCTAAAAAAATGCAAGAGGGGGTGGTGAGTCCAGCAGAGGTGGAAATAGAATCACAACAGACTCTCTGTATGCAAATTAGCACAAAACCGCCACAGGCATCAAATCTGGACACTAGGACTGAGTGCCCTGCAACAGAGCACCTGGCGAACACACACAGCTTCCCCTACAAAATATAGCCCACGGTCACTACCATGAAAATCAGTTTCCCCTACATCACAGACACCACATCATAACCTACCGGGAGGAATATCTACTGTATAGAGCCAGTGTGAGTGTGTGTTACAAATAAAGCAGAAGAGGTCAGAAGCCAAAAGAGAGTGGGAGAGAGAGGAGGGGAACGAATGTTGTTAAAAAGCTTACTATGAAAAAAAAAATCCATACAGAGATCTGCAGCCCGAGTTTACCTCTGGGACAATTTTTGAAACAGGCATTTCCAGCAAGCTCAGAGATATTTTCCTCAAAATTAGCTCTTTCTTCAAAGGATAGTTAAATTCTGTCATCATTTACTCACCCCTATGTCATTCCAAACTTGCGAAGACTTTCTTCTGTGGAACATAAAAGATGATATTTTGTCTCAGTGTTTTTTAGTCCACAGAATGACAATGGAATCCAGATTTGTTTCAGACCCCACTGATTTGTATTGTGAAAAACATCCATCGAAATGTCTTCTTTTTGTTTTACTTTGTACTACAGAAGATACAAAGTCATACAGGGGTGCATTTCCCATACAACAACGTAGTTCACTGATTCACTACCATAGTACGATGCATCGTTGGAGAAATCAACTAGCTCCTCACGACTGTTTCCTGCAACCCACTGTCGCAAAGTATCGTTCAACCACGTTGGTTTCGCACATGGTGGAGTAATAATACTTTTAATGAAACTGTTTGAAATCCAATTGACACTAGATTTGTTTTATATAAATTACAGACATGTCATCTGAGGAACTATTTCTAATTGTTCTCAGTTGTTTTGCTTTATTACCAGACTCAATATTTGGCTCGTTCTTACATAGTAGAGCGACGTTCGCACATGCGCACTCTTCACAACACGTTGACCTATACACTATTCCATTTGTATGTATTCTAAATAAAAGGCACCGGTTGTACTGAATGTCAGCTTGCTTATTTTGCTCAAGATAAGAATTTATTACCTCCATATGTCATGCAATATAGAAACGATCCCTCTAACCATAGGTCGAGAGCTGTCGTTCAAACCACACAACTTTGCGATGCTGTTTGCGATGTTCGCTGGAACGATGGTTTCGGGAAACACCCAACTCGTTGAACTATGCAGATAACGACGGAACTTGCGACCATAGTTGGGTAACGATGCTTTCGGGAAACATACCCCAGGTTTGGATTGACATGAAACTGTATAAAAGATGAGACAATTTTCATTTTTGGGTAAGCTTCTTTAACCCTTAAGCAACCACCTGCCTGCATCTACAACCAGACCAACTGATTATGTTAACTCCAACCTTCTTAATATCCATGTACGCACATAAAAGTCACTCTGAGAGACTTCCGCTGCCAACCTTCTTCCACAATATAGGCAATCTTTTTTTAATTACACAATTTCCCGTAGCAGCCAGTTGCGCTCCTCTGAGCTTCATTAGTTGAACAAAGATAAGGTAAAGGAGAATCATGGGTAATTAAAGCGGTATATACTGAAGGATTCCACTCTTCCCTGGGACGCTAGAGGCTGATACTCACCTCAGTGAATCATGCAGATTTGTGTGTTTGCATCAGAAATTACTGTTAATATAACAGCTTGCACAGCAATGCGATTTGCCGGTGAGGCAGAGGGTGACGTGAGTCATCCCACCGTGTGTGCGAGAGATGATAACATTAGTTCTTTTTCAGATGAGTTGCGAGATTGTCGAGCACTCCAGGTTTGGTCTCATGGGTGCAAGAAACAAGACTTCCAAATCTCCTGCACAGCCACAGTCATGCTTGCATTCATTCATACTAAAAACCTTCCTCTCTTATTATGCATTTTCCTATTCTTGCTAAGAGCTCCCTGGAGCCGAGTTCCCGCAATCACCCATGGTCAAGGTCACAAGTCCTGGGATGTCTCAGCACCTCACGCACGCCCTCGAACTGAGACAATCTCGGAAACGTAATCCATTGTTAGAGGAAGTAATCTCCTGCTATTGGAGGCTCGGGCCAATTCTGCCTGCCAGCCCTGGAAGGACAAGCTCTCCACATCGCCAGAACAACAACGAGATGACCTTGTGGTTGCTATACTGTGTTTTTTACCACACAATACAGAGTCTAAACAACACCAAAAGCAAGTCCCCGCAAGTGCTGCCCTTGTCCTCGATGCATATTGAGACTTTAATTGTGGAATTACCAGCAACTTTGATGTGTTTTTGTTTTGTGGTGTTATTCATTACAGCTAATGAAGATTTATTTACCGCCAAGTAATTATCCAAGATCAAAGGTTCACTTCCAAACCCGAATTCATTGTTATAGGGTTGGAAGGGGGACAACATTGTGCTGATGCTGCAGTGTTGGATGTTGCTGTACTCACTGGCTCTGATCCACGTTTGAAGTGCTTATCATTACCGCATCTCACATCACCTCAATTTGTTTTCAAAGTAATCTCCAATTATATCATTATCTCTGAGAGCATCTATCATTTAGAGTTTGGTGTTTTCTGTGAGGGATACTTGACCATGTATATGTTCCCCTCCGTGTGGGCCTTGACCCGCAGTAGTGCAGAGTTTAAAGGAAAGTAATTACCGTAAACCTCATTTCCTTCCCAGTTAACTGGCAGTTTTCAGTCAGGTCCTCTATTTATATTCAAGCAGTAATTCTGACTTTTCAATTTCATATGAATTGAGGCAGCAAAACACGAATGCAGAGTTGCTATTTGAATTTAAATGTAAGGTATAGACAGAATTTTGACTGAATGTAACTTGCTAACTAGAAAAGTAAAGTTTGTTTGTCTTGACAAAACTTTTGAAAATATTGAAAAAGCCTTGGATGGAAACAAAAAGGTGCAGCACTAAAATTGCTTAATGGAACTAATGAATAAAAACGGAAACTGAATTAAAACTAAAACTGAAATAAATTTAAAGGAGAACTTTGGCGAACAATGAACCTTTGGTCTAATAAAACATTGGTACCTAGTTAATCGTTCTCTGAGATTTGTTTTCATGATAATCGAATGTAAAGAAGTTTTATCTCTAAAAACTGTTTAGCGTATAATGCTAGTACTGGGGGCATTGACTAAGTAAAAGAAGAAATCGCTAGTTTATACCACTAACAAGGCTTAAAATAGCCCCACACTAACACAGTAACATAATGAGTGTCCATACATGCAAAAATAAGCATTGAGAACTTTGTAAGTGTACAGACCGTTTAATAAGAAGATACGTTATAAAGACAGTTCACTTCATGTATACAGACAGGAGCCATCTTAGAATATAGTCTCGATAAGTTGAACCACGAACGTTGTGCTGAGTGAGCTGAACTGTATGAAGTTCAGTGAACTTCTGAACTGTATGAACGGCGTTCGGGGATCGACTTATCGAGACTATTTCTTAAGATGGCTCCTGCTGTGTATACATGAAGTGAACTGTCTTTATAACGTATCTTCTTATTAAACAGTCTGTACACTTACAGAGTTCTCAATGCTTCGTTTTGCATGTATGGACACTCATTATGTTACTGTGTTAGTGTGGGTCTATTTTGAGCCTTGTTAGTGGTATAAACTAGCGATTTCTTTTTACTTAGTCAATGCCCCCAGTACTAGCATTATATGCTAAACAGTTTTTAGAGATAAAACTCTTTACATTCGATTATCATGAAAACAAATCTCAGAGAACGATTGATTAGGTACCGATGTTTTATTAGACCAAAGGTTCATTGTTCGTCGGAGTTCTTCCTTTAACCTAAATAGTAATATCTAAAAAATAATAATAGTAAAAATGATTTAAGCAAATAACAAAAGTAGGCTAGAAAAAATCAAATTTAAATAAACTACTAAATTTAATAAACTAATTTCTAAATATACTGTAAATAAAAACTACTACTACATAAACAATAGTAAAGCACTGATTCCCTTTGGTGTGTGCGTGATAATTCTGTTCAAATTCACATGCGAGAACTGAAAGGGAGCCAATCCTTTAGTTCTGAATGTTGCACAACCTTGCAATTCTTATTTACCAGCACATAGCTGAGCGCTTCAGTGGCATATCTGAGAGAGCAGAACACTGTGATTGTGTGTGTGTGAGCGCTTCACCCCTGACCTGCCACTCAGCTCCAGACGGGTGGGTGGTCGGCAGTAAAATGTCCTCATTGATCATCTGTTCTCACTTTGTGACAGCGCCATGTTTTTTGCTGTTTGCTTCAGTCACCTACACAACTAGTTGCCACTTAGTACTGTCCTCTTTCTGCTCTCTCTCTCTTTCTTTAATCTTCTTAGTGGAAGCAGGATCTTTTACCATCCACTCTGTGTTGCTCTTTCTTGATTCTTCGACTACCTCAGTTGTTTGTTATTCCTCCCTCCGTCTCTCGCTCTCCACTCTCCTCAGTCGAGTCCTCCGCTGTGCACACTAGCCTCTTAACTTCCTATTCTCCACTGTTTCACAGACCATTGAACTGTGTAGTGTAGGTGCTGAGACCTTCACGCTGTTCTCCTTTAACCATTCAGCCTTTTCTCCCCCCCCCCCCAACCCCGCCCCCACCTTTCTTTTTTGGCCTTACTTTTTACCATACCATGGTAACTGGGCTTTTCTTCAACCTTAGGCACTTCTGGCCCTGTGGACATTTAGAAAATATAATCTTTTAAACACATTTTTCACACTCACTAGTTGTTTTGTCTTCTAACAATGTCCAACAGTGGACATCCATAAATCCCAGAAGAATACTGTCGCTTTAGTATTTTTCCCCTGAAGGTAAGGAAATTTCCAATCACTGGGCCTCCACATTTCACGATAGTGAAACTACCGAAGCGTCTAGGTTGCTCGTCACACGCAGGCTCACTACTGGCCGATGCTGGTCATGTGTGTTATGCGTGTGACGTAGATGAAGCTTTGGTCATTTCACTACGTGAAATGTCAAGGCCCACAGATAAGAGAATGAATAGTTGAATAAAGTTGTTATTTTTGTTTGTTTTTTTTGCACACAAAAATTGTTCTAGTCGCTTGATAAACTTAAGAAGCCACTGTAGTCACATGGGCTATTTTAACAATGTCTTTCATAACATTTTGGGCCAGCCAGTTTCAATCCCTTAAAGGGATACTCTCACTTTTTTGGCTCATTTTACCACTCCCTCAGAGTTAAACTGTTGAGTTTTACCATTTTCGAATCCATTCAGCCGATTTTCTAATATTTTAGAAGAATATCAGTAATTAGACAGTTTCTGGTCCCACTGACTTCCATAGTAATTTTTTTTCCTACTATGGAAGTCAATGAGACCAGAAACTGTCTTATTACAGATATTCTTCTACATATAAAAAATCGGCTGAATGGATTCAAAAACGGTAAAACTCAACAGTTTATCTCTGGGAGATGGTAAAATGAGACTATTTTAAAAAAAAAAGTGGAATATCCCTTTAAGAAGCCTATGGAGGAGTGATCCAGCTTTCAGATTTATCAAAAATATCCTTATTTGTGTTCCGAAGATGAACGAAAGTCTTACAGGGTTGGAACAACATGAGGGTGAGTAATTACTGACAGAATTTTCATTTTTGGGTGAACTAAGTTTCCTTCCTGTTAGAGACTGTTGTCCCTAACAGGTATATTAGCTTTTGCTTAATCATCTGAGATGTGTAATCTATCATATTTTTATAATGGATTTTCATACTTTAAATTGACAGTATAGTTCTACATGGAAAGGGAAAAAAATAATGAAGGCATAGTAAAATGTATCCAAGAAAGTTGGCCTTCATATAACAAAAAGAAAAAAAAATAACTAATTTTTTTTACATTTTAAATCAGTCAACCCCTGGGACATAAAAGTGCCTGAATTTAAAGAAACACCCAGCTATGGTATTTTGGTCATTTCCCAATCATTGTCCTTTATCTTCTACACAGGATTTCCTGCCCCACCTCTGCGTTTATCGATAAAGTGCCTTTTGTATTTTGGTGAAACCCATGGTTAAGATTTTGTTAGGATGCTACTCAATTTTTCAGTCTTTTCTGACCCTTAGCCATTCTTTAAAAAAAAAAAACATTCAAGGTGACGTGTGTAATTTCTGTTCCACTAGCATCACCCAACAAAATGGTAAAATTGACTTTTTAAAAAAAAAGTATTAATCAATATGCTCTTAAAGCAAGTCCATGTGCTTTAACCATTAATTCCATGCAAGGTAATATGAACTATTGGTGCAACGGATAACAAAACTCACCATTCAGATTATTTTATATTTTTTGTGTCGCGGATAATTTTTCAGATCAGCAAACATTATTAAAGATAAGTGAACAGTCAGAAAAAAATAAGAACAAATATATTAATTAAAAGATTAGATAAATACAGGATAACCAAGTTAGGTCACACTTTAGATGAGGGTCCAATTCTAACTATTATTGCATCAATAAACTCCTAATTACTGCTTATTAATAGTTAGGCAGTTAAGTTTATATATAGGGTAGAATTAACGGATGCATAATAAGGTTCGTGCAGAATAAGGCATTAAAAGCCAATAACATAGTTGTGCATATGCATGCTAATAAGCAACAAAATAATGAGAGTTGGACCCTAAACTAAAGTG